>JARQST010000175.1:0-59595 GCA_030142225.1 Pachycephus smyrnensis
CCATCTCATGATTTCAGTTTTCCTCGTCAATACTACCTTTTGCAGAAATAATGAAGGCAGCAGACTAATTTTGATAGACTGCATGTCACGAAAATGTAAATTTAGAAGTGCCAGCGCCATCCGGCGGAATGTTCCGGAACTACCGCAGGTGCTTTGTAGCGCTATCTGGCGGGATTTTCCGGAACTAATGAAAAATGCTCCTCGCTAAAATGCCAATTGCAGTGAAAAATTCGGTTAAAGTTGTTCCACGCCCCCTAGCGGAATTGTTTGGAACTACCGCAGGTGCTTAACAGCGCCATCTGGCGGAATTTCCCGGAACTAATGAAAAATGCACCTCGCAAAAATGCCAATTTCAGCGAAAATTTCGGTTGAAGTTGTTCCACGCCCCCTAGCGGAATTTCCCGGAACTACCGCAGGTGCTTAACAGCGCCATCTGGCGGAATTTCCCGGAACTAATGAAAAATGCTCCTCGCAAAAATGCCAATTGCAGTGAAAAATTCGGTTGAAGTTGTTCCACGCCCCCTAGCGGAATTTTTTGGAACTACCGCAGGTGCTTAACAGCGCCATCTGGCGGAATTTCCCGGAACTAATAAAAAATGCTCCTCGCAAAAATGCCAATTGCAGTGAAAAATTCGGTTAAAGTTGTTCCACGCCCCCTAGCGGAATTTTTTGGAACTACCGCAGGTGCTTAACAGCGCCATCTAGCGGAATTTCCCGGAACTAATGAAAAATGCTCTTCGCAAAAATGCCAATTTCAGTGAAAATTTCGGTTGAAGTTGTTCCACGCCCCCTAGCGGAATTTCCCGGAACTACCGCAGGTGTTTAACAGCGCCATCTGGCGGAATTTCCCGGAACTAATGAAAAATGCTCCTCGCAAAAATGCCAATTTCAGTGAAAAATTCGTTTAAAGTTGTTCCACGCCCCCTAGCGGAATTTTTTGGAACTAACGTAGGTGCTTAGCCGCGCCATCTGGCGGGATTTCCCGGAACTAATGAAAATTTTAACTCGCAAAAATGCCAATTTCAGTGAAAATCTCGGTTAAAGTTGTTTTACGCCCCCCAGCGGAATTTTTCGGAACTACGGTAGGTGCTTAACAATGCCATCTGGCGGAGTTTTCCGTAACTAATGAAAAAAACTCCTCGCAAGAATGCTAAAGAGAGAAGGAATTGAGGAAGTGAAGAAGGAATAAGTATAGAAAAAAAGGGGTAGAAATGGATAAGACGGGAGCTTTCAAGGGACCAATACAGGAGACCGGCTCGTGGAAGAATGGATGGTAAGGTAATGGTAAATGTAATGTAATGTAAAAATAATGCAAACTAAGGAATAGAGGTATAGAAGTAAAGAAGAAATAAGAAAAGAAAGTAAGAAAGGAATAAAGAAGAATTAATGAAATTAAGTCATGAAGGAAGGGAGTTAATAAATAAAAAAGGGAATGAAGAATTGAGGAAATAAATAAGTAAAGAAATAAAGATGTAAAGAATAAATGAGGAAAGAAAGAATCAAAAAGGAAATAAAGAAAGAAAGAAGGAAGAAAAGAAGTAAAGAGTTAAAAGAGAAATAAAGAAGGAAAGGAATGGATAAGACGGAAGCATACAAGAGACCAGTCTAGGAGACCTGCTCGTGGAAGAATGAGCACTCCGAGTTCGGGCACCCCCTCAAATACTTCCCCACTCCCCAGGTCATGCGCGGCGAGTCTGCGCTCCAACAAATTTTGCAATTTCAAACATTTTTAAGTGTTTCTTGCCGTGGTTCCTGATTTCTAAGGGTATTTTCAGATGTTTTCGAATCACTCGTCTTGTGTCGACTTGTTTTGTTACAGCCTAGCTATTCGCTGGTTCGTCAGTGGCATATTTTGGAAACGACCAATGATTTATCTTTGTGTCGACATAAGTGGGTAATTGGAAAGTACCTAAGTGTTACCTGAAGTTTCGCGCCAAATATAAAAATTATCGTTGAGTCACTCTAGTGGTCTACTGTCCTTTATTGAAGTTATGGGAGAAAAGACAGAAGGGAATTTTTTATTTACACTGCTTTCGACTCACTGCATTCGGTGTACACTTAGGGCAGATTCCCTAGTATATAGTCAATAATACTACAGGAAATATAGGTAATCTGTTCTTGGTGCATGACTGAGCTATGTTTACACCGTGCAGGGTTAAAATAGAGTTAACCAATCAAAAACGAGATTTGAGCGGAATAAACTAACTTCATTGGTTAACTCTATTTAAACCCTGCACGTGGAAACATAGCCTGAGTACAATAAATCGGAAACGCTATTACAGGAATTTAATTTGACACAACGATGCATCATTGGCCCTTTCGAAAACCTTCCGTTAAAGCCAACGAATAGTTAGATTCTATTCCAAGAATTGCCGACTCTACTGACCTATAGAAAACTTTGAAGTTAAAGTTAAGATTGTAAAGTTTGGGTCCCTTGCCATCATTTCCGTTTGGCGCCAATATAACGACATCCGAAGCATTGCAGCACTTGGCATCTGTATTTTGTCGTTGAACACTATTGTTGCATGAAAGAGTTTTCCAGAAATAACAGTTGACTCTGAGTTAGTAATATTTGTCAAGATGAACCGACATGGAAAGATGTTTGTGGTAAAGCGAGGTAAGCAAATCATTGCGTTTATTTCGTAGTTAGTGCGTTTGACAAATACATGATTTCTTGTTTTTCATCTTGTTCATGCAATGATTAAACAATATGATATTTAATTTTAGATGGGCGCATGGAGGATGTTCATTTTGATAAGATAACGTCAAGAATAGAGAAACTATGTTATGGTCTTAAT
The DNA here is from genome assembly GCA_030142225.1 of Pachycephus smyrnensis. Lineage (NCBI taxonomy): Eukaryota > Metazoa > Arthropoda > Insecta > Hymenoptera > Cephidae > Pachycephus > Pachycephus smyrnensis. Next base: position 2,799 of record JARQST010000175.1, read on the forward strand.
ATGGATTATATTGATCCAGTAAGTCTCAGTATATCTTAAGTGTGATCGTCAGTCAGTACTATTCTTTGCTAGTAATGTATATTTTGTTATGTATACATTGTTACGAGTTAGTTCTGTTTTAGCCAGCAGTTACATTCCGGGTGATTAGTGGTCTTTATTCTGGAGTAACAACGGTCCAATTGGATAATCTTGCAGCTGAGACTGCAGCTACGATGACTACCAAGCACGCCGATTATGCCATCTTAGCTGCAAGAATCGCTGTGTCCAATCTGCATAAGGAGACAAAGAAAGTTTTCAGTGGTTTGTATATATTTCTATATATGTAAATAATATTTCTAATAACATTCTGATGAATTGCAACTGACAGTGTCTATTTCTAGTATAAAGACAAACGCTTATGCTTTATTGAATGATTTTGCTTATTGCAAGTGCTATATTATGGTGGAAAATATAATGTATAAACATATTATAGATTGTAAACATTGTCTGCTGGTCTTCACAATTTTTTATTTCTATATAGCTGATTAGAAGCAGAATACGTAGGATATCTCAAATACCTGGCTGATTTTTGATTTTCAGATGTAATGTCAGACTTATACCATACAGTTTGTCGACATTCAAAAAACTCGGACTCTATGATCAGTGAAAGGCATTATAAGATTATAAAAGAACACTCAGCAAGATTGAATTCTGCAATAGTATACGATCGTGACTTTGGCTACAATTATTTTGGTTTTAAAACACTAGAGAGAAGCTATTTGCTCAAAATAAATGGCAAGGTTGTCGAAAGGCCTCAACACATGTTAATGAGAGTGGCTGTTGCCATCCACGAAAACGACATAGACAAAGTAATTGAAACTTATAATTTAATGTCCGAGCGATACTTCACTCACGCGTCACCAACGCTTTTCTCTGCGTGCACCTTGAGGCAGCAGATGTCCAGGTATAAAGATAAATCTTGCTGGGACATTTTTACTGGAATTAACACAAATTATGTTACAGCTGTTTCTTACTGACGATGGTCGAAGATAGTCTCGCAGGTCTGTACAAGACATTAACGAGATGTGCTCAGATCAGTAAATATGCTGGAGGAATCGGACTGAGTGTCCACTCCATAAGAGCCAAAGGAGCCGATATACATGGTCTTAATTCAAAACATGACGGTTTGGTTCCAACGCTCAGACTTTTCAATAACGTGGCGCGATATGTTGACCAGGGTGGAAACAAGAGACCTGGGGCATTTGCCATATACGTGGAACCATGGCATGCTGATATAATGGAATTTTTGGATCTTAAAAAAAATATCGGTAAGTCTTGTTAGACATTTATATTTTATTTATTTCCAATACGTGAGAGCCTTATTATATGTATAATATATTATTTAAAGGAAATGAGGAACATCGAGCTAGAGAACTTTTTTACGCTCTTTGGATTCCTGATCTGTTTATGAAACGTGCTATGGATGGTGGCACCTGGAGTTTAATGTGTCCACACGAATGTCCTGGTCTTGCTGATGTCTGGGGCGACGAATTCGAAGCGCTTTATTTAAAGTAGGCGTATTCATTAATTGTTCTTGAGTTTCCGTCTAGTAATATTTTTGTTTTTATTACTCGTTAGATACGAAAAGGAACAGCGCTATAAGCGACAGCTTCCTGCTAGAGATGTTTGGTTCGCCATACTGAGGTCTCAGGTAGAAACGGGCACGCCATATATGCTGTACAAAGATCATTGTAATCGCAAATCTAATCAGCAACATCTAGGAACAATTAAGAGTAGTAATCTCTGTACTGAGATCATACAGTATTCAAGTCCTGATGAAGTTGCAGTCTGTAACTTGGCATCCATTGCTGTCAATATGTTTGTAAATACTGCGAAGAAGACATACGATTTTGAGAAACTGAAGGCTGTTACAAAAATAGTCACTCGTAATCTCAACAAAGTCATCGATAGGAACTATTATCCACTTCCTGAAACTAAAAATTCAAATATGCGCCACAGACCTATGGGTATTTACAGAATATTGTCAACTAGTCAATCATTAATAATATTCATTATATAATTAAATGTATATTTGTTTCGTTCAGGTATAGGAATACAGGGCTTGGCCGATGCATTTCTTTTGATGCGTTATCCATTTGAAAGCGAGGAAGCTCAAAAGCTTAACATTCAAATTTTCGAAACTATATATTATGGAGCATTGGAAGCTAGTTGTGAACTTGCCGAAGAAGAAGGCACATATCCAACTTACGAAGGTAGCCCAGTCAGTAAAGGAGTAAGTTATCGTCTTCCTCAAATAATTTTAAATCGTAAGGAGAAAAGTTATTTTCATTATTTTGCGTTGCTTATCGCTCCTTTCTCAACCAGATATTGCAGTACGACATGTGGAATGTCACACCAACTGATCTGTGGGACTGGGCAGCGCTAAAAGAAAAAATTGCAAAGCATGGTGTGCGCAATTCTTTGCTATTGGCCCCAATGCCAACTGCATCGACTGCACAAATTTTGGGCAATAACGAATCAATTGAGCCTTACACGAGTAACATGTACGTAAGGCGCGTTTTGTCTGGAGAATTTCAAGTCGTTAATCCGCATTTATTGAGGGATCTGACAGAGAGAAACCTGTGGGATGACGAAATGAAAAACGAGATTGTCGCTAATTACGGATCGATTCAAGTTAGTAAATATAGATCTACGTGTATTTATTAGTCCAGTTACAACTCTAAAATCGAAGGAATTTTGTTAAAACAATTCGTTTCTATATTTTTACAGAACATTGATAGAATCCCAAATGATTTGAAAGCTTTGTATAAAACCGTATGGGAAATACCGCAAAAGATCATTTTGAAAATGGCTATCGACCGTGGAGCCTTTATTGACCAGTCCCAATCTCTAAATATTCATATGGCTGAGCCGACGACTGAAAAGCTCACCTCTATGCACTTCTACGGTTGGAAGATGGTAAATGACATAACAGTAAAATTATTGCACGGATTGGTTCTGCATCGATCATCACATGAAATATTTTATAGGGATTAAAAACAGGAATGTACTACTTACGTACGAAACCAGCGGCGAATCCCATTCAGTTTACTGTGGACAAATCAAAATTGAAAAAGAAAACATCTCTTACTAATGGGAAGGTGAAAGCACTCGAATCGCCCGTGAAAACCGAGACACTAGAAGAGCATCAACGCATTAAAGTACAAGAAGAAAGTAAGGAAGAATTCGATGCTGTTTTGGCATGCTCGAGAGAAAATGGCGATGCGTGTATGGCATGTGGTTCCTAAAAAAAGATACAGCATCTTAATTAGATTTTTTATGTGTACTTATCGCAAGCGAGCAAGGATCTATTTTTATACATATAATAATACAAATAACAATATAGTATTTCGTATAAAACATTTTTATCGGTATTCGACCCAATTTGTAATTAAATACATACATAAAGTATTCAGTCCAACTCTGTTATGTCCTTTATTAGTGATCTACAATATTTAAGAAACATAAGTTATAGTCAAAGTGTGAAGTTTACGAAGAAGCTTGAATTCGTTGTTCATTAAACTTGAAAGAGAAGAAACAGGCAGGGCTCTCTAGGATATAATATTAGCAAAAGCAGATATAATAAAAGTCTTACTGTACTGTAATATATTATCAAATTCAAAAATAAGTAATAATTTCAGTATGCTCCTTTCATATTAACGGCATTTAATTATACGAATACAAGCATCAAGTACAATATAACTAAAAAGATAATGTAACAAATCTTGTAATGCAATTATGATAGATCATTACATTAGATGCAGTAGGAGAAAGAATAATTCACTAAAATTTCTTGTTGTTTCCCTTTATTTTACTCTAACAGTAATAACATGCCAGGATAAGTGTCTTCATATACACGAATATATACATATATACGTGTACATAGGAATAAAATGGATGCTCTTGCTCCATTTGATTTCCCACGGTAGTATCGTATCTCAATAAATCCGTTACTACCTTGTATATATACATATATATATTCTATATAAATGCAAGACCTTTTGTACCTTAATACCTAAAACGAAATCTAATATTAAAATAGTTCATTTTCTGATTCCAATAATTATGTAAACTTCCCGTACAATTGATCTTGCATCCTCGTGCGAGTTCCAGTGCTCTTCGATGTGAATAGCTCGTTTATATTCAATAACGAGAAGCGACGATCGAATCGGGAACAATGAATAAGAAGCGACGAGTTACGGTTGACCCTTTTAAGGGAACGCCGATCGTCATCCACATATTGGTGGGAACACTGCACGTAATTTAGAACTGCAATGCAATCACGGAAACTGTACAGTCAATATTTACAGTCTCCTTCAAGTAAATTGAGAGTCGATTAAATAACGTTTGCACACGTGCGAGTCCTTCGAATTGCTCTGAGGCATTGACGAACAATAGATTTATGGACGATCAAAGTGAAAAGATAAAATGGTGATAGTGCACAGTTTCGCGACACAAAAATCCCACTTTGTTTTTTCACCACATAAACATAAGTCCAATATGTTCTCGAAGCAAATATAAATTTCTTAGTTTCATTCCAATGCTTGTTCCATGACAATTCTTGTCGTGCATAATAGTGAACGTTATAGTCTCTTCGTTTTCGTCCTCTTTCTTCCATTGTAAAACAATATACATAAACTGTATAAGAATAATGCACAGCCCCTACAGCCATTAGCACTCGAACATTATGCTTGTATAGATCATCATTTACTTGGTTCACTCCCAACAGTGCTTCATTAGTTTATAATTAATTTGCAAATTGCCATGCTCATTGAACCTTCTCATCGATGTAAGACTTTATTGCTGTTTGACACTCTGAGGAGCACCAATGTTGAACCAGCAGATAACTTTCAGACTCCAATGCTGCATCCAGTTCTTTCCGGTGGCTGTTACGTAACAAAGCTTTCGTGGCCTCCATGGACTGCAACAGAAATTAAACAAGAACATTATCTGATTCGAGTACTATTGGGCGAGCTTTAGTGACGTAAGATTGAAGACTGTGGACCAATAAGTTTTTCGGAAAAGGAGCAAAGAAAGAAATGATTATAAAATAAATTCGGCGTAACGTAATGTTTAGTGATTTTTTTGCTAATTATGTTTGAGCATTTATTAAAATTGTACAAGGACAAGGCAATGGATATTAATATTGTAGAGGTTCAGTGTAAGCCACGCATATAAATGAGCACGTGGGTGTCACTGTGTGGGATTGGGCATATGTCAGACATTGCGTAGTTTTAAAGATAATGTCAGTTAAGCCGAATCAGTGGTATTGCCCGTAAAGTATCGTATCCTGTGTCAGAATGCTGTCTGTCATACTTGTAATATTTCTAGCGAATCGTAGCTTTGCAATATATACAATGATCAATAGTAAACCAAACGAAGTTGCCTTCAAATATAACGATGGAGTAGGTATTAAACCAGAATACTATCAACATTGACCGTTACTACTGAACGTTCCGAATGATTCCTTGATATTGAAAGGAAAGAATTATAGTTTAAATTTGTATAAGGCAAAAAAGCATAGAAACTTAGAGGAGGAAAACTTAATGGAGTGTTTTTAAATAAGTAAGATTTTCTTTAAGTGATCCTGTGTTTTCAATTATCACAATATCATAATATTCATCTATTAGGTACAGGGTGAAAGTGGTTTACACGAATGCCAACCAAACGAAGTATGTAGCGCGGTGCACAAAAGATTTTGGATGCCAACTTTATCAGAAAGATTGTGCCGATGTCCAAATGGAAAAGAATGTCCTTGGCAGTGGGATAAAAATCCTGATCACGTATCAATGACTCTTAATAATCGATCGCATCTTAAGGTAAGTCTGACGAACAATCGGTAAACGTTATGTGACACTTCGAGTTCTGTGGTTTGTTGAATTAAATTTTGTCCCAGTTCGAATTACCTGATAAATTTTTGTTATTTCAACATGCACAAACGCAACGAGTTTTTCATCAATTTAATATTTTTATGGCGTAGTTTTGCACCGCAAAAAAGACTATTTGCACGCACAAGCAATTGGCTGTAACTGTATATGGGAAAGGCAATGCAAGCAATGCGTACTTAGTTCCTCACAATGTGACTGTGAACTGTTTGTGCCCGAAGTCTCACTACTGGAAATTACACAAATATTCTTACGAGGAAAACGATAACATAATTCAAGTATTTAGATGTGTCAAGGTAAAGTTTAAATTCAGTATTTGAATTTGCATACAATCAAGTTGCAGAATCTGTTCTACATTTCAGGGATATGCAAATACAGTATTTTCCAATTAAACGACTTAACAAGTCTCAGAAGACTGAACAGCCATTTTGAACTTTCAGTTTTAAGTATCGTTAATAGCACAAACTGATCCTATATTTATTTATCTTATTATTTAACTGCAAGGATAACAATTACTTTTATATCATAATGAAGTTTGTGTTATTTACGATTTACTATACTGGAAATTTAAGACTGTTGTCTGAAATTTCTAATCCCTTGAAATAGAGGCTGGTACCTAGCTGATCTATGCGATGTCACTGATATCATCGCACGCAATAATTACTTGTTAATCATAAAATTATCTTTGAACCGTTTTTATTTTTCATAATCACTTTGGAAATTACAACAAATGTAGCAACGGATGTGCGAAAGTCTTGAATTTTGCGGAAACGTTAGATCTGACTTATACTCGGTGTACTATCAATGTACCTGCCCATGGGGTCATTTGTGCATTTACAAAGACAAGACGGTAGAAAACGCGCAGGAGCTACTTTACTCAGGACCAGCCTACAGAGCTTACTGTTATCCATTTCCAAAACATTAACACGGATTTCTGGCAAGTAATATCATTTTGTAAGTCTTACAAACTGAAAGAAGGTAGCAGAAAGTGTAAGAAATTAAAAATACGAATATTGCAGTCTAACCTTACGATACGGCCCCTTATCGTAAGGGACCGCGTAAGAATCGCGTCAAAAATGAATTCTTTAGTAATACATTTTTTGCCGCATTCTTATCGAATGCATAATTCATCTTGTATTTTATTTGAATTCATGAATTCATCAATAATTTTTAAAAGCGTTGCATATTTTTCGTTCTAAATATAATAAAAATATGACAAAAGATCTGTAAAACGATGCTTACCTGTGATGACTGTTCGCTCATTGCTCGCAACGAAGGTAGCAGTTCGTCTTGAAACCGATCTGGCCAAAGAACCCTTGTGACAAGTCCAGCTCTCAATGCCTCACTGGCTGTAAACGTTCTACCTCCTAGTAGTAACTCGCTGGTCTGAAAAAATGAATCGTACAAATATTTTATATATTTCCCAATAGATATTAAAAAAAAACCATATAATTTTCTTCTTGCTAAACACGATTCTTAACGATATGTATACAACTTTTCTGACATATTATTAATACTTTACTATGTGTTTATAGGGTTCCCGAAACTTGTGTTTACTGGATTAAATACTTACAAAGGCGCTACCAAGTGTGTGGGAAAGTGTGAAAATAGCAGCTCCCTCAGCAATTTGACCCAACTTGCCGTATGGTGTACTGAACGTTGCTTTATCACTAGCTATCACAAGGTCAAATAACGGAAGCATTGTTACACCAAGTCCTACAGCAGCCCCTTGCACGCCAGCAACGATTGGCTTATTAAAAGTTGCCAAACTTTTAATGAAGCTCCTAAAACGAGAAGCAATACATATGACACTCACGACGTATTATCAGATGGAATACTTAATAATTTTATGAAACACATATTATTGAAATAAAATTTTTTAAACTATGAAACGTATAACACAGTGAAAATTTATCTCTCTTATTACTAGTGGAGTTTTTTAATAGCTGGAGTATTTTATTAAAGTATTTGTCTATGATAAAATGCATTTAATCATTATGGAATGTGAAGTATTGCTTTATTGCCTTATGGATAGTGAATGATACATACTTAACACCGTTGGCCATTTCTTGGGCATGCATTAGTCGTTTTTCTTTATCAACTTGTAAGATACTGGTCAACTCCAAACCTTCACAGAAACTTGTTCCTGTAGATGTCAAAAGAACGACACGACACTCGTCATCCTTCTTTAAAATTGACAAAACTTCACGGAATTCACGCATGACCTAATATTCCAAAAATAAATCATCAGTTAGATCATATTGTTTTCTATTACGGCATAGCATTCAGATAATACAATGTGTCTTATAAATTCACGAATGAAGATGTGTAACTTTATTTCACGACTGTCCGGTACATATTGAAGGCGGCACTAATTATGGAAAAAATAGTTTTCCTTAGGATTGACAGTACGAATCAGTCTTTGGCTGACTTACTCTTTGGTTGTGATTCCGTGCTCTTATCAATTTCAAAAGATAATGTATAGTCGTGATGTCACAATTCAGCTCGTGAAGATATAAAGGACACCTCTCCTTGTATAATATAATAAAAAATAAAGTCAATTCTATTGAATGACAAAGTGATTCATACCTGAAGCGTGATTCCATTTCTTATTTTAGTAGAAGATGATGGAGTAAGTATAAGTTGTACAAGGTTTCCATGGCGACGCACATTTATCTCCTTATTGCTAAAGGAACTTTCTCCATCGATTTTCGTTTTTTTACCTCCTTCGATATCAGTCGTTTTCGTTGAACTCGCGTTAGCTAAAAAGAGATATTTATAAATATTTCAATTACTCTCCTTCTATCTCTCCAAACTCATTCTTATTATCAATTAACGAATAACAACTCTTAACAGTTAATTAATACCAAGAAGAAATATGTAGCTTGAAAAAATATCTCACCTTTATGCTTACGATTAACTACTGTGCTTTCGGATCGACCGGAAATTCCGCTAACATTCGAAAGTGCCGTGGCAACTTCTGCCAGACAAGCCGATAACTCATCTTCTTGTTTCGGCGTCTCCTCCCCACTGTCGGCTTCAGTGCCTTTTGCAAAGGTTACTTTGCCCTTGAGGGCTTTTTTACTTTTTGGTATTGCTTTCCCTGCCGATGCTCCGTTGGATCGTGTCACTACTTTACTGACGGAACTGCTGTTACTACCCTCGTCAATGTCGACAAGCTCTGTCGTCTTGGACGATGTCTTCTCGGCTTTCTTCGCTTCGATACGTTTATTAGAGCGCGTTGCCACCGTCGGTTTATCATCGATCACTGCAGCTTCTACATCGACTGTGGCTTTTAAACCAGATTTTTCAGACTCTGGTTTCGATGCGACTTTCTTTTTACTCTTCTTCGAATCTCCAGATTGTTTCGCCTTTTCATCTTGCGAGTGTCGCCTCTTGTTTGACCTAAGTATATGCGACCCAGTTTCCTCGACAATTGATTTCTTATCTTTCGATCCGTCGAGTAACGTTTGTTTCTCAGGACCGTCAATGCTCACCCTAGGACTATAAGAAGCGCTGGAGAATGAGCTCGATGAATGACGACGTATGATAACGGATGCATCTGCAGCGTTTCTGATTTTCGCGGGAAATACAAATTCGTTCGCAGCAGATCCGGCCAAACGCGGAGATCTCATCTGTTCGTTAGATTTTCCTTCACGTAGTGAATTTTGATTTGATCGTACCACGGAACCTCTCTTTGACCTTGGTGACACTTTAACGTTGCTTACGTTTGATGTACGCAAACGTAGCACCGCGTTGCGCACTAGCTTCGTCCTAATTTTCAGTTCACGCTGCACTTTCTGTATGTCCATTACTTTTGTTTGGGACTTGGTGATCGGCACCAAACGCTTTTTATCTGGTTGCTCTACATCGTATAATAAATTGACAACTCCTTCATCCTGGAGCAACCTGTCAATCTCATTAATCATTTTCTTCTTTGGTTTTGTGTCTCCTGGGCTGGTCTCCGACACGGACTTTTGTGATTTACCTGCGCTCTTTGTAGGCACGGAGAGTTTTGATTTCAAATTGACTGCTTTCTTGTTCGGTTGCATTTTATGACGTAGTAACTTCTTCACCGCCATTTTTCGCTTCGCAATTGGTTGCGGTCCTTTCTTCACAAGACTCTGTTTCGACCGGGAACTGTACGTGGTTACAACTTTACTTGGCGTTATCTCTGCTTTGCTCACAGCTTGCTTACCAGATACTGATTTCGTTAACGATTCGTTAGTTTCTTGGCTCTCTTCAATTTCTGTAGATTGGTCATGTGTGCCCTCTGGGATTTTAACTTCTTCTTCTTCTCCCCGTTGGCTGGCGTGTACCGTAACATTTTCGGTAGGTGCAGGTGATTTCGCTGCAATCTTACCTTTGTAAACTTTTTGCCTCTTTGAAGTATTCTGTTCGTGTTCTCGAGCTCTTTCGGTGGGCTTTCGTTTCCTACCGGATCTTGACTCGTCCAATCGAACATCCTGAGTTGATACATTTGCTTGTTCAACCTGAGAAACATTCTTACTCAATGATTCTGATGACTGTTCACTATCCAAAGGAGATTCCGTTAACAATAAATCCTTCTGCAAAGGTTGACTGTTGGTCTTTTTGCTATTAACATCTGGAATTTTTGGAGTTTGTTTTCCAGTTTTACTGGTAGCCAGTTGTACGGTTTTCTTTTTCTTGGCATTGCTTTTCTTGGTAGATGGAACAGAAGGCAATTCAAGGAGTTGCTTCAATGCTAATTCGCGTTCGATTAAAGGATCCAATTTTGGTGGTGTATTATGCTGTGCTTTGGCGCTGGTAGTCTTTTCTTCAGCTGTTAGAACTGGAGGTTTTAAATTGGACCAATCAGGATCGACGTCGCCTTCTAGAATTGCGAGCAGCTCTTTGTTATCCGTGTTACCACCTTTACTCTTATCAGGAGTAGCACTTGTGGTCGCCACTTTCGTTTCACAAACTTCATCGTTAGGTTTTGCCGCTTTTTGTGGTAGCGGAATGAGTCCTGGCAAAGGATTCACTGAACTCGCGGATAACTTGCTGGATAGTCGTTGCGTCAATTTCTTAACGAAAAAAATGTCTGGTCTCTGAGGCATATCTAGGTTCTTTTGCTTTTCTCGTAGTCGTTCTCTCAGTACTTCCGTCACTTCGGCGGTAGAAGCTATTTGACTAGTCAGAGGTCGTCCAAGGAGCTTAACGCCAGCTTTTGGCGTCGATACGTTGTTCTTTACTGCCACCTGTTTATCCTGCAATAAACGCTTTGACAAGTTTTCATGCAATTGTTGAGGAATTTTATTCAACGTTTCCTTATTGGGGATATTTTTGATATCTGTCTTCTCAGACTCTTTGCCCGTGTCACTATGATCTTTGTCTATCGAAAGGATCAATATATTCTTCGACTTCGTTTGTTCGTTTGATTTGTTGCTGACATTTAACGTATTATTACTTTCCACAAGAGAGCCTGTTACAATTTGTTGCGTCTCTTCCTTCTTATTAAATACTTCCTTATTGTACTCGAATGTTTTTTTATGTTTCTCATCCTCCAACAGTGTCTTCAATTCAATTTCTACAGTATCTTGTGTGAACGAGGGTTGCTGCTTTTGACTATCTACAGAGTCTTCTTGATTCTCGTCGGTCCATTCGTCGACAATGTCCTGTACGACGCTCCTTTGCTTCTTGACTGTCGTCGGCTCCACGTCATTCTTGGATTTCGAACAAACCGTGTCTCTGACATGTTTTGAATGCGACTGCACAACAGGTTTTGTCGAAGCAATACAGTTATCCGTGCTTACTTCTTTTATAGTACAATCATCTTTTTCCAGCGTTACTAATAAATCATGCGATTCTTCCTGATCCTCGATACTTGCGGTTTCTACACTTGTCACAGTGATCGCCTCGTTTTCACTCGGCGCAACACCGTGATCCGTTACAAATTCTATTTTCACTAACGACACCGAACTCAAATTACACTGATCATCGTCAGTCCTAGTATTGTTAATGATTTCGGATTCCGATAGCATTTCCATGGAAATAGTCTGCCCTTTGTTATTTTCATCGTAGATAACGAGTCCGAAGTTGTCCTTGTCATTCGCATGATCGGAATTATCTTCTCGAATAATTAGATTGGATTTCTCCTTATGGCTATCCTCAAAGACTTGAGTATCTTGCGAACTGACGTGCACACATATATTTGAATCTGCAGAATTTTCTGTTATATATCTGTCAGTCAATTCATTTGTCGATGAAGCATCTTTTGATACTTGTGATGACTTTGTGCTATCCTGTTTAACATGTGTTTCGCAATCGCGTTCTGCACTTTTTAACGAAGTGGATCTATATTCAAATTGCTCACTCCGTTCACAATTTTCATTTACACAGTCTGATGATATGTCCTGATCAATAGAAACGCATTCTTCCTCTTCTTTCAATTCTTTGACTTTTGGTGAGTCTGCCACGTAGCGGAGCGCGGAGTATTCGGATATACTTTCGTTGTTGCACAACAGATTTTTGCGTTCCGATAAAACAAATTTATCGATATCTAATTCATCTGTGTCATTCAGTTTTTCGACTTTTGACACGTGGTTGCTTCTTTTCAATTCTGAATCGACATTTTCTACGTCTTCATCTAATTCGTTAGTTAGTTCTCTGACAGTTTCCTCTTCTGCTACATCCAACGTTACGTTTTCTGATTTCACAATGTCATCTGCGTCCTTATTGTCTTTTTGTACTTGTACATTATTAACATATATCTCTTGTGCACTATCGGCAGCAGTATCTGTTGGAGTAGAACTCGACTGTGGAGCAATGGATTCCACACTGCGTGACGTGCAAGGGTTTAATGATTCAAATGCACCTTCTTCAGAGCCAACAATCACTTCGATTGTACCTTCATTATTAAACTCCAGAACTGCATCAGTTGGCTCCAGAAGACCTGTTGGTTCAACATTTACTGCTGCAGTTGAATGTGTATCGATTACAGCTGTGACATTATCAATCTCAACTTCTTCTGCAAACGTTACAGCCTCAGTATTTACAACGTGCACATTGTGTTGTACAGTTTTCTCACTTTCCAATCTTGCAACTTCAGCTGCCTGCCCATCTACTGCATGTTGCTCCATGGTTATATAAGCAGTCTCATTCAAGTAACTTATCAAATCACAAGGGCCCCTGTTAACAGAAAATAAGTGTAAGTAAAACAGTTTTCAAATTAGGGTATAGAGAAAATAGAAGTATTATTATCCTACTCATTTTGATTTATGGCAAGAATATCATGTTTGGGTATAAGTCTCTCAAATACATGACACTTGATAAATAAGATTGTCATTTTTAATCAGAGATAGGTACAAGTTTGTTAATCAAAATTTACTGCTAGTACATATTTTTAAGTTGAGTATAAAAGTTATTAGTAATATAATTTGTTTGCAATAAAAGCCATCACATTGATAAGATAGATTATGACGAACAAGACTTAATTTTTAAGCAAATATATTGAAGAAAATGTACATATGGTCTCTAAGCATTTATAAAATACAATAAACACCAATGCAATAAGCACCACACACTAATAACCTAAATTACAGGTATTTGTAAAATAATATATTCATTTTGTGGTACTCTATACAAATATTAGCTTTATTTAATTTCTTGGCACTAGGCCTACATAAGGATAAAGTTATAGGAATATAAGTATTGCCATTCTCACGTAAAGCTTTTGTCCCGTCAATTGCTGCGTCCAGCAGATTCGACTAGTACATAATAGATGCAATTACTCAGTGAAACATAACTGTTGAATGTATCAACCAATAAGCTACATTTGATATTTAGCAGTTGCATACAAAGAATACATACATTGATAAGATATATAGGGAAATTCAAGGATAACAAGTACAAATCAGAATATACTAACCCACAAAACTAAATCATGTTGCAAGCATTGCGAATGCAACATCTATCACATAACTATATCAACCTATGATTTAACAGTTAATGAACTAGTGTAAAAGAAAATAGATAAGTCACATAAAGTTGCTCACCAAACAGCAAAGTCAAATCCATACTGGACACATATCAATAAATATAATTCGCAACGCAAACAAGTGAGATCTCATATATCTCATGCATTTTGTATCGTATTTATCAAACGGCAGAGAAACTATGCGCGATCGTAAGTCCTAAGGAAGTTGCCATGCACAATGTTTACAGTTTACAGGAATGAACTATACTATGCCACACAACGCGACCATGATCCCAGAGCGCGTCACTGTTTTCTTAATAACTGATTGCGAAAAATATACCACTAAAAAACAGTTCTCATGGGTCGAAAAATTGAAAACAACGCGCACTGTATTCTGTAATATTCCTACGGAAGTTTTTGCTACAGCACACGTAGGAGTATTATTGGAATAACCAAGAGAACGATGTCAGTCCGCCATTAACTTAGGCTAGATTTTCACGCGGCTAATACCAACTCATACGTACAAGCGTAAACCAAAGAAGTCTGTAGGCGCATCACTGTTCGACGTTCGTATTTCTGATTTTCCAGCAGCAGAAAGATCGTACAATAATAATTAAGGTATCCACTTTATCGTTTAAAATTTCATTTACTTTGTACAATTGAGAAAAATATGAATATCGTTGATTTTTTTAATAATGGAACAAGTTACGTACGATGTGTCGCTCATTGAAAATCGACAAAGATACTTTCGTAGCGACAGGACGAATAAACGTTCTGCTCGCTAGTAAATTGTTTTGTGATATTCAATTATCTATTTCCTTAATTTATTGATGTCGTACTTGAATTTACTGGGTTTTCCTTTTAATCGAGTTGAGTCACCCTACATAACAAACAGTACAAGACTTGACTATTCGTTAGTTCTAACGGAAAGTTTTTCGAAATGGCCAATAATGTAGCTTTATGCCACATATCGTTGCAGTTGCATATCGGCTGCAAACTATGCTTATAATGTTTGTGTTAAAGAATTTTAATCAATTGCACTACTTTCTTCCGCATAGGTCCCAATAGACTCTGTTTTTCACTTGATTAAATAATATATGATGTTAAATACCATTTGTAAATCAGACATAAGGGTCCCTTGAGGCCCACCCAATATTGACTACTTTATGGCGTTTTTAATAATTTTTTAACGGAGCTTATGAATTCCACCTTAAATTATAAATCGAAATGAGTTCATATACGAAAGATAGAATCAGTTAATTACGAAATAGCACTCTCTAACCTTTGAGTGATTTATGATTACTGATTACCAATACCTCTACCAAATACATACCAGTCCGCCAACGATGACACTGCCCCCTATGTAATGGCTGGAAAACGCTACTTATATACACCACCCACTCCACCCACGATTTCAATGGAATGAGTTAGTAACATGGAAAACGGGGAAATAAATGTACAATGAATTAAATAATAAAGAACAAAATTGTTTTGTAATACAATTTTGTAATATATTGAATATGGGATGCAGCAGATAGAGTAAACTTCTTATATGCTTGGTACTATTGTTCCGGCGGAGTGTTTTTCTGGAGGATGCTGTATCAATTCCATTGTTCCGTGAAGTACCGAAGCTTCGTGGTACAGGGTTTCGTGCAAAAAAATTTATTACTTACTAAAATACAGTAGACTGCCGTTAAGCGAACATTTCTCCGATCATTCGCGTCTCCTGCGCCTTGGGGCATGCGGATCATTCCCACTATCACCTACCGAGCGTATCGTTTTACTGCGTGTTTGGAAACAAGTAAGAAGGACAATGAATTCTGATAAAGAACTGTTTAAGAGTGGGGGCTCTCGTTAAGCGATCGTCTTCATCGAATCGCGTTCCCCTACATCCCCAAAAAACGTTCGCTTAACGAGAATATACTGTATTTAAATCTACAAAAAAATTTTGTTAATCACTTTCATAATTTTTCATTCACGTATCGAGGGGGCAATTTTGTAACTGCTAAGATTACTGTATTTTTAAATATTTATAACCAGTGAGACACAGTACACATAAATTCGAATACCACTATTTATTAAATAAATTATGTACAAATTTTCGCATACAGGTAGAGCGTTACGTCTCATCACTGGAATATTAAACTATCGCATAAATTAATAGGACAATTAAAGTTGTCCTAGTAAAATACGTCGATATCATAGGTCGTGGCCATTACTTATGGAACGTATTTACAGGTTTGCCACGTATGTAACTTTCAGTTACACTTTCACAAATTTAAACGTTAACGCAAAATCTTTGTAAACTTCGATAGAAACTATGCACGAGGCTGTGAGTTCGGTTCTATTATTCGATAAAATAAATTATTGAAAATTATTACAAGTTGCTTTTGAGTGCCTTCCTTTTTTTTAAACTAACCACCTCCTACGGAAGTGAAATCCACAATTATAAAGATATATATCATCAGGATTATCACAGTCTGTGTATTTACAACTTAAATTCTAATATATTTCATCGTGTTATCTCAGCAATCGTTGTCACCTGCTCGTCTGAAATTATTTTCATCTCTCAAATACAAAACGAATGTTTGCTTTACCAGCTAAATCGTGTATCTTACAATATTCATGAAATTAACAAACTAAGATTAATCGTTTTCGGCCAACGGAGAACAAAATGTTCGAATACGGTTAACCCATTCGACCGACATTTTTCTCATACTTGCTGTGGACGTTACGAGCCTAAGAGCTCGTTATTTCTGCCAAATGGGTTAATATTATCCCGCGAAAACAACAATTGCTACGCAAATTACAGAAGCAAAGTGTGTATACTCAAAGTAACGCTTATACGATAAATTTATACATGAAAAATCATCGAGCTTAACAGCGTTTTCTTTCACGAAAATAAGTGGCAATTTAAAAACTGCTATCAATAGAAGTTTAATGATCTTGCATCTGAAATGGGGGCCCCATAATTATTCAAGAATCATTAAATTACAATCGATACGACAATAGTGTATTCAAAATATCAGATCAAAACCGGTATCTACCTTCAGGTTGTTTGCCGTTTATCGAATACAAATTAAAAATTAACATAAAAGTTCCATCCAATTGATCGTTTTGCAGCCATCAAGCTACACACAACTCGAAAGATTCAATTGGTCAGTTGGAAGAAAGAAATTCGAGATTGCTTCGGCCATGTCTTAGAGTTACTAAATAAAGTTCTTCGACTATATACATTTTTCCTGGTAATTCTTATCTCGTTTCTCTCACTATATCTCACTACCTCTTCTCTTATTCATATACACGTTAATCATTAATTATTTTGTCTGGATAGTTTCTCTCTAGAGTGATAAGAGCAAACAATCCCACATCGGAGTTAACGTTGTCCCATGTCCATCGAGTGACACGCTTGAGATCGAAATATTTAAAAAATATCTGTGATTTAAGTTTAAAAGTTTCTTCCAACCAGGCATGCGAACATTGACGACGATTCTTTTAATGAAACGGTGTACAACAATACAGTCGAAACATTGGAACGGTCCGAAACACATCTGAGAATTTCGCGAATGAACGTGGCATCTCCATTCTAGGTGAATACGAGGTAAATAAGGTCTACCGTGCAAATCCCAAGAAATCGGTAAGCCGATCATTCCAGTCATGCAGCCAGTGCGACGCGCCATGCGCGCTCTGTCTTTGCTTGCAAGGATTCACTTCCTTTTCCGGCGGCATATATTCCTCGCCACGTATGCAGAAGTAACTCTTGATGGGACTTCGACACATGGGGCATCTGTCCAACTTGCCGAAACACGACGCGCAGATGCAGGTGTGTCTGCAGGGCAGCAACGCTCTCGACAAAGGAAAATACTGACAAACTACGCAAAGCTGTTCACCTGCTGAATTCCAAAGTGAACCTTCCGTATCGCCAACACCGGAAGCTACCAATGCACCTCTCGCATTGTTCCCGTTGTTGTTGCACGGTTCTGCCAGGGCGAGTGCAGGTCCCAAACCAGTGGACATATCATCTTCGTAGCTAGTAGAATTACCAGTAGCTAGGTAGAGTTGCTGTAATTTTAAGTATAAAATTGAATATATTAATTATCGAATTTTCATCATAAATGGGTAGTATTGGGTTAGGGATGCTGCATTAGGAGCATATTGTGTTCAGATACGGTTCTGGCATTTGAGTTAAGTTTAATTCAAGACGTAAATTCAGTATTTTCAATAACAAAAGCGTCGGTTAGGCTGTGGAATATTCCTTAAATTAATTCGTATGACTCATCTAAGTCATTAAAACGAATACCTTGTTTAGCTAAACTTACTAATTGCGGGTAATAGAACATACGAAAATTTGCATAGCTACAATTTTTCCAAGGACACAGAAGTGACATACTCACCTTGAGACAGGATAACTGGCCGTTTGCTTGTTTCAGGTATTGTGCTAATATTGAAGTTGGCAATGTACAGACGCTATCCTTAATGTGAACAACATTCACCAGCGCCACCTATAAAAGGATACAAGATATTTAGTGTTGATAAAGTAATAACTGTAACAGTATTTTTCATCAACAGTATACTACATATTCGCGCTATACGTACTAGTCCAATAAATTATATCATTTTTCGCATGATTAATTGTTTTCTTTTCTAAATATTTGCACTAACTGCTTCACCCAAATACACATAATTAACGTCAACGAAAGAGTGCGAGCCTTTGGTCTACACGTATTTATTAATTTTTTTTAAAGATTGACAACCGATACGCCGCTAATATAAAATTTACCGTCTCGTCAGGATGTGGATCTCTGTTGTCCTTGCGCGTGAGAAAAATCACAAGAGGATAGCAAAGACGTGGCGGAGTACCCAACTCCAATTCCGGGGCTGGGAGAGATAGCCTGAGCGTTTCCTCCCCGTGTGGTTGCTTACTGGTGATTCGCAGTCAAGGAAATATGTTTAAAAAAAAAGAACAAAACAGGGTCGACAAAAAGAGCTATGTTATGCATATAATATTTTTACGAATCATTCTTGACATTGAAAATTTTATCTTGATCATTTCTTATGAAGTAAACACACTAAAAGTGTCCAACGAGAATGGATCGATGTGTTAATAACTTTTAAATGTCAATTTCGTGTACGTCATTAATAATTTTATGTATTACTTCGCAATGTTCTTTTTGCTGAACAAATCAACAGTGCTTCATAAGATAAACGAGTAGCAAGATCATATCGTAAGGTAGAAAAATGTTACAAGAAATCTGATATACAAAAACAGCTTCAAATTAGCGTCGCGAGGGAATGAAAATGGTTGTCAAAAATACTTTTATTTTGTTAATATCTTTATGCATTCGATTGACAAATGATTACGTAAACGTTGTCACGACTGTTTACAAAAGTGGGTTGTCCGAGGCCTGCAATTCTTCATACATTCGATAAGAAATCTACAAAAAGTAAAAAAAAGCTAATCTATTATGTTCTGTCGAAGGGTCGTTATCTTAATTTTTGGCATTTCGACATGTTTTACAGAAGGAAAGGATACGTTTGTGGCGGTGTTAGGTACTGCGCGTGTCCTTGAAGAAGTGTGCCATTCAAGGATGCGTCCCTCAAGGCATTCCACGGCCTCCATAGTGCCAGGTGCAATTCTCTTATGCTAACGCCCCAAATCGCTTGCAGTGAGTATTCCACCTGACTGGATACTTCACATTCGACTTCTGTAAGAAAAGAAAAAAACAAAAAAAACCAAATTACAAATCATGAAATATCTTAAAACATCAGTAGATCTTGTAATGAACATAACCAAAATTCTATCGCTGACAACAAAATACTTTGCTTAAGCATACAAATTAAATGTCAAAAAATACAATTCTTCTACAATACAACTGCTGGTCTTTCGTATAGATGCTGATGCCATGTAATTATAGAAATATAATTAATACACGTATTTTTGATATATTTGTATAAACATGATATACGTACGTACGTTAATAACTTAGGCGGATTATTACATAAAAGTGATTTCCACTATTCTATTATATTTTTATGTAATTATTCAAGTCCAAGAACACACGCTCAAGGCTGTAACAGCTGTGTAGGGGTGTTACAAGAAAGAGAAGAGCTACTGCCCTTGGACAAGTAGAATAACGAATGAGGGGAGGTCTGAGCGTTATATGTGATTAAGGAAATATAATCATGCTATGTCTATAGGGTAGCATCAAACAACAGATTGACCTTCAAGATGTGATAACATAAGAAGCATCGTTTTTCGAGTCTCTCTGTTCTCAAGAATGGAGTCTGATAATCTTTCTGCAATTAACCCTTTGCACTCGAACGTATTTGGCTCTGCTTTTATAACCACTGAAAACAGACTAAGTTTATGCTAATAATTTTAAACACAATGCTGTACTATGAAGTGCGCGTAGACAATACACTCAAAACATTTAGAATATAAGGAAAAAAGATACCTATTGATAAAACAGTGGCACCTCTCGTCGCCATTCGAGTTGCTGTATTAAACCAAGTGGTGACTGAGAGTCACCTCTCTAGTGCAAAGGGTTAATTACGTACACAAAGGTGGCAACGTGCGATGCAATTCTCGTGAACTTTTTACAATAAAATCTTGCGTGCTTATGGTCAATTTTACATTGTGCTATGCATAATGGCACAACAGCAGTGAACGTTTGCACTCGACGATTCAAAGTAAATTACATAACAAATTATATAATGAATATTTATTTACGTGAGCTTTAAATCGTTATATAAATTTTCTCTTTTCGTCCACCAGCAAGTGTATAGTACGAACTTATGTTAATTGCATTAATGCATATTTATGATACGTAAATCAAGTTCCTGATTGTCGTTAGTCAACTCCCGTAATTCATAAGTAAGTGTACGTGAAATATCATAGAGCCGCACAAAGGTGATACGTTTATTTATTTGCCTTATGGAGAAGAATGGAGGTTGTGCGAGTACAGGCTAATATAATACGGTACCGATTTTTCTATATCGGGCTAATAAAATTTGGCGACACGAACGCAGATTTTTTTAAAAACTTTCAATACGTCATAATATATCAGACGCAAAACAGAGTGTTCTGCTGGCAGAGAAAAGTACGAAGAGGAAACCACTATAGTACTTTATTTCTAGCACTTGACCTTCAGTAAGGTGAAAAATCGTTATGGAAGAAGAAGAAGAAGAGAATATCTTATTGAAACTGGAAAATTTCAAAAATCCTACTAACGTGTTCAAATAGTAGTATCTACGTTGAGATATCAGACTCCATGGCACCGTACAACGGACAACGTCTAGGACAAGCCAATAAAAGGCCATTGTCGAGGATCAAACTTAGGCAATCAATCACCCTTGAACAATGACTGGAGGGAACGTCGAGAAAGGCTTGGTTTTGTGATTCTTTTCTGAAAGTTGCGTAATGCCTAATAATTCAGCTCTAAAAGCGGGAAGAGTCGTGTTACGTCGTTGGAAAAGTTCATTGCATGTGACAAGATTGGTATTACAAATTAACGTAATAACCAGTCGCCCTTGAGAATCTGTCAGAGGAAGAGATCATCAGTGGCAGAAGGAAGCTGTGTCTGGTGTTGAAGTAAGACTTTATTTCTCGCAAAATTGAAAACCGATCGGATTTGTCAACGAAATATTATCTGACGCGAAATCGTCGAATTTGCATTGGCACTTAACGTTATTGCCACGAATGGTAATGATTAAAAGCGTCGAAGGGCATATAGATATATGTTTAGTCGTCAGCGTATATATGCAATGAGTTTTACGAGACGAATGAACGCGTATGGAATGTTCGCGAACTTTATTGCAGCTTTGTAAGTTACGTAACGTGCGTCACGACGCCGCGAAGAATGAGAATGATAGAATTATTGGTCGGGACGTCGATCCGCCGGCATTAAAAACGTTTGACGTAGAAGCGTAGTTGATCGAAGTGTACTATATTAACCTAATGCCACTATCGGAATTTGTATTCGCGGTCGACCGAGCGTTATTACTTTATTGACCTGTTATTAAAAGGATCGCCACTTCAGATTTTCAAAAACCTTCGAGCAGCGTCGTTTACTTGTACCGTAAATTGAATAGCCGTGTTTGTCGCTCATTTGAATTATAAATTTAGATCATTATTTGAAATTTTTTTTTTTTTCAGTAACATGAGTATTTATGTCTTACATCAAGATATAAGTCTCTGTTCAAGGTAGCAGCAACAACGACAAAGAATATTGGGGCAAAGAGATTTGCCTTAAGGCATGATCCCACGAACCACGTGGTCGTATATGAAGAATTCGCTATGGCAAAAAAAGAGTAATTTTTATTAGTGTAAACTGACTTGAAACAGGAAGTACTCGCCATGAGACAAAAAACTAGCATCTCATTTACAATCGGGATTTTATTAATTATACCAATGTCGACAAGTATTGGTGTAACGTTTAGTTTGGAATTTTTAATAGACATTCGTTCCCCCAAAATAACGCGTGTGTACTTTTTTTTTCGAGTATAAATATACAGTGTTATTCGGAGCTATTGTACCAGCTGAAGATGGTTCTATCATAAGAATTGATAGAAATCAAATGAACGTGCCAACTTCAGGTGGCACAATAGCTCCGAATAACATTGTATAATATATATATACACTCCCATACGATCCTCATAGTCATATCGAAAAACTGAATTCAGCACAATGATTTCCATTAAAATTTCAGATATTGAAAATCGTCAAGGTCGGACAGGATATAACGTTTTTTTTTCATCCGCGACGTCACGAACTGTCAATTCTAGCCTAAAAATACATCTATAAAAACGGGTTTGCTGTTGCAATTGGACGACCGGCGCTGATAATAATGATGAAACTCGATCTAACGAAATTTCACTAGTTATAACCTCACATGACGCATGAAAAATCCCCCAAAAAAAAGGTTTGAGCGAGAAACAAAAACAGCCTTGAAGAAATCGATGCGATTTGCATATGATGAACTTTGCGGTCACATCTTCAGATGAATATCAGTGAAGCTATTTGTAAACAAATCAATTGTTATTCAGCATACGCGCGATTCGACGTCCTTCCTATTGGTCGTCGACAAATATAACTCGTGATGATTCTTATTAGCGATCCGACTGATGCTGTTAAGCAAGTGTTTTAAATCATGAGACTTATCCAATTGTTTTTTTTTCCACGTAATCCACAAGCAGTATCCTCCATTCACACATTGTTCGAGCATAGAACGCTTTCGGGTTTTGAATGTTTACCAATATTTAATAACAAGCATATTACGTTACATTACTGATTCAACAAAATCTATTATCATAACTGAAACAAAATTAAAACAAAAAACTATTTTATGATAATTTCATCGCCGTATTTTATGTTCTTGCCAACAAAGATAATTTTATTGCACATACCGTTACTTGCTAGGCATATGTACGTAAGCCATAATTAATTATAAAGTAAATGTAAATTCTGCATAATCATTAAAAAGGTTTACGATCATTAAAAGAATTTTCTTTTATGCTAATAACTTTTTCGCATCCTCGTCAAATACTACAGTCTTTACGATTTTCAGGGAGAGATTCAAGTACTGTCCGGTTTGTCATTAATGATTATAATTTTTCCGTTTGCGAATTTCGTTTTTCGCAAACAGTCGCGTGTACAGGAAAAACAAAAGTGAAACATACTGTTCCATTCTTTATGAAATTTAGCGTGCGTGACGTTGTTCCACTTGCACGAACAAGGTTCAAATTTTCATATTTAGTTCGATATAATGATAGTAGAAAAGTTATGAAAATATAAGATTGCGATGGATAACCTAGAAATCTCGATGAAATTAGTTACAGCTATTATTAACCATAACAAAAAAACGAGGCATTAAAATTAACAAGATAAAAAAACCTTCCTTCTCATGCATCTCCTATTGATAATCGTACGTCCCATTCCTGACCATGTATAACATTCAATGCTCTTCTATCAATAATTAGCATTGCGAATGATACGTCGTTATTAATCCCATGATAAAATCTTCTGCTATAATAACCAAGTAAAATCGTATTAAAATATTACTGATGGTAAAGATCATACGAGTGACAATAAAATAAAGTCGGGAAAAAAGTAGAGGTTCACGGAATTCGTAATTGACAGTCTTTATGTAAAACTAGATAAGAGATTTTGAAAGAGTCACAGTAAGTAACAGTAGTCTCGAATAGTCTCGAATAAAGCACGAAGTTAAAGCGTCGTGCAAGGAGAGTCACGGCTTCACGATTTCAAGACTTGACAGAGTATAGCAACAGCCCGTGGTCATTGTCCGGTGAAAGGCCGTCGTGTTAAACCTCTCAACGCGTGTAACGTGTAGAAGTCAGGCGCTCAAGAAGCAGAGTCTCGAAAACGTAACGACCAGTCAGCAACCGACTGTCGATAATCAAATCTCGTTACATAAGAAAACCGCTGTTGCCGGCTTGACGCAACCAGCATAAAGCTGGTGAGCGTGGCAAAGAAGACTATAGCTACAGCCACAGTCCTTATCCATTGTACTCTTCGTCGCTTAATCTTAACTGTTTCCACAATTCATTTACGCTGAATGCGAAGTAACAAGGTGTCATTTTCATAAGAACGAAGAAGCTTGTCAATCTTTTGTTTAATTTCCGAAATTATGCATTGTTGATATTTTTCAAGGAAACAACGGATGAATCGATTAACGAAGACGTATGGACTATGAATGAAAAAAATATGTAGTATTAGTATGTACACTGTGGTACTTTTCAAAACGTACCACAACGTGACGGAAGACAGTAATGATTAATTTTTTGTATCCTACCGTAAATCAGAGGTAATGACAAATATGCATAAAACAAGGAAACGTCATTTGTTTCTTGCGCAACCGGTAAATATTGGTATTGGAATATAATAACGGAAACTTAGAAAATGTAAATTCGAGAGATATGGCTATGAGATACTAAAAAGTCGTACTAATACTACCAATCTAGCGTTTTGGCATGTTGCTTTTCCTTTTTTTTATTTCTGTATCCGGGAATCATGTAATATACTCGTGGTCGACTGTAACGCTGCTTGCATAACGTTAACAATGGAACGGATGTTTCTGACTTGTATTTCGTCACCGTGGAAACAGATAATACTCGGGACTCTTTATTTGTTCCATTAACGAAAGTCTTAGATACTTTCGCCGAGTATCTTGTAAAATACGAGCGATTAAATAATCGCGCCCTTCCCGCGTTGCCAGTAATGATGAATTATGTCAATAACTTTCATTCAATAATTTATCAACATCTAGATTAGTTAAATAACACTAAAGTGATAAATTACTGAAACAACAGTACCGTTTATTATCACTCAATTAAACGTATCCCCCTTCTTATACATTATTTCTCGTGTAATCATTTAATATGATTAAAGTAAATTGCCAGTAATCATATATAATAATTGGTACCACCGATCCCATGACTATTTAACTTTTTATAATGCAAGTATCACGTGCAATTAATAATATTTATTGAAGCCTCAACGTGACTTACTCGTTTAGTGTATTTTCGGCTTAATAAATGAAAATAGAAAAAAATGTCTCTTATCACACTTTATTCCTTAAGTATCGTTTATGGCGTTCAAAAATTTATTGGGTTGTTCAAAAAGTTATTGCGTTTTGCCGACAGATGGCTGTAATGATATTTTCTTAATGTAGTAAATGCAATCATATGTTCGTGAACATACGTGCGTTCGATAGCCGAGACTTCTAGCTTCCATTAAAAAAAAGTGCGTGAATCGATCAACAATTATTCGTCCTGTAGTGTTTTAACAATGGAAAATCAACGCGAACATTTTCGCCACGTCTTACTTTATTACTTTCGAAAAGAACGCTGTACAGGCTTGTGAAAAGTTGCGTAAAATTTGTGGTGGCAAAGCTCTAAAAGAACGACAGTGTTAATATTGGTTTGCTCGTTTTCGTTCTGGTGACTACAGTGTGAAAGATGCACCTCGCTCAGGTCGACCTTTAGAGGTCGATGAAGATAAAGCATTTAGTCGAAGCTAATCCACGTTCTACCGTTCGTGAGCTCGCTGAGGCACTCAAAATCTCTATTAGAAGCGTTGACCTTCACTTGAAACAACTCGGTTACGTCAACAAGTTCGATGCTTGGGTGCCTCGTGAATTGAAAGAAGCTGACCTTATTAAACGCATAGACATCTGCGGATCAACTTCTGAAACGTGAACGAACCGACCCATTTCTAAAACGTAGGATTACTGGCGATGAAAAATGGATTGTCTGTAATAATGTAAAGCGAAAACGATCGTGGACCAAGAGCGATGAGCCGGCCCATATCACATCGAAAGCAGACATTCACCAGACAAAAGTGATGCTCTCTACTTGGTGGGACTGGAAGAGTGTAATTTTTTTTGAACTGTTACCAAGGAATGTTACGATCAATTCGGACGTGTACTGTCAGCAGCTCGACAAATTAAATAAAGCAATAGCAGAAAAGCGGCCAGAATTGATAAATCGCAAAGGAGTGGAGTTTCCATCATGACAACGCTCGGCCACACAAAAGTTTAATCACTCCCCAAAAACTATTGGAGCTTGTTTGGGAAGTGCTGTCTCATCCACCATATTCGCCAGACCTTGCACAATCGGACTACTATTTGTTTGGGTCTTTACAAAATTCCTTGAGTGGAAAAAAGTTCGCTTCGAATGATGCTATCGAAAGGCACGTGTTTCAATTCTTCGCTACCAAAGATAGGAAATTTTTCGAGAAGGGAATCATGAAACTTACCGAAAGATGGCAAAAGGTCGTCGAAAAAAAAGGACAATACATCATCGATTAATTTTTATTCTATGTATCAGATAAACGATCTTAAAAATCAGCAAAAAACGCAATGACTTTTTGAACAACCCAATATAATATATAAGTGACACTACTACATGAACGAATAATTTAAGTGTTCCAATAAATTTTTCATTAGCTAACATTAACTAATGTCCATTAAAAAAAATCTCGTAATTACTGTTGCTCCAACGTAGTGACCTAATTATTATTACGGTATAATATTACATATAACAGCCAGGGGCGTATGGAGCCAATTAGTTTGAAAGCTGTGGGCTACTTAAAGTTACTTAATCGGCATCTTATAGTGTCCAAGGACACTTACGTGCCCTACCAGTTTTGGCCATTGAACCGGATTCGGATTACATTGCTAAGGAAGGGGCACTTGCGTGCACCGCCGAAAGATAACGCACGTGGCTTGAAGAAAGGTTAAAAAAAATGTAGTACTTTTTCACAGCGACTGAAAGATGATCTTTAGCGTGATAAATGAACGAGATCGATCGAGAACGATCCTATATCCTATAACGTATTCGATTAACTTTTCCACGTATTGATCAAATCCGTTCTAGGATATACCTTTCTAGGTTGACCAAGGTAAAAGGCAAGCTCCAGCCATTCGCCGAGAAGTCTTGTTCAGTGCATATGGCGTGCACCGATAATTCGCTCGTGGAATCGGCAAGTCGACCTTGACTGGCGTACGTCAAGGCAGTCACGTACACATGGTGTATTACATATATCGACGGAAGAATTTTATGTTCTCGCTGACATTTCACATAGCCTACTTTAGTGACACTGAGAGTCTGTCGATTTTGTTCTTCTTCTCTGCCTTTGCCAGACGCTACGACATATAAAATGCGTTTACTTGGTTAGGTCGACCATAAGTGAATATCTCGATGTATCGCTTTGGCCTTGGCGCGTCGATACGATGTCGAAATCGATAATCGTGCAGACTTGCAACAGACTATTGCCAGCCAACTAACCTAACTTCGATGCCACTTTGATACCTACAAGCATCTATCTCAGACTAACCGAACGTCCCGTGATTGTCAAATGTTTTGATAACTGTCTTTTCGCGTCTTATCAATGTTATATTACCATATGTATCCTTGTACTGAAACCTACGTTGTCGATTGAACAGTGTCGTCAGTCGATACCCGTGGTTGTGCTTCATCGCGCGGTAAATTGTCATTGACGGAGATTAATGGTGTAAAATTTGGCGTGCAAAAAGAATCCCCATGAATTTTTAGCAGATTGCACTTCGAGCTTGCGGTTCCGGAAAAGTGCAACGTTTCGACAAGTCCCGTTCGCTCATTCTTTGGTCAACTTCATCTCGGAGTATCGATGCATTTTGAGACACCATGTAGATTGTAGTTACCCCTCGTTAGAGTAACGGCACGTGACCCACGGTGAACTGGTCATAAATTCTCTCCTCTCTCTCCCTCGTTCTCCTCTTCCCTTTATTTTTCTTGTCTTTCACCCCCTTACCTCCTTTGCATCACTTTTCTCCGCGCCCATCTTTCATATCTTTCTTTTCTCTATCTTCTCTCGTTCTACTTTCTGACGTCACTCCCTTCCTTCTGCCCTCGTTATTGAAAGACCTCTGAAGTTCGATGAAACGTGAATGTTTACTCGGTCAAATATTTGTCCTGTGACTATCCTCGATATGCTAAACGAAAATGACTGTCAACAAGTTCTTGGCGCGTGAAATTTAATTAATTTATATGACACTTTCTTAGGAGCGAAGAAGACCCATCGAAGCAAAGGAAATTTACCCGATTGGCTTATGGACATTGTGCCAAGGTATACTGGGTCTTAATAACACCAAAGAGGACAAGGATAACAATCTTCCATTCGAAAACTCTTGCTCTCCGAAATCTTGGACTCATAATTTCTGATGATTTTTTTTCCCCAGAAATGATAATCGCATAAAATCTCACCAGTCGTCTTTCCAGAATCAACGTTTAAACGCTTCGGAGAGCTATAAAAGTCACGTTAAAACCGAACGACGCCGATTTCACAATTCGCTTCACGCAGTCCGCGCTCGCCATTGCGCGAGTATATAAAAGTCGATAAATAAAACAACCTTGAAGCAATATTGTGAGCGAACAAGAATATATATGAAAGTTATGAAAACGTTTTAATATTGATCGAAGAGAGTGATCATTTTTTCTTCTTTTCACGTACCGTATAAACGAATGATCTCATGCGCGGGGACAATGAGACTAAAAGGAAAAAGAAAATATGGATAAAAACTATTGTAACCGTTCGACGACGACTAAATGGCAAAGACTTCGACTCTGACGTAATCGTGACTAGACAATTGCTATAGATATTAAGATACTAAGAAGTATAATACGTGATCTATGTATAAACGATCGAGTTATCACGCGTTTGCATCGTTTGGCGAAAATATATGGCGTTACGTCCATGGAATTACCGATCAATTTCTTTCAATCTCTTTCTCTATCTTTTCCTATAATATAATTGACGTCACGCGCGTACAGAATTATCCGAAGTCACTTTTCCTCATACACGGTTCAGCACGATGGGTTCTTGGAAAAATCAATTAATTCAATGATCGATATCCTGGATCTGCCAAAACGGTGAACACTTAACACATTTAGCTATCTAATGTTACCTGATTTTACAAATAATATCATGTGGACGTTACGCAATCGCCGTAGGGAGTAGGTGTACGATATTGGAATTTTGAACAAAAAAAATCTATGCTTTGCTATTATTATTAAATTCAATTAAATGCACTTGAACATTTACTTTATAATGCTGTTGTATAATTCGAATCAAAGCAATTCGGAGTAGCCGATCCAAGTGTTAAAAATTTCATGATTTCCAATTACGTGGGCTTCTCCAGTGTTCTTATCTGTTTCGGATCGCAACAGCTTCTCCTTTCTCCGGCAGAGATCCTGTAAGGTCGCTGCTCAACTGTAGATACGTGTAGGATTATAACGCGACTCTTCAACGATATTACGGATGATTGAAAAGAATTTGGAAACTTTGGAACGCGAAGAACCTCGTAACGTTACTTAGGCGAGAAATATTTAAGACGCAATTCATCATACAACCAAATACTATCCAATAACAGTAATTCAATCTTACGTAATAAACAAAACACAATACAAAGGTACAGTAATATAACGTGCACTCTTAATTAAAATAATAAATAATAAAAATAAATATCAATTTTCGATTCCAATGAAAACACCATAGATACTATTGTCAACGCATACACTGATAACTGTTATCAATGCGAAAAGTAACAAGAGTAATCTTATCTACGGGATCTTGTAAACACACCAGTAGAAATTTCTGGATCAACAGTCGCGAAACACGTAACGATCCAATCGTTTCTTCTGGCCTCCCAGACTTTCTACAGAGATAAGAGTAAGCGAGGCGACGCGCAAAAAAGAGATTGCAAAAATAACGATATTCGACGCAGAACGAAAAAGAAGAAGAATTCGAAGAAAAAGTAGAAAAACAAATAATATGTAGCGCTTCAATTGGCTGTGTGTTGCGGTAGTCCCATCACGCTTCCTAGTCTCGCATAGTGTTAGTTGGGTTATGAGCACGAGTGTACAGTTAGGCCGAGTACACACAACAGCGGCCAGCGTGTTCCACAGTCAAGCGTCCACGTCACAATTTTGCATCGCGTAAGATACAAAGGTAAACGTATGCACGCGCGCACTAGAGAAATACGTATTTATGCACGTAAAGAAAGCCTAATGACGACGAGTCGTGCGGAGTCATCTTCTCTTCGGTTTACGATTTCTCACACTTACATAACTTAAAAAAACTACAGTCAGTGCAGTTGCCGACAGTCGTCTCGTCCTTCCCCACACAACACCATGGACGCCCAATGATTTACGTCCCAGACAGAAATTTCGTTGCTTCTTTCTTGCTTCTCCTCGGAGTGTATTAGGCAACTGAAGAAATCCCTGGCAGGTTCGATACAGGAAGAAAAAGGACCGCCCACTTTTGAGAACGACAGTCTTTTTATATAATATATACATCTGTATGTTGACTCTATTAAGAAGAAATCATATTTGCTGCGTTCCAAAGAATCGTAAGAAAAATAACTGCGACAGTAACCAATTCTAATTTATAGTATAGTATCTATTATATATATATAATATCCGAAACGTTAAGGTACTTGCGTTGTTAATCGTAACTTGGTTACTTTCGATTCTGTTCGCATTTTTGTTGTTGTTTGTTGTTATCGATACGTAAACGATTTTCAGTAGAATCTGTCAGGGAATAGGAAAGTCGAAGAATATTTTTTCAGTAGGAACAATTCGAGGAAGAAGTTATATCGAAGAAGAGATTGCAAAAAAACGTAAGAATTACAATGATTCTGAGTGCATCATCGTATTGCTTAGTCATTCTGCATTTTATATTAAAATCATCCCAATTATCTCCACCAGCATCGATACTCAATATCGAACCACGGACAGACTCGATTTTGGCAATATGGCGTCGGCACGCATGTACTTCGCACTCCACGTGCTTGTTATGTTTACGCGATAGAAACCGAAAACGAAACGTTGGTAAATATCGTCTTCGGTCGTGTTTTCACTTTTCCTTTTTTTTCTCTTCTTTCCTAAAGAGAGAAACTTCACGTATAACCTATAGCCATCGCTTAGCACGCGTGATTTAAGGACGCCGTGACGTAACGAATGGACTCAACGAAAGTCGAGTTGAGAAGCAGCGTTCGTTGCTTCTCGAAATTGCTACGCTAAAGAATTCGTCGTGAGGACCAAAAAAAACGGTACCCCAGGGAAATTATACACGAACATGCCGAAACGGAATGAACGAAAGCATAATTATCGAAAAAGTAGCAGTGACGTAACAGTTAGGTAAACAAGCCTACATCGCCGTACTCTGCTAATTAATTATTATTCTCGCACGTGAAGTTTGTCAAAACAAAATTTCAAAAACTCAGTCTTACATTATGCTGTATAAAAATAAAATTTCAATCAAGTTTCTTTCTTAATAAAATAATCTTCAATGCTAATTTCCACTGCCAATTTCAACTTTAGCTTTTATGATACATCTTACGTCCTCGTAGTAACGTGTGCGTGACAATTGGTAAATAAACGTTACGTTTAGTAAGTGTCATTTTTATAAAAGAAAGGACGTGCAATAGAACAATATTAAGGAATACTAATTCTTAGCGAAATTTCCCTTGACCCGTATTTTTTTGTCAATCGATGATAACACAGGCTAATCGAATATCCATCGATCTAAAATTAGTCATAATTTAAACTACTAAGTCGTGGAGTACTATGTGTCGATGCGTCAATAAATGCACGTTAAATATTTGCTATAGTCGATGAGTATTAATCCTAGAACACCCAAATACTATGACGTCATAGATTTCAAGTATATCTGGGGATTTATATATTTCTGAGAACTCACAAGAATCATATGGAGTTCCGATAAAGTTTGATTCATAATCAATTTTTTTATTTTTCCAACATAACGCAGAACTTTCCTTTTTGCGTGTATGCCAAAACGTGTAATGTATTGGCGAGAAAAATATATTTTTTAAGCAAAATCTTCCTAAGAATGCCAACGCAAACGGAGATTATAGATCCTCAGATGTTAATCGTACATAAAATATGGTACCAAGATCAATAGTTATTGGCTCACGATTTTTATGACGAATATATGAATACTGATGAAATAATCCAACTGCAAATTATTACGTTCAATTACAATCCCTAATACAATATAAATTTCCATTTCAAGTGCACACCCTAATATAATGAATTTCTAGTAAGACTCCATCTGACCGTTCCTCAGTAACGCAATGAACACTACTAAACTTAAACGTGACTGAAAAAAAAGTCATTCACGTAATAAAAAAAAACACTTGAAACGCAACTAGAAAGGTTATACCATAAGCACGTGGCAGCGAAGATTTTACGTGTACGAGGAATTGAAATCCGTCTAACTAGGTAAGCGAAAATTGTGATGCAAACTAACATAACATAACGTTTCGGCAGCCCGCTTTTGGTGCGGGGAATTGGGACGCGATTATATCATGACTCCTTAACTCTTCTTATTTTAACGATCCCAAGAGTTAGAAGGGTACCTTGCGAAAGAAATGCTCGCGAAACGCAGAGAAAGTATGTCTCCGCGATGCCGAGTAGGCCAAG
This sequence comes from Pachycephus smyrnensis, assembly GCA_030142225.1. NCBI lineage: Eukaryota > Metazoa > Arthropoda > Insecta > Hymenoptera > Cephidae > Pachycephus > Pachycephus smyrnensis. The sequence goes on from JARQST010000175.1 coordinate 35,664, forward strand.
CTACAGCCGAGTCAGGACGGCTCTCTGTGGATTCCGTGAGATTGGAACGACTGCGTTTTCGTCACGTACGTCGAGAAGCGTCGTTTATACGTCGTCCTGGAGACTTATCAACTTGTATTTACCGTGAAAAAGTATTTTTTTTTAAATCTCCCATCTTTCGCTGAAGAAACTTCGGATAACTTGCACAAGGTACTTTTTTTTTAAGCTTACGACAGCTACTTAAGGTCGTATGGAATCTTTGATTTTGATAATTTTGAATATAAGAACGAAATCCATTTTTCAAAGTAATAATCACAAATAATTAGCTGTAGCCTGTAGGAAAGAGTTTGCTAATTGAAGAATCTCTCAGGGGATTCAGAAAGGGGAGATTTTCACGGTAGGCCAAGCATCTTGGATAATAAAAATCGAATGTCAAATAATAATTATAAAACAGATACACTTATAACATATTCAGTGTAGGTTAATGCGCAATATTTAAAAAAAAAAGTAATACTTATGACTGTACAACTGGATCAAAATAATATAAGCATACCTTTTGTCATTCTTATCAATATATAACGAACAACGCTTTCGTAACGTCAGTTTTTCAAAAAGACGGTCTTTGCACTTGTGCAGCCACAATTCACGTGCCTCTCTTTCCTTTATAATTAAACATGGCCGACTACTCCACCAAACTTCTACAGGACTCTTCATCTATCTCCAAAATGCTTTACGCATAGAATTCACAACAACGAGAGACTAACGTAAACAGAGCCTGATAAGGTTAAAGCAATATTTGCAAATTCGCTAAGATAAAATCTTCACGACACGCTTATTAGCACATAGTGGATTTTTTAACGTTGTAAAACAGGAGATGATCGATCGACAAAAAAAATTCCCTGCTCAGTCGTATATATTGTTGGAAGGCAGAATGCAAGGAAGATGCATCCATTGGTAGCGATAATTCATGCACTTCTTTTCTCACGCCTAGAATATTTCGAGGTAACGTAAAATTACAATAAAAACAGCCTTGTCGCACTGACTGACAAGTCTCCTAGTTTTGTTATTAAAAACAGTCGAAGGCGCATCAATTTTCTACACGCTCTTCCGTAAACACTTATCATTACGATATAACCCATTAACCCTCCAGTAATCGCGTACCAATGCGCGGATAAAAGTCGTTGGTCGCGTGCAGACTGATTACAGTTATAAAGCTTTTATTGCGCACGGTAAAAATAGACTTTCCAGACATTTTTTTTAACGCGAATATCAAAATTAATTTTACGGAACGAGCCGAACAAAAAAAATGTATTCAACTGATATTTAAGCAATCGTCATCGCAACTGCATTTGACGTGTAGTTTCAGACCAGACAAGACAAATATTTATTCGCTAAGATATTGGCAATGCCGCAACTTTTTTCCCCCCTTTTTATCGCCATAAATTTCCTAAAGAATAATACGCGTCCATCTTCAAACATTGTACGCGTCCACTTTCGACGAAGTCCAAATGCAAATATTACCATAGTATTATCAAAAGAAAAGGTACATCAACAATACTTCAGTCCGACGTACGTATTTTCGATTAAAGCTATCCATTCATCCTCTTTAAGAGATGAAGCGCGTTTGCATAAATCTGATACAATAAGTCAACAGACTGATATCACTCATCGAACAAGCTCCTTTTGAAACGTACGATTGACGGAACACCTCTTGCGAACAAAAGAATATTAAAAAACAGCTAACTGGCCTTATTGACAAAGAAACAAGCAGTGAGCACAGCATACAAATATTATGCAGCAACTTTGACTTCAATTATCTCTTGCTGAATCCAATAAGTATACAACTTCATTCACTAATACACAACTACCTTTAAAAAGTAATGTACATTGAAAGCTAAGGGTTTGCTTTCAACTATCTACCCATGACTCAATTTGGACCCTTATTAGATTGATCGCCAACAAAAAAAATTCACAGCCTGCAACACGCATAAGAAATGAAGTCACTGAGCATACGCCATGCTTTTCTGTGCATGGACCATAGTGATGCTGGCTTTTAGAACTTACACAAATTGATCCATAGGTTTACTGACGTCGACAACTTCAACGCGATCGTCGGCAATTCGATTTTCGACACGATTAACGAAAACATGCATTATTTACAGCCCTAATGCATGCATGCATGCATACGTACATAATGGGTTCATAGGGATTTATACGTTTGAATTAATTCCTTCCAAAGTGTACACGACTGAATGTCGTCAATTATCATTGGCAATACAAATGGTGTAATTGCTTATTCATAAACGCGAGCGATCATGTCTATAAATTATACATTGATTCGGAGCACGAGACTTTGGGCATATGAGTTATGATAATTTTCAATTAGCATGTAACGACAGACACGCGAGTGCATTTGAGTCATCAAACGCTCACGTTTGGCAGAAATAAGATTATTGCATAATGGGCGGGGAGCATTTGTACTTATTTCACTGTCAGCACAATGCTAAATTATGATTTCCAAAATAAAGGGTTGGCACCACGTATCAGGTATCATACGAAACGCGAGGTCCAGGACCGTTGGTCCATTATTATCATGCATCACAGTTTAAGGAAATTACTGTCTTCGGTATTTAGATTTGATTATGGCGATTAACATTCCTAAAACATTTTACGTTTACCCAAAGCATCAATTCTCTGCTTTTCAAGATATTTCATTCATTTAGATTCACATTAATTTTTGGATTTTTTTTCATAAGGGTGTATTACTCTTCGTTGTTCACATTCTGTTCAATTTCTTGTACCCTCATTACTACGTTAGATTGGATTTATACTGATTCTAGACACGTATGGCTCGAACCACGTCATTAACTCCACATTCGCAGGAACGTTTTACGCTGTAAGCCGTAAGGTGGGTCTCGAAGCTAAAACTTATCTGGTGCTGGCTATGCCATATGTGTTTTCAGTGATTAATTATTTTAAAATATCAACTGCGAATTCGAAAATTTAGTTTTGCAATGCTACTTAATGTCTCAGGCACAACAAAAAATACTAAACAAAAAAAAGAGTTTAAAGCAGTCACGAAAAATAGCTGAAGCGACAACAGAAATAACTTATTGTTAAAAAAATGTTATTTATTGATAGCTCTCTGGATCGTAAGATTGGCTATAGAAAGCTATAACTATACTTACACGCGTAACAAAAAAAACCAAGAGTGCAACTGACAGTGGCTTTAATAATTATTCCCTCGAAGTTAAAAGGATGCACAACTTGGTTAGGCCGGTATGAGTCATCGGCTTAATGAATTTAAAAAGGAGCAAGAGAGAAGGAAAGAGAGGAAAACAAAAGTCGTACAATACAATCTCACCCGAGCGTTCTCTATGCCCGGTATGCTTCACCTTTACGTGCATGTGCAATAAGCGACTGCATAATGAGCACGGAGTGACTTATAATCGCAATATAGGCGTACCGCGTGTATAACGCCGATTACGGAAAGGGAGACGCTCGCGTAATCCTGAATAATAATTCTGGGTACAGTACAAAAAAAATGTATCAGCGACAACCATATACAATTAACGAGTAACCCCTAATTAATTAAACAATAAAAAAGTCCAGTAGCCATTACGTATGAAATTCTAAACTTTTAACGCGCTAGTTGCGAACCGTACGATTTGGCGTTACGCGAAACCAGCTGATAGACTTTTCTAATATTTGCTATTGAATATGTACAGGATTCGTTTGAACGTTAAAAATTTGATGCGAGCCAAATTAATATACAGTGATTACGATCAATCACAGCGAATTTATACAAACTTTTAAGTGCCAAGGACGCAGAGCTGACTACTTAACGCGAAAGATTGTAATTAATGACTTTTTAAAAATAAACAAAATTACATTCGATGCTCGCAAACATTACGTACAGAAAGACGTATTCCTGCGATTGAAATAAAGAATGTTTAATGTCACTGTTATCAATTCGTAAAAAAGATGTATCATTAATCAACCAAAGTACCTACTTCCGCATCGAGTACCTATATGACGTAAGAGCAGATTTAGATATACACAAAATAAACTATAAAGAACCACAATGTGAAAATTGTATTTCTCTGGAAAATACTGATACTTGTCAAAATAGAAAATACAAAATTGAATGATTACTCGAATAGATTCCATGGGATTTTTATGGATTCAGTATTATCGAGAATATCCGTCTGTGCTCGTCCAAGATCGACTGTGCAAATGAGCGGCTAAGTGGAACGTACATGAAATATCGACGCCCTGACTAATTGGTATGCCTACTGCGATTGCAACTGATATTACACAACGCATTGCCACCTTGACCGGCAACCGGCCAGGTCAACAGTACAGCAGGTATTTCATTTGACATTACAGATTAATTCCACAAGTGTCCTTGTCTGTTCGACAGTCAATTCGTTGAGGGGTTACCAAAATACGAAGAATAATCAGGTGACGTGAATAGATTTTCGTTTAATTTTCACTGCGGTAGAATTTAGTATGCATTAAGTCTTAACGGTAGCTGGTACGACCTTTTTCGAAATTCATTTACGAGCCGTAGGATAAATTCATGGCCAGGCAGACGAATGGCAATTTTATAGGAAGCATCAAGGATACGAACCTTCATTACTTTCGACACATCTTGTTTTTTTATCGCTCAAAAAAAATAACATCCGACCTTAAAATTTAACGCTGCGATATACACAAATGCATTGTTAATTATTTAATGTGTCACGTATGCATGAACAAGGATCAAGGACATCGGTATGCTTAATACCAACTTTCAAGATCTAATCACGTTCCCAGAATTTACGTTAATGATTGATAAGAAGTATTTAAAAAATTGTGTTTCTCTCTTCTCTGCACGATAATAAGGCAAATTCAGAGAGTTCAGCAAATGTCTTTGGTGCAATCTTATCATTATGTTTTGATCCGCCGATTATTCTGTTTGACTGACGATCACGAATTTTCAAAGATTAACGACGTTGTAACCTAACTTTGTAATTTTTCGGAAAATACGGTTTTTTTTCTGTACATAACAGTGAGGAGTAATAATGGTGACAAAACTTACCCGCGTAGGTGCTCTTGAAGCTCTCGTGAAGTTTGAAAGTGAAGGGTATGTGAACCTTCATCATCTTCATTTGGGGAATTCGAGGCGAATGCGTCATGACACCGCCGTTTCCGCCAAACATCAGATCATCGCCATGCAACCGAAGTACCATCATGTTTCTGCACAAACGAAAAGTACTTTTAAAGCAATGAGTTAGCTTATCTGAATAATGTGAATGGGTCGCGTCAAAGTAGCAATTGGTTGGGATTTTACAACGACGCTGATGTCATTATTTTACACTGGAAATAAATTTCGTGTCAACTGCTGCCGCTTGACGTAATCAGTTACAACTCGGTTCTCCGTGAAACACGTTTCCGTTGGTTAACATTTCAATATCAGTACAAGTTGTTCAACTTAAAATGCATAGGTATCTATGAAAGACTGTTAAGTCGAATGCAAAAAAGATAAACCATTTTAAAAAAATGCCTGTATAAGCGGAGCACAGACTAAATAAAAAGATATCGTGCATATTTAAATGTTTTTATGGACAAAAATATTGACATAGATATTTATTTTTTAAGAGTTTGATTAGTTCGAATGTAATATACTGCAAGCGAAATATATTATATGTACATTTTACCGTTATATAACTGCTTCTTTATCAAAGCAGTTAAACGAGAAAAATCACTAAGCATGTCAGGCATACGGGTTCTCTGTGTCAGCAGTGTCGACTAGAACGTAAATTACTATCACCAAGATGTTCGACATTCCAATTAACCTCTAAACTATTTAATTGGCTTTAACCCTTTGGGTACATTTGACGAGTGAGACTCGTCATCTGCTTACTTGGGCGAAGTTACAGTGGACGAGTCTGACTCTGATATTAATCCATGTAGCGACAAATTAAATCCGTCCCATGGGCATAAAAATCTTCAAATAATTCAGTACTCAAAGGGTTAATAATCATGAAAGGGCACAGAAAACACAAGATCAATTAACAAAAATATAGAATTTCAATGCTTTCCGTAAAGCGTCTCAACTGTTTAAAACTTGTAGCTGAAGCAACAACTTGATATGGCATTGTTCCAGAAACCACCTGTCACTATTCCTCTAACCACAATCATTAGAATTATCATCTCAGGTTTTTAATATTATACCAACAAGAAATGAACATACCGATATTACCATCATCAATATTCAAGAGAACAATCTATTAAGATATTCTACTATTTCAAAAAATCATCAAGTGTCATCTTACGTATTAGTCATCCTACTAAGAACCACGTTGGCGTATATCCGTTGCCTTATAAGTTCAATTTTATTATTTGAATCAGTAAAACCGGCTTATCTCGGATTCAATTTTTTATCAGACAAAGAACGCACACCTCGACATACTTCGAGTAAATTTTTTGTAATTTCGAATAATCGTTCAATTATGCCAAGAGGAAGTACAAATAGCAATCAATTACTGTCTTGTACGTTTCAATTATACACGTGTCAAATGATACAACAAAAAATACAGCAATATCAGTATAGCTCACGTCCAAAAACAATCTATAAAAAAAATTGTTTTCCAAATCCAAACAATTACCTTTAGCATTATTGCTCGTAGTACAAGTGAAACAGCTTTCCGAAATTCCTTGTAATGATATTAATATTTTTATCTAAATTTTGTTAATTCTACATACAGCAATTAATAATTAACGTGCATGTAATAAGAAGCAGTCGATCATACACTCCGCGGAGAACAATGCTAAAAATGAAATGACGTAATCAGTGCGCAGCGCATAACGCTTTGTCCAAATAGTGATATACGTGTCAGTAAAGTCTGTTTACCGTTATCAACCGCTCAGTACACGTGACTGACAAATTATCACTGAAATTCGTCTCAAAACGATATACAATATCTTTGTCTGCTATCGAGTGCTCCAATAAGTTCATGAAAATCGCAAGAACTCGAACTAGAACGTGTTGACTTAGGTAGGATAGGATAGTTATTTTTAGAACATTATTTCAAACAAGGACGGATGATTTTAGGCGGGTACGTTAAAAGATACGCGCAAAAAGAAACTAACAAGAAGAGAAGCTAAAAAATACATTTGCAAGTCATAAGACTTTTGATATAATAGACTCACGGAAATTTATCCAATTAATTCTTTTGCTTTGTCTAAAATTAAAATGAGCATCTTTCTTGGGAATTCCTTGAGTTTATTTAACTCTTTGAATAACAAACGATCGAAAAACGAATGCAGAGTTACTTGAAGGATGGAAACACACGATAATAAAGCACGTATATCAATAACAGAAAAGGACACCGATCTTTGAATTCATTACAATTTGTTAAATGAAAAATTAAAAGAATTGTCATTCAAAGTTGTGAATGTCATTGCTGCATTTTAACAAAAGACCTTCGCTACGACAAATTATCGAATATTGCAATGATGCCCAGATTCAAATAACTTAAAACCAATCATCGCACCATATTGTATCTTGAACTTGTCAAAAACATTGTTAAGCATCTCGTACATACCTCATGATAAATAAGACAACTCCGCAGAAACATATCAACACTGCAAGAACAGAGAAAATGTTCGACAGCTCAGCCACGGATACTAGCATCGCTGTCATCTTTTCTCACTGCGTGAAATCTGCACTACCCTCTTTAAGGTGGAAAGCACAAGGTTTTTAATCGGTGATAAAGGGCGATACACAAATACGACACAACGCCTCGGACAAATCCTCGGCTTCCCGAAAGTAGCATTAATATAACGTAAACACTCCCTATAATCAATGTCCTTCAGGATTATATTAAAAAAATATCCTTGATCGAATACACGCGCACACACACCGCACAAAATCCGCTCTAGTATCACTCTGGGATTCCCTTAATTTGATTTTCTTGCAAATGCCAAAACTCACGGATCTCGTCTTGTCACACAAATTTTCAGGGACGATCTGCGTGCAAGAGTGCACTTCACAGTCGCGTGGTAACCATGTTTTATGCAACAGGCATCTCAATGTTTACCAGACCCCGATGAAATTATTTTTTTTTCCTTACAGCCACAGTATGGAACGATATGGGAACGATCACCCTGGTACCATTGACAACAATCCTGAAGAACGTTTAGTAAATCTTCTACAAACGTATGTTTCGGTAGTCCCACGATTCTTCTTTGACACTTCTTTTAACTCATCCAAAGTAGTTGTCCTCGTAGAAGCGTCACGTCGATGCGTCAATCGATCGACGTTGCGAAAAATAGAGATACAGGCAGAATCGAAGAACGAGAGCAAAGCCCAAGCACACTCCTGGCCTTTTTCCTACTGCCTACGTATGTATCGTTGTCGATTCGTGTTTCGCTGTTCAGTATATTAACCGCACCACTGTATACCCGCCGTGACTTTCCATCGCGTGCTACGTGCGCCTTGATACTGTCCCATGCGTGAACCACACGATCGACTTATACGAGGAAAGAGAAGGATGGATTGATAGATTGGAGATAGGAGGAGTAAAGGTAGAAAGGTAGAAGGAGAGACAACTCCTACCTATGCATCTCTGTGCCTTCGGGTTACCTCTCCTCTGCGCGCTGATAGTGCGTAGAGGATGGTGGGGAAACCGACAGAGATAGAGTTAAGACTACAGAGAGATAAAGAGAGAGAGAGAGCAGTAGGATAGATGGCGTGAGACTAAAGAGCAGCGTTGTGACGAGAGACAGAACACTAGGTATAACTAATTTGATGTCTGTGAGTAGAACGTAATAGACGGCACTATATTACCACAATTAGCATCAATTTCGTCTTCGTGATTCATCGTGAAATAAAATTGGGACGTCGTGAAGGTCCATTCTCTTCTTCGTTTTCAATTAGTTTCATTGGCGACAGTGTCGAGAAGGTTCTTTTTACGTACAGGGTTTCGTATAGCTGTTTTCATTCAAGGTTGGCAGCCATGTTGCACTGTACCCGGAAACTTCACTGGCATGAATGATCTAGCTTTAATAATTAACTCGTAGACCATTGTATGCATGTAGCGTGCAATTTATTTGGTTAATGACATTACCATGTATGCTTCTGCTTCTGAACCTTTCCTGTATCCAGGGAATCAATGTTTTTGAGAAGTTCAATTTGCCACGTAATAACACAAGGAAATATTATAACACGTTACATAGTTCGATAAGGGCTTTCTGTCATTCTAGATCTTGTAATCGTAGCTTTGTGTTGATTATCTGGTATGAACCATTTCAAATTTCAGGAGTTAACTTGACACTTTCCCGGTGGACAGAATAATGCTGACAGACACGATTGGCTTGAACAGCTGATGAAACGACGCGACACTAGCGACATCTAGGTGAACGAGACTCACTGGAAACAAATAATTTGGAAACACATCATACGGTTTTCGAATAATACATACTTATCGGTTTAACTCAAAGGTATTCATTCATGATTAATCAGGAGATTGTCAAACTCGTCACTTTCAGCGTCATTGCATTTCTGTATATCTCTTGGAAATTGCAGGCATATGAAAAGACGATAATGGCCAACAAAATAATCGGTGTGAACTTTGAGGTTTACGGACGAGTCCAAGGTGAGTTCCCTGTGTTTATTACACTTGGTTATTACTCTTACAACACAAACTGAATCGTTATTTAAATTTTTACAGGAGTCTTCTTTAGAAAGGTGAGTAAAACTGGTACGCTCGAACGCCCTAACTGTACATGGGTTAGCTGTACACCTAAATTCCGTAACCGTAAAATTGTACAAGCATACGTGGTGTCGGAATAATTCCATATAGAGAAGAATATGGGGTATATTTTTCTGAACAGAGAACTGTAGACCAGTGTCTGCAAACAACGGAAAAATAAGTTGTGTACAATTATTGTACCTAATTATTTAATTCTCTTGTAAACGGGTACATAATTTTCTGTCGACTGGGTTCTGGAGTACAGTTGGTTGTATGCTGGAAGCGTTGCGTGTAGAATTATTCAACGACGGCATACAATTCGTGGTATGCAGTCATACATCTATGTAAAGTTCTTGGATGTATGGTTGGCTCATATGCCGGATATGTTCCAAAATTCGCTGTCAGTTCTACGAGCATGGCTATGTCTCGCATGCCTGCAGATAAACAGAGACACAATGATACCCGCCATACCTGCATTGAAATTTGGAACGTACCCAGAGCTGGCGTGTGTAGGATTTAAATTCATTCAAGCGTAATATCTTGTAATGGCTCGCCAGTTATTGAATAATTTTGGAGGAGCACAGTTATACGTGTAATCCATAATATTGTTGAAGTCTTGTTTATACATTTTTTCCATACTTTTTTTAGCCTACTTATATGGCCGTTAAGATTCGCACTGTTCACTTGATATGCGATTTGCAGATGTTATTCGCAGATTAAGGCCTCGAACTCCATTTTCCATGGAACTTGTACCCAGTTTAGTTTAAGCCAAGGAAGTAAGCAAAATCAGAAAGTTGTTTGCAACGTGCACGAAATGACGCATAGAGTAGATAGGGCTTTAGAGACTGATCACGAGATGGCGCTGGTGTGTTTTTATTTCTTGATACCATAAAAGTAGATTTCTGCAATGCTACCGACAGAAAACGTCATTTCTTTATAAGTGACAATGAAACATAATTTTTTACCTTAAAAACCTGCTGAAATTCGATTAGAGTAAATCTGAAAATTGTAATTGCATAATAGACATTACATATTTTTTTCATTACACGTTTTTCATGTTATACAGTATACTAAAAAACGAAGTGAAGAGTTGGGTCTGAAGGGATGGTGCATGAACACCGAAATTGGAACAGTAGTCGGCCGGATTGAAGGAGAAAAATCGAAAATCGAAGAAATGTACGTTCATTGATTCAAAATATCTTTGAGAAGTATCAGTTCGTAAGTGATACCGTAGCCGTGTAGTAATCACGTTTCAAATATTTGTTCGAACGTCTACATTATTTTGTGGAATACAATGATAATATATTCATTTGTAATCGCGGAATAGAAACGTCCTTAGTATAAAATATAAGCCTAATCTTATCCCGTTTACATTTAACGATATTACAATACCAGTTTCGATAATGCCATACCGTTCAACAATATATCTAAGGCTGTTTCTCCACTGTAGGAAATATTGGCTTCAGTATAAAGGGAGTCCACAATCAGCGATTGATAAGGTCGTATTTCGCGACGAGCAAGAACTGTCGCAACCAACGTTTTCGGATTTTAGAATCCGAAGGTAAATAATTTCGTTAATTAAATTAAATTGTACAATTAGTATTTATTTTTCTATTGTTATTACAATAAAGTATTGACTGATAATTTGTCAAAGTCATTCCCAATATGTACGGTGATCAAAACTTAACCATAGACATATTCATTTAATCGCTAATAAATCTTTGTTAACGAAATGAAAAGTATGAAATCCCAAAGTAATGGTTGGCTATGAAAAAGTGCAAGTACATTTCTCTCAGGTTGATATTCATTAAGTCAAGTGTGGATGTTGGCAGTTAGCATGTACATGTCTCCACCACCTCTACCAGTTGTAGCAGGATTTGATCGCTCTGAGCTCACTGTTGGGTGAGCGTTCGCTCAGTGCTGTTCACTGCTGTTATTCACTACAGTGCATTCCGTTAAATGTCCCGAGGACAAACGTCAAAATCCTGTATCATTTATTCTAATCGATACGAAGAACTTTAAATAAACGAATAAAATAATGCAGTGATTGGAGTGAGCGAGAATACAGGTGCATATGACATTAAATAATGGTGCGAGAAGCTTGTCTATTTTTTTAAGTGTTTCACTGCGGAATAAACTTATCAAAATGACAATTGGTGAAGGCGAATGATAGTGTAGATATGCAGTCATTTCTTGGCGAAAAACAAGAATAAGGAATAAAAGAATAATAAATAAAAATTCGACGAGAAGGATATGTGCGTGAAACTTTGTAATCGTATTGCGTAAATTTTCTTTTAACGTAAATTTCAATTGACGCTGTCGATTTATCGTAGTGTCTTATAGTAAGAATGCCATCGGGCATTAAATACTTTAAAGGCTTTTTCAAGCATACTTGGCACCTGCAACAGGTAAGCTAAAAAATATTTATACAATGATTAGATATTCAAGATATATACCGTATGTCTCATCCCAAGTAGGACACCTGAAGTTGCCGCGTTCGAGAGCGAGTTCCCCCCCTCGTTTTCGCGAAAATATATATATATAAGCTACAGCAAGCAATATGCGAGATTTTTGATGAAGTATCAAAATTTTACTGATAATAAAATGTAATACTTAGCAAATCGTTAATTGTGACTACTGGAAACTGTATATATAAAACATTGGAAAGTTAATTGCAAGATAAATCAACGCAAAAAGTTTTTTCATGATTTACTGAAAATCTATTGTAATCCGTTGCTTTTTACGTAACATAAATAAGTGCTCAGGAAGGTATACATAAGCTAATGACAAACACGTTTTGAAACGCATATCCATGACGGTTATTCATCATGGAATAGCAATGATAAAAAATAATATTCTTTCCTCCATTAATAACTGTAAAATCTATCATTAATTTTACAGGATCGATATGCAAAACATATCTGGTTAGAGAATATTTGATTAAAAAATGAAAGACGAAACTTTTATTTAAATCCAGTAATAAAAAAAATATCAATGTTGATAATAGGGATATGTTCCATATGAGTTGACAGTGCTTGGCACGTCGTTGAGTCTTCAACAAATTTGTATTTAATTAAGGAACAAAAACAAATAAAACGTAATTTCGATGTTGGCAATTCATTTTGAAACTTAATATAAATAAATGCTTCAGTGACTTTCTATTTTTCCTTTCATAGAGCGTCCAAATGATACGTGCTCATATGATACATCCGGCAGTTCAATATTATAGAAGATTATACATGATCAATATATGCAGTGGGCCTTTTGTAAAGAGCGAAAAAAATAGCAAAGAAAACAAATACAATTATGATAATAAAACAAGAAGATAATATTGTTAGAAGTACACACAGGGTAGTTGGACGATTTCCTTGTCATAGCAATCGACAAAATAAAAGCGCATCGTTAAATTTAATCCAAAGAATGTCAATCTCTTTGTGAATCGTATTAAAGTGATGTCTAAAATTGAGTGATATCTTGAAGTAATATCGTTAACGTATTGTATATTATATTATTGAAGAAAGTTTCACCAAGGACTTCTTTAAGCTTCGTATTCCATTTCGAATCGTCAGCTCTCCGGGTAGAGTCTTGAAATTTGTCGGGCTATGACATTTAACCAATGATGACAGCATTCCTAGCAGCATACCTATCGGCGCAAATAAGTTTCACCCAATTACGTAAGGTAGAATGCCACCTAAACCACCTGATGCCAGCTGTTGAAAGTAGCGTGGCAACTTCGTCGAAAGAAAGAGAAACTGTTTGAACGATTTACGATATAATTACAGCCGTGCAAAACTTTCGTCGAAACTTTTCACTGGAGAGGGTAAAACTTCCAGCTACGATAATCTTGTAAATTAAACAATTAAGAAGGAATCAAAGTAAAAAGAATGATAACAAAAAATTTGAAATCATAAAATCGAAAAGATACGGTATAATAAAATTATTAGAATCGCTAATTGCGTGCAGTTCATGAACAACAGAAATGCCGGAAGTGATAGGTGCGTGTGAAAAATTGTTTAAAAAAACGGTAAAATAATAATTTGCACAAAAATAATGTGCAGAAGTAAGGTTTATTCTAATCTGTCAAAAGAAAAAGGATTTAACGGGTTTAGCTACTCGATAATAATGCAGAAATAAACGTGATAGCCAGGAGTGAAGCTTCGATAAACGAGATCAAAGGTCAGATGTGATAATGTTTGATAATGCGCCCTCTCATGCTTGACTAGTCAGTCTTCTATTAACCACTGGATAGTTCATGTCTCGTTGCGTATTATGCGTGAGACGCACCGCGACGTCAAGATTCTCGCGTGAGAGGAGACTTTTTCTCCCTCTCCCTCTTCTTCAACCACCCCCCTTTTTGAAAACTTTATTTTACACCTTCACACGCATATATGGATACATTCGTATACGCATTCGTAAATACGTAAACATAGATTTGAAGTAAAAAATAATATAAATATATGCATATATGTATAGTAAAGCACTTTTTGTGTTCTGGAAAAGATGACAAAGGTCTGCGCGATTAATCAAGAAACAGATTAATTAATTAAACCGGAATCGCAATGCATCGGGATATTAACAGTCAACATGGGTGCAATCTTAATAAAGTAAGTTGCTACATCAAAGAATTAATACTCGACTAATAAGTGATAACTCAACGACATTAGTAATTTCGCAATTATATTAATGATAATGGTAAACTGTAATATTTTTTCATAGAAATCATATATAACGGTACCGTATTTTACTTATTGATTTGATATTGATTAATTATCAAACCGGTACCGCGACTGAAATCTTAAATAAGGAAATATTCGTTATAAAATTCTCAAAGGTCAAGATTATATTCATGTAAGATTAAATAAGTATTTGGTCAACATTTTTATTATCGGAAACGTGTCATTTATGGCAACTAGTTAGTGAATGAGGAAACATGGAGTAGAAAAAAAATGAAAGCAGATCTAAAAGAGGTTATCTAGTTTCTGACGCGCTACTTTGTTTTTATCTGTCTCGCGTTCAGAAAAAAAAAATACGAAAATGGTATTTCCCAGAGATTCGACCGACGTTCAACGTATTTTTTTTTTTTCATTTCTTTCCGAGAATCATTTAATTTTGTTCACAATTATCGTACAGTATAAATTAATGATCATGGTCAATAACAGATGATGGTAGCTGCACCGTCCCGCAGTTCCTTATGGGATTATCTGTGTCTTGATCAAGTTGTTCGCATGATGGGTTCAATATACGAGGGTGGACCTGAACCGGAACAGGATTATTTTCCAAAGAAAAACCGGATTCCATCATTACACGTAACCCTCTTTCCCTTTTACTCAACTTTCGATTATAATTGATGCATCATGTTGAATTATATGATAAATTAAATGCAATGAAACGGCAAAATCTTTGTTTCACGTTTGTACGTTGTTTTATCGAAACAACACGTCCAATATATATATATGCATTATAGTGTTTATAGTTTCCTTACCGTAAGAATCAGCATTGAAAAGTGAAAAAGCACTAGATTTCAAAGAAATTTTATGTTTCTTTTCACCTGTAACAATCGTTCCTAATACTATCTATCGTGTCCTCTCAGTTATTCTAAACAAACGTGACGACACTCAAGTGGAGACACCACATAGCATATCGATTGAAATTGAATCGTTGTAACTGGAAGCCAGACGTGATACTTGCTGGTGATTAAAGTAACACGTGCGACCAGAAACTAATACAGTATGAATTGATAAGAATACAAAAAATGTCACAATCTCCTAGTTTACATGAGAATTAGTTAAATGAGAGGTAGCCAATTGGTATACTTAAAAGACCCGTCTAGATATCCGTTCAAATATACAAATTTGTATCGTCTCATCATTAATTTCTTAATTAACGATCATACTCCTTGCATAAGTAAAAATAATCGTGGATCTTATAGATAAATTTGTATGGTGTATTTAGGTAAAATTTATGTGTGAAAATTTTAAACAAATTCATAGTCGACTCCGTATCGCTTGCTTTAATAAAATTGATAAATATAGGAATAAGAAAAATTGGAAAGTGCATTTTGTTTATGAAGTTCCGTCATAAACAATTATTTTAATTAAACTACAATTCACTCTAGGATTTTGTGCGATTATCGATATCTATATATTAAGTATGTTTACTATGTGTAATCCATTTTTGCAGATGGACAATCCAACGTTCGAGAACGTTAACAAAGCTGAAGGCCGTTGTACAGCCGGGACGGAACTGTCGGAGGTGAAAGTCGGCGTGTCTACGGCGACGTCGACGGCAGCTACATCGACGCCCGTATTGTCACGAAGCATACCTTGCGGGAATGGCGGCTGCAAGGCCACTAGGAGTCATGGAGAAGCACGACCAGAAAGTCCCTGGCATTTACTGAAAACGATCTTCCTCGTGTCTGTAATTGCCGCTTTGATTATATGGGTGATTGTCTATACGCTACTGGTCCAGTACCGGATCGTCTAAAAGAAGTGCCCTGCACTATGCGCAAAGAGAATGCGAGAACAATACATTCTGGGAGTAAAAAAAATCAAACACGCTAACAGAGTAAGTGAAAACATTCGTATGGCATTTTGAACAGAAACTGATATGCGCGTATAAATAATTGTGTAAAATTGAACATCTGAGTAAATATATTACTCACACTTTTTATTCGTTACGAATTTACTTCCATACGTTATAATTTATTATATTGAAACTTAATGAATATTTTGTACTTTGTTCACAGCTGCCTACGACGATAGTAAGATGATATACGTATGTATATTCAACGATCATTCCACTGTGCAGATTTTGCTCGCATATTGTATAAAGAAGAAAAAAGAGGGACTGGAGGAAGTAATGGTGTATTGATTTTTAATTAATTTTAACGCGAGGTATATTATATATTTTTGTTTGTTTTTGTGTCTGTTATGTGTGTTAAATTGTTGATTAGTGAAAGGAACTACATGGTATATGTTTTGTATCGGGTTGTACGTCTAGTATCACGTTGATTTTCCCCTATTTATAAATTCCACGTATAGTTATACACGGCCGGTTTATTTTAAGGTACTTTTTTTATTGTAATGAATTCGGCTTATAATAATATATTTTGTACATACACTTATTGCTTTCATAGTTTAATAGTGATAACAGTGATATCACTGCGTGAATAAATTTTGACCTAATTTTATTCAAATCATAGGAAACAAAAACTCGCAACCGTTGCACCAAGTAATGCAAACTGTCGTAGTCGTACTAAAAATTGGCGCTGAAGTTGGTCAAGAAAGATTGACAATCGCTCAATTGAAAATTGTTATCAAGACCGTCATTCTCGATGAACGGTCAAAGTAATAAATGAAGTTTTCACACGCGTCAAGAGGTTTTTAAAGTTTTGTAAATTTGTACTTATCAGACATAATTTTTGTACGATTTGTCGAAATTGTGGATATGTGGATTGTTGTTGAATAAAGGTAACATTTAAAAACTTTCTTATAATGAGAAGAAGAGGAAGCATATACAGTGTTTGTACAATTGCAGTCTGTATTTTCAAGTGTTGCAACAAGGTTGTATTGGCAGGATATCATATATTTCACCCAAAAGAGCTAAAACGACAAGCTAGTACAAATGAATGCGCAATTATTTGTCTCATACGGGAATGGCGGATTGTTTTGAATACATGACTTCTCCTCGTTGCTGGAAAGTAAGATAAACAATTAACGTAAGATGACTTAATTATTCTTCCGAATCGATGCCGTTATTATTTATCGGATTATCTATATTTACGGTCGTTCCACGAGTAAAAGATCCTGTCTAGGGGACTGACTTACCTAAAAAGCCATAAAAAGATGGCCCCTCCAAAACCAATTTTACTCGTGGACGGACTATAGATACTATATATATTTTTTATTCATTAAAACTATTTCTTATATGCAAAACAATTTAATTGTTGATTCCAATTCAAGTATCCATTTATTACTATTTATTGTCGAATGTTACAAAGTTTTATCACCATTGCTACTATCTAATTGTTAATAAAATATATTGTTTACACTGAATCACAAACTTACCTCACAATATTTTAATATGTATAATTTCTTGTAGGTGAGAACTGGTAAATGTTGAATATCGGATTGCATCGAGAAGAGGCAAAATTTGTTTTAATTGACACTGAGTAGGATTTTTGATAAATTTAAAGATCATGTTAGGTAGTAGTTATCACTTAAAATCCAATTTCACAGAATTTCATCAAATATTGAATGAATGTCCAGCGTGCTGAAGAATAGACTATCTTGGAAAAGTTTTTCTAATTTCTGATTTCTCTCTCTCTTTCTCTCTCTTTCTCTTCTTTCTCTTCTTTCTCTCTTACGTTCACTGGAGGACCCCGAAGTCCGTTAGCCGTAGGTCTGATAAACTTGGATATCTTTGGTCAACAAGGGTCTATTCGTTGATAACGACGTCTCCTAGACATCAGAAACAAACTGCTGTCTACTGAGGTAAGAAGCTATTTTTGATTTAGCAGAAGTGTTAAGCACATACGTATAGTTGACACAATTGTTAATAATTAAACGTCCTTGTACATACGTCTTCTGTAATAGATAAAAGTTTTATCACAATGGGGAATCGAATAAACAATCGTTGGAGCCAAGGCCGACAATAGTCAAATTACTGTAAAAATCAGCTGATCAATTTTTGAAGAGCAAAATAGGAAAGTTCGAAGACAAGAAAATTTATATAGGTTGTCCATAAGGAGGATGAATGGATGGGACTCTGGACAAGGATCTATGACCAATTCCGTTGGGGATTTGGAAATGGATATCTTACAACATTTGCAATGTTGGCAGCCCCCCTTTCTGTGTATGATGAAAAATAGTCCCCTAAGCATTTGAAATCCGATAGCATGATTTTTATTCTTTGTTGTCAGAAGATTTAAACTTGGCCATATCCATTGCACTTTCGGTTCTCCTTCCTATATAGTGGCGATTGAATTTTACCTAAATATTGAATAAAATTCGGTTAGAAATTATTGTATAAAGATATCATTATATCAGGGAACAGTGTGGAAAACAGTGCTGGGACGAAAGTTATCGGTGTGGCGAGAACATTAGGAAAGTCACCCGTTTCCGTTAACAATCAAGAAGAAATTACGGAAACTCCTGAACCTTCTACATCGTCCAATTCAAAGGTGTTACCGAAATTACAACAGGTTATCGACTCCAATATTATTTACGACAAAGACATTCAAATGCGGCAAACTTCCAGCGTGGAGAGATTGGCCAACGATGAACAAGACAACTTGGTAATTAATATTTCTTTAATATTACAAAAGGCCATTTTTGCCTTAATAAATTTTCTATTTTTTTTTAGTCATTCGCGCCTGAAGAGACGCATCACGAAAGACCCAGACAGATTCTCGTGGGGTGGGATTCGTTTCGAACTAAAACCATGATCCTCCTTTTGATCCTCTTTCTTCTCTGGGCAGCCATTTTCTTTCCTCTTATCAGCACGTGATTGCCTATAAGTTTTCGAACTACGATTGAAAAGTAGTTTCGGAATGCCTTGACAATGCTTTGATATAAACTATTTTGCGACCGTACAATTAACAATGTTACGGACTAAAATTTTTAACGACTCTCAAAACATTGGTTATCAATAATTATCATTTAGCACTATAAGTTACATTTAATTATACATAATTTATAACGTCATTCTTTACTATAGTTCAGAAAGCACTCGAGTTTGACATATAAGACATTAGTTTCGTTATTCAGTTAACAATATAAATAGTAATGAATAATAAATAATAATACCGATAAACAAAAAATTACCCAATACACTATTGATTAAAGATCTCAGAAAGTTTGCAAATATATTTTATTAATTTTTTTTAGAAAATTTCTGTTTTTGATATACGTAACACTTCGTATCTAAATGAATAAGATCGAACGTGTTACATAAATTTATATAAACAACGAATAGTTAAGTATTGTTAAACAAAAGTATTGAAAGTCGATCAATGCACGTGGTGTTTATATCAACGAAATTTTAATTAAAAATAAATCAATTGTTTTTACGACGCAATATGGATCCAAAGTAAAATCAATTAATCCGAATATTCTGATTTGTTTATATTGACAAACTGCGATAAGTTTGACCATGCAATAACTTTTGTGACCAATGAAATGTAACAGGACAAAGTACTGCACAGTGGCAACCAATTGAAATTGATTTCCAGGGGAAAGGAGGCATAACTGCCTCTGGGCTAGAAGTCTGTTGTCGAGACTTTAGTATAACTTAAGACGTTTACGGAGTACCACTCCGATTACTCTCCGGATATTTCCAATTATTATATTCACAGCTGACTTCTTGATTTAAGGGAAGAAGATGCAGCTAAGGACGTTACTTTTTTCCCTGCTAGTGATATCTCTTATCGTAGGTAAGTACAGAGCATATTGCAGTCCGAGTGTTGCTACAATTAATATTAATAATAATAATAACATAATTTCTAAATTTCCATAGTTGAAAAGAAGACTCCTATTTGCCAAATATAATTTTATTGAATAATAAGTAGTGAAAAAGTAAAAGTTTTAAGATGGCGGGATTGGAAATAATGACAATCGTAGGATCTGGATTTCTGGAACATCCGAATGAATGTTTTATATTTTGCACTACTTTTGTATCCTGTAAATTGTACTGTAACGAAATCGTTTCTATACAGGGTGTCCTATATGAATATGAATTTTTTTTTCTGTCGCTGACAACTGTTTTCACTGGTAGACATTGTTGATTATATGACTCATGCCTTTTCACAAATTATCACATGCTTCTCTAAATTCGGTGAATAACTGTACACACGTGTATTTTGTGAAGCTTCCAGAATAATCTTTCACTTCAACGGCAAACACATGTTTTCCAATTGTGTAAAACAAAACGGCACGTTCGTATCGCATGTATTTCGAAAATACGAACATTCAAAAGAATTATCATGAACGTCTGCGCGGTTCATAAGTGATTTGAGATAGAAATGACTCATGAACGTTACCAAGTTAATAAAGCTAATTCGAAATTTTTATTTAACGGAATTATCGCATTGTTCGCATAGATTTCGAAAATTTCATTGACCATTGATTCAAAGTTAAATGCGTGCTAACGTCTTTGAATAAGTCCTTGAAAGGCACAGTCATGAACAGTCCATCTATGGCCCTGAATCTTTAAGCATCTTGTATACCGTGTCAAGGATATTTTATTATGTTTTTGTTCATCATCGAAAACGAAGTAGATAAATTCACAGATTGTCTCGAATCGAATTGCAATCCGTTCGCCTGAGAAAAAAATCAAGATCAGTTTCATTCGCTTTTTTTTTAATGTTACTCGCTTTCTTTATTGAAATTTCAAAGTATATTTTCGTGTAGAACACAAAATTCGTGGAACAACTATTAGACTCGTAAATGACGTGAAGACATCAACAGGTTAATATGTCCAGTCTGAATTCGCTGAATAAATGATGTCATCGTTTCTTATAAATGTCTCGTAACAGAATGATTTCCAAGTGCCGTATTGCAATACAAAACATTACTGCCAAATTAAATTGAATATTTTATATTGAAATGACCCTAACAGACAATTACGATAAGAATTTAGATACTGATAAAAATTTCGACAAAAATTACGTACATAGTATACGTTATAGTTTTTGAGGCAGAATTTATAATAATTAAAAAAAAGAAAGATATATTTTTTTGCCCATTTATTAGTCTGAAACCTTTGGCTTAGTTTACAATATAAAAAAGGTGTTTACACGTTGAATTAATCTTGACTACGATAATGATGTATTAATTCCAAGAACATTGACCTCGTCTCGCTCCAATAACGTTCAGGTCATTTAATTCATAAATCTTCCTTGTGCCGTTACTAACCCCCCCATTAACGGTCAGTTATAAGCAGAAATAAGAGCAGATATAATATTATTGAGTTTATGTTTTCGAGGAACACGCAGAATATTTCAACAGCAACGAACTCATATGCATTATGATTTATTTATAGCTAATTAGAATCTTACAATTTTCTGAAGACTTTAATGCGGTCACGTTAAGGAAAATAATCTCAGTAGCCCCTTCCTCTTCGCGAAAGTTCACGGCTATTGAAATCTCCCCGTTGCGTCACGCATTATCAAGTAAAATTCTGCAGCAAGCACAAACAGATAAATAATAATTGTGTTAAAAGTTTCTACTCTGGGATAGAATTGTTATATAATAGTGTTTTTATTATTTTATATCCCTGAGCGACAAACATTAGTATATTATTCTCAAATATATTTCATAAACCCACTCTGTTGATTATGGTTGAATGCGAGTCTAAAATTTCTAAATTCACTAATTAGGGCATATTCAAAGGAAAACGAATCAACGAAAAGAAAGATTATTTTATTCGTATTTTTTGTTCCTACAAATGGACGTCCAAGGGACATCCATAAGGACGTTTGTGCTGTGTATGATGAACATGGTTAATAATAATTTATTCTAATTTACAATTGATGACAGGCGATGTCAATGCTGGATGGAAGTTCTGGAAGAAGAAGAAAGACAAGGACACAACGACGGAAACACCTTCAGTAATTTCAAATCCGGAGCCTGACAAGATCACACCAGCAACAGGAGGCACGACGTCAACGACACCCAAATCTACAGCAGCTAATACAAACAAGGCTTTGGCAGGAGCGGCGGATCCTGGTTTAGCTATTGGAGTCGGTAGTACCGGAAGTAATATAAGAAACAATGCACAACCTCATAGGCCGAATCCTGGCACCGAAGTTGGCCTGGACATTTCAGCCCCGAAACCCAATCGACCAGGTTTGGGTAGTAATAGTGGCCAAGGGTACAGAGATTGGGCTGCTGATTTGACTGGTGCTGGAGATAGAAATCCACCGCCAAAATTACCAAATCAG
This sequence comes from Pachycephus smyrnensis, assembly GCA_030142225.1. Lineage (NCBI taxonomy): Eukaryota > Metazoa > Arthropoda > Insecta > Hymenoptera > Cephidae > Pachycephus > Pachycephus smyrnensis. Next base: position 58,323 of record JARQST010000175.1, read on the forward strand.
GGCCCAGCATTGGTTCCTGGTGGACAACAGCCAGCGCAAGGTGAGACATTAAGATAGATAAAAATGGTATTTCAATGACTATTTAATTAAGTTTTGAATGACGTCACGTTTGTTTTTACTGATCGTTTAACCGCACTATGGATTCTAGGTCAAAGACCATCAACCCCTATTCCAGGAAGTCCAACTAGTCCACAGCCATCATCTCCAGGTAAAAGGCTTCATCCACTCAGTATATTTATTTCTCTAGAATATTTTTGTAATTAGCCATATATCTAAGTATATTTATTGTTGTAAGCAATGTTGATAATTGATTGACTTAGGAAGTAGACCAGGAACACCTACAAGTGTTACACCTGGACAACCGAATAATGGAAGAAGAGAACCACCAGGCTTAGGACCACGACCTGGCTCTCAGAGCCCAAGTAGTCCTGCTCAACAACCAGGTCCTGGTTCCATAGCCCAGACTCCAACACCCGCAACTTCGTCTACTCCAGGATCACAAATTGGCCACTCAGGTGCTAACAACGGAAAACCACAAGTGTCAACATTACACATTGGCAGTTTAAATCCTGGCAGCAGACCTGGATCCCCAAGTTCTCAAACTGGTCAATCTCTACCGGGATCACCTACTTCCACCACGAGAAGTCCTGGACAAAACGGACCAGGATCTCCTAGCTCTTCTACAGGAAGTGCATCGCCGACTGGTGGTAAATCTTGGGCTGATATTGCAGCAACTGGAACTCGAAGTAACTCTCCTACACCTGCGCCAAGGCCAAATTTATCTCCGATTGGCTCCACAACTTCAAATGGACGAACTGGACAAACCGGACAGACAGGACCTGCCGGACAAAGGAGTCCTATGGGTTCTTCAGGACAAACCAGTCCAGGTAACACATGTATTCCAACCCATAAGGACTATTCCTGAATCGTGCGTGCATTTGTGCGCGTACGTGCGAATTTCTGAGGAGAAAATTATGGATGAACCGATTGGATTAAAACCGGATAAAAAAATCTAGTTCTTGGTGTAGATGATATGATACTCTTTACACGTTTCAAGCACTTCCGGTGTTAAAATAAGACATAGGCAAAAGTAATTTCTCTACTGTAATAAGTGCATAGCATACGACCGTATGCAATTGTATCTTACGGCAAAACTTTTTACATTGATGATGATCTTATACAGAGTAACCTAAATTTTATGGCCTCCCGAATTTAATGCAGTTCAAAATAGTGATTAACGAATTAGGCAACCTTCCCCTACGTACAGGGTGCT
>JARQST010000175.1:66407-129682 GCA_030142225.1 Pachycephus smyrnensis
ACAAGGGCGACCATGCATGCCGTCAAAGATGGTGCATACAGCGACACAGAAGATGCACAGTGGAGCGACAAAGTTTTGAATCTTCAAGCAAGTTTTAAAATTAATGCATATTCATCTTCAATATCTGTTTTATCATTGCCCACGATTAGTTTCGGATTAACCGCACTTGTTTTGTATCATAAACTATCAGTGAACAAGTTTACTGGTGGCTGCATGGAATACAACTGATATCAGATGAATACTATCATTTTTGAAAATGACTTGGAGAAAATTTAAATAAGATTTTGTAGGTTCATGGTGATGGTGCATATACCGGTCAAGGTGTTAATCAGGAATCTCTCGGACTAAGTTGTACTCCTCACTTCGAGATTGGTGGGTCGATTCATATTATTGTTAACAATCAATTGGGCTTTACGACGCCAGCTTCTAGAGGACGATCATCTAGATATTGCACTGATTTAGCAAAGTTTATTGCTGCTCCTGTTATACATGTTAACGGCGACGATCCTGAGGTGAGTATTAATTTAATATAATAGTATATTATATAATCACCATCAAATTGTCTTGTACACATTGCGCAAGTACAGTAAAAGCCAATTAATCGTTTGCGAATGTACCTTTTTATACCTTTTTTGTGCATATAATTAATTTATTTCCATTTCTGTATATATGCATTATAGATGGTCGTTCGGGCAACGAGAATTGCGTTTAAATACCAGAGAAAATTTCGAAAAGACGTTTTCATCGATTTCAACTGCTTCAGGCGATGGGGCCATAATGAATTAGATGATCCCACATTCACTAATCCCGCAATCTACAGGATAATCCAAAACCGTCAGTAAGTGGTTGTAAAGAGTGTATACTTAAAACACGTTTAAGGCATTGAAAAATCGGTGTGGTATTATTTTTCTTATTTCACAGATCAGTACCGGATCGATATCTAGAGAACTTAATAGAAACAAACGTTGTTACTCCTGAGGAAGGAAATTCCATCGTTCAGAAATATACGGATTATCTCGCGCAAGCATTGAAGCAAGTTGATAATTATATTCCTCAACCGACTTATTTTATGGGCAAATGGTCTGAGATGAAGCAAGCTTCATCAACAGTGACAACTTGGAATACGGGTGTTGATGTAAACCTTTTAAAATTCATAGCCAACAAAAGCGTACAGTTGAAAAGTGATTTAGTAAGTCCCAGTGGATGTATTTTTTATTAATTTCAATCTAACAAAATTTTTTAATCATTTCTTTCTGTCACACTCAGGACGTACATCCTCGTTTGTTGAAGACACACATTGAAACGCGACTTAAAAGAGTTGCAAATGACGAAGAACTTGACTGGGCTACTGCAGAAGCCATAGCTTTTGGATCCTTACTGTACCAAGGATACCATGTCAGGATTAGTGGTCAGGATGTTGGACGTGGGACGTTTTCTCAGAGGCACGCCATGCTTGTCAATCAACAGACTGGAGGTAAGAGATAATTTACGAGATAACAATTAACAAAACGTAAATATCATGTACGAATGAGAAACTCATTAATAAAATTGTTTTTCAATTAATTGATACTAGCAACAGTACGTCAAAATAGGAATCGCACAATTTGTGTTGAAATTTATGTTAAAAAAATACATGAATACTGAAAATAAAAATGCTTTAGTTGAAATATTTATTTTGCTTCTGCATGAAGGATCGGAGTCTTTTGACTAATAAAAATAAAATGTTTAAGGTATCTTCATACCGCTGAATTCCATGATCGAGGGTCAGATAGGAAAGATCGAACTTGCCAACAGTATTTTATCAGAGGAAGCAGTTTTGGGTTACGAGTATGGGCTGAGCATAGAATCTCCAACTACTTTACCCATCTGGGAAGCTCAGTTTGGTGATTTTTTCAATGGTGCACAAATAATCATCGATACGTTCATTACTAGTGGAGAAACAAAATGGATGACTAGCAGTGGTTTAACGATGCTTCTACCGCATGGATACGATGGTGCTGGACCAGATCATAGTTCTTGTAGAATCGAAAGATTTTTACAGTTGACTGATAGTAGAGAGGACAGGCCTGATGGAGATAACGTTAATATTCAGGTGGCGAATCCTACGACGCCAGCACAATACTTCCATTTATTGAGAAGACAGGTAAATCCCAGAAATGTCTGTCTACGTTTGAAACGTCTGTCGAGCATGCTATACTTTTAACTTGTTCTCTATAGATGGTACGAGATTTTCGAAAACCTCTCGTGGTTGTTGCACCAAAAATTTTATTACGTCATGCTGCTGCGACATCTTTGCTGGAAGATATGGGAGTAGGAACTAGTTTCAAAAATGTTATAGGTAAGAGTATCGATAGTAATAATTTTATAAATGAATCATAAACAATTATGAACCTCCGGTACGTTGTAATCTTTAATCTAAATCTTCATAGGGGATAGTGAGACGGACGTTAACGAAGTGACCAAAGTTATCCTGGTCAGTGGCAAGCATTATTATGGATTAGATAAGCACAGAAAAGTTCTAGGTGCTAAAAATGTTGCTATTATTAGGCTCGAGAGTCTCTGTCCTTTTCCAATTTTGGAACTGCTCCAGGAAGTGCAGAAGTATAAACATGCTCGAAGTAAGTTACACACAGTTATTCGTGTTTATCATTGATGAGCATTGCAAATTGAAAAGCTCTCAACTCTCGACAAAATATTTCAAAGGATTATAGCAATCGTTAAGTGACGTAAAAAATATTTTAATTTCTATCAGACAACATTCCGTACATCCCTATCTCTGTTCTTTTGTTGTAGCTTATGTATGGAGCCAGGAAGAACCACGAAATATGGGGCCATGGTCTTTCGTGAAACCACGTTTCGAAAATTTATGTGGACGATCGGTAAGTTTTGTTGTGTTCAATTCCCAGCATCAGTCAGCATCCAAGAAACGTTTGTCGAACATTTTTATCAATCACTAAATAATATCCATAACATATATTTATAATGTAACAACGTCATTACGACGTTAAAAGTTTCTATTCATAGAAATAATGTTAGCAGTGGACAGCAATAAGTCATTTTACTTCTCAGTTGAAAAGTCATTCATTCCTTTGCACTGTACGGTTAGTGTCCCAATTTTTTAAGTATAATATTTCAAAACAAGAAGTCTTTTGAATTGTTTTTTTCTTTTCTTGTGATGTCAAATGCAAAGGGATGAGACAACGTGGTCCATGCGGTCAAGCCTCGTGGCAAATGCTTGTTTCATCATTGTCAGTAGCAAAAACCAATATTAAAAACATACTATTATAAGTATGCTGTATCATATAATTATACTGATTACTGGCGTTATTCGACTTGTACTATTTTTGTTTCTTATATCGTTTTCTCAATTTTTAGTTAAAATATTGTGGGCGTGAACCTTTGTCAACGCCAGCAGTGGCCATCGGTCATATGCACCAGCGAGAGGCTGAAGAAGTTATTGTCAAACCGTTTACAATAGAGTAAACACCACTTAAGAGTAAATTCGTCTAAGCTGATATTCCAGACACGATTAGATACGTAAGCATACTTCTTTTTTTACTTGTTTCTCATTCCAGTGTAATCTCTATTAGTATATTATTACTTTGCAAATAATAAATACTTCATATAAATATTTGAATATTTTATTCATGAGATATTCGGATATACGGTATAACTATAATAAAGAAAAATATCATAGAATGATGGAAGCGAATTAACAAAAAATATATAACAAAAGACGTACGTTGTCCATCAACATCTAATCCAACTGTTAAAAAACATGCTAATAATTGCAATTTAATTACTTGAGATACAGCAACGATTTCACAGAGTTGTACGTCTTATACAGAATAATTATGTATAACTCTCGTAAATTGCTTATATACTATTAAAACAATAGCCACGTGGCATTATTGGTAAACTGAAAATTGATGTTTAACTGATAACTCTATTCGACTGAGCAGCTAAAAATTTATTTTAAATAAATAATGCATACCTTTGAATAACAGAATTTTAATAGTATTTAAACTTTCAGTTTAATGTGAAAAGTGTCGGAATTAATGAACCGGCTAGATTATGAACCACTATTCGATTTTTCAGCATCTAATTTCTCGTGTTGTTGTTTCACAAGTGTTTTCAGTTCCTCCTGCAAGGTATTATAGGAAAATATTCTGAGTAGGAAGATATATCCCCAAATACGATATTAAGTAGAAACATGTTTCGTCAGGTTAACTGAAACTTTGCTCAAGGCTAATGAATTGTTATTACTAACTCAAACTTACCCCCCAACCAAGCTTGTCAGCGAGTAGTTGACATCCAGTATCACAATCTCCCAACCATGCAACATCACGTCCCGAGTGACTATCTTTTGAATCAAACACTAAACCTTGTCTCAATCCCAGAAGTCGCATAACTCTGTTCTGCTCTCCAACCTTTTCTTTATTAATAAGTAATCGCGGACAATTAGAAGGTACCCTGAAAGAGAAACGACTTCAGATAATATTTTATGGCTTTTGAAGTGAAGCTTTTGAACTTTACATATTCCTGCAATGAATATTTGTTCATGAAAGTAAACCTATATTAATCTATCTAAATCTATATGGAGATATTACCTGTCTATTAGAGACGCAAATGGATGTACCACTAAACTTGAGCCCAAGATGATCAACAGATCAGCTTTTTTGAAGTCCTTATTAATGAGAGTATGAAATCTTTCAGGTAGCATTTCACCGAAAAATACAATATCCGGCTTCACAATCCCTTTTTTACATTCGTCACATTTTGGAATTACATCTCCAAGTATTTTTTCTGGTATCAAATTGAAATATCACATGATATAAAACTATAAAGTAATATCATTTCTAGAAAGTACTTATCACGTGCACTAGTATGATACATTGAAATTAATTTGTTTATCGCATGTTGATCTCTGTATTATAAGTGAAAATCAATGTGAAACATTGAATAGCATATTTGCAAATCTATAGAACATCGTATATTTTTCAAGATTAATCCCATTGAGTATTACCCCGAGTAACTCAGGGTAAATACTATTGAAGTACTATAAAAAATAGAACTGTAAAGGAGTTAATACTTGACTTTAATCTCAGTAAATACCTTTCATCCATTCAAGAGAATAGGGTGCTCGACACTTCAAACAATGTCCAGTATGGAAGCTGCCGTGTGCTTCAACTAGCACTTCACTGGGAAGCCCTGCTACTCTTTCCAAAGTGTCTATATTCTGTGTATAATGACGCAATAACAATCCTTTCTCCCATAGTAGTCGAATAAAATAATGACAAGGCGTAGGCTTGAAACCTTCAGGCATTAGTTCTTTTGCCAGAGCAAAAAATGGCTCTGGATTTTTTGCAAAATAATCAATTTCAAAAATTGCTTGTGGATGTGGCAGATTGTATTTATCTAAATTGTGATACAGTCCACTTGAAGGTGAACGAAAATCTGGAATTCCTGCAGCTGATATCATAAAAGATTAATGATTTGAATTTCCATTTCCAAATATAGATTAGAAGTAAATCAATGCAAATACATTTTTCTATAGATTCTAACAATATTGTTGTTGGCAAATATACAAAACAATGTTTAATTAAGGAATAATAAATTGATTCTGGATATCTACTTACACGTGGAAATTCCAGCTCCAGCCATAACAATAATTTTCTTGCATCTTTTACTTTTTATGTATTCGGCAATGCCATCCAAAGAAAGCTCTGTGAGAACTTTTTGTGATGTCTGTTCACTTTCATCTGTGAAATCATGAAGCCGTAATTTCTGAGCGAAGTACTTGCGAACTTGATCTAATGCAGAATCGTCTTCCTCTTGTCCAGAAGAGGAACCTGCAGCTATATTGTCTGCATCGTTCTCTGTAAAATCATCCATATAAATGCAAAATAGGCTAATAATTTTTTTTATTAATCCTTAATAATCAAGTTTCAGGTAAGGTTAATATTTTTCAATGATTTATATATATGCTGCTCTGAAAATATTTGTCAAAAATTATTAATAATGTACAAAAGGAATAAATAAACCAGATTATTCAAATCTATAGGCATAAATTTGATTTAATAGAACCAAGAAACATAACCTATACGAAACGAATATCTGGTAAGTGGCAATAGAAAAACAGTAAATAATTACCCCTTTGCTTCTCCACAGCTTCCTCTCGCTTATTCACAGCGTCTTCACGCTTATCCGCAGCTTCTTCACTCTTATCCACAGCTTCCTCACGTTTATCCATAACGCACGATTGACAGCCAAATATTTGGCAACGTATTACTGTCACTTGTACCCGACTTCTGATGTATCTTATGAAACTCATTCATCAAACGAAACTACTTCACACACGATGTACCACGTCCATTGGCATCTACAATGTCCACTAGTATTTATCATTTCAAATAATATGATAAAGAGATAATGCACTTAAACTCATCACTACCGAGGATGCTACATTGCAAATTAATGCTGAACTTTTATAATAGCTTAGTTCGCCTTATCTAACATTATACACTTAAAAAAATGTAGAAAATCCCATTGGTTGGCTTAAAATATTATCCAATGTAAGCTTGCACTTTTTGAAAAAATATACAAAGTTCAGGTAAAGCGAAAAAAGCTAATATCATAATGGTGCATCTTACATTTGCATTCATATTTTTTTAATTTCTCTTCTTCATATAATTAGGATATCATTTTATCAAAACAATTTGACATATATTCATGATTTTAATCTCATTATAGACCCATAGGCAGAAACACCAATAACTTAAACGTTACTGTTTTAAAAGTGAAATCAAAATATAACATGTTTTCTGGTTATATTCATCTTTGCTACTTCGAGATACGAAGTTACAAACATCAATTACGTTTCATGAGTTAAAATATGCATATCTACAAACAGGTCATGGTAATTATGATTACTCTACAATCTTGAAAGGTTGTTATCTACTTCCTATTATAGTTAATCTCCAAGCACTTTCATACGATGCATGTAAGGCATTCGTGTAATCGGCATAACGGTGATAAAAGAATATGCCTGTTGAAGGCGCGAACTGTTTTCATCATCTCGAATGATCCGTTGACTCAATCCGACTATCATTTACGAAGCAGTAACGTTTGCAGATGTCCCGCATTTTGCGTTTCAAAAGAACGCATGCGTGACATTATAACTTTACTTGCTATTACGAATGCGCAGTAACAATATGGTTCATCCAGTTTTTTCTCATGACGAACCTGTTTACTGATACATTTACTAATAGTGTGGTGATCAATTTGTACAGTACAGAATTTCATATCTTGCTGTTGGATATGAATGATCGCGTATATTATTTTTCGAGTTACATTCGCGAATGATTATATTCTTTTTTCAACTTATCGATAAGTCGCTCATCGATCATTGATAAAAGTGTACCTGAAATCTCGACTGTGCAAATATTTAAATCTTTTCACCAAGTAGTTTCAAATTTTCAGCAAAGATTGCATATCGCCTCCGATACCGTTGATTCGGTAAAAAAAATGTGATAGAAGTTTCTAATCAACGAAGCGCTATTGGTTCGACCCCGATGTAAAAGTTTTCTTGGAAAAGCTATGGTTTTATATTTTACATTCCATGAGATGGAGAAAAATGTACAGTATCTTTCGTAAGGTTAGCGATAAAATATAAGTAAGTAACTATGCATCTAAGTAATTTTTTATTTTTTAAATAAACATACAGAATTTTTTATTTTTAATACGAAACTAAGTGGCTTTCGCGTAAATATTTAGCACTCGGGATGAACGTAAAAATCCTAATAAGAAGCACGACGAAATGTTGTTTCAAAGCTTGCGAAATGGAAAATTAGGTTATCGCATTTATCATAAGAATTGACCCGTGTCTTCTTTGTGACATACTCCAACAAAATACTTAATACTACCTTAATTATAACATTTGTATGCTCTCTACGGTTACGCGCGTATAGGATAGACGTACTATAAGCACACAGACAAATTTGTGTAATTTAATTTACCGTGTTTTCGAGATATTGAAACGAATACATTCTCAATGAACAGTTACAGAAATGCTATATAGTGTATAGTACGTCTAACATATAATAGTTGGAAAAACATATTACTGTTACCAAGCGTATATGATTAGACATGATTGAACTACATACTCAAAGGAACGCAATACTGCTATTTTTAAACCGAAGAAACAACCTGTAAATAAGGAAAAGTGTGAATAAAATTCATTATTAAAATCGCACAACATTAATAATCATATCACACTTATCTAAGGAAATAATTGTCGAATCAAGAACTATTCAAAAAATCAACACCAATCGCATTATTTTTTTCAATGTCATAGATGTTTATTAATATAGCTGTGTTTAAAAAAAAACCGTTATCCCCTGATTTAATCGGTTGAATTTGTGTAACGAACGAAATGAGCATTTTTAAATAAAGTGGTAATATTTCTTCGATTGTACAATCGGTCACGAATATGATTAGTATCATTTTCTTTGAACGCAATAATATCGACTTCCTCTTCTTATCTTTAATGTAAACAACCGCGATCAAGTTTAAAACATCTGTAAAAACATGTTCCGTATTTTACGCCGTCGACTATATAATTTTAATCAGCTTGCAATTGCGAGACGCTACGTAGGTATGATGTGTTCGTTAAATAATCGTATTGCACTTATCTTAGAAAATAATTATCGACAGTTCATTGGGCGAAGAGCAACATGAACTTTGTGAGCCATGTAATATAAATAGAAAATTGTAGCAACACCAAAATAACAGCAAAGTAATAATGACGTCAGAAGCGAGAAATTCTTGGAAGTCATTATTTTCTATCAATTTTAACACAGACAATTAAACAGGTTAGATGATACATGTGTTCCTTTAACCTTTGCTCCCTACTGTTTTCAAACGTTTACCTGGCTTCAAATGTTCGCCTGGTTTCACACGTTCGCCTGGTCCCTCGGACCCAAAAGCAGGAATCGAGGGTTAAAACATTATTCTTGAGAAAGACAAATCCTAAATCGAGCTAAACCAGATTTCTTGTATTGCGGAGCAGACGCGTTCGTCACGTATACCATGTTTCTACGCATTAGAACTAATTAATGAGTAACCTTAAACCTTAAACTAAACACCTAGTTATCCGTAGCTAATGAAACCTGCGGGTTTTTTAAAACCTGTTTCCGTCTAAGCCTCGCAGCCCTGCGCTGCTCTCTTCATAACCTGGGTGTTTATTTTCCCATTTGAAGGTTCCATACGTATTAACTTTAATTAGATGTTAAGTGTTACAAAAATTAAACCACCGCCTCTAAAACCTGTAAAATTAAAACTGCAGATGCTACAGCATCCGCTGCCATAGGTCGTCGCAAGAAATCACGTAGAGAAATGTTCGGCAGTGGCGCAGGTAGAAGGGATGCCTTCAAATATGGGGTGGGAGATATGCGCACGTCCTATAGCATATACTAGACTATACTGTACAGTACAGAATGATACCAAAGCTTGGTTCGTTGCGTGTCACACAGGGAAGAGCGTAAAGGAGTCAAGTGTTCGTTCAGCAGTGCTCAGTCAGTGTTCGAAGAAAGACTCGATTCTTTAGTACTATCTTCTTTTCTTGACCATCTTCACTCATCTTTTTGATTCTGGAGCAAAATGGAATTGGCTCGACCTGACCGGCCAACACGCTGCACGTGGAAGCCGAATGCCACAAACAGCCCACATACTAATCGATCGCAGTGAGTACAGAATTATAATGAAAATCATTATTTGTTCGGTTTGGATGTTCCTTTCTGATGATCCCGTAGCGAGAACCACTTACTGTGTTACTAATATTTATGCATCCGTTAATCGTGTTATTTAAACAATGATTTCGAGACTAATATTTCTCAGTAATGTGACATAGCACAGTATCATGCTTCTACGTTATGCACGCAATTCAATTCTAGTGTATTATGTATAAATTTAGAATATGCATTTGAACTAATATCTCCAAGTTCCCATCTGTGGAGTCAGCATAAGTCTGCAGTGTTTATTAAAGCAAGGCATCAGGAAATCTCAGTCGCTTCGGTTTGGAGAAACTTGATGGATGTCAGAAGTCCTGGAATCCATGTTACTCGCAGTAGCCTGTTTTGCAACTGTAATAATATTAAGTATGAATGCTCAAAATTAGAACAAGTCTTTTTCAATTTATAATTGTTATACCGACGATTTATAACCGATTACTGTACAGTGCTTATAGCAATTTACAATCTTTAAGGCAGCTAGGTTAGGTTAGGTTATGCCTGAGAGTAAGTTAAGTACAGATAAAGGACGCGGAATCCTATGTCGAGAAAAGCCGATTATTTTGTAAAATAGAGAATACGGCAAAAATTTCTTCTTTGTTTTGATTAGATTTTTCTACGGTATGCGACATAGTTCAAGGAACTCATTAAGAAATGCAATTAAACGTTATTCTTTCGTATGGAAACACGGCGTATGTCGAACTAACTTTATAGCTTGTAGATGTTTAGTAGGGCCAGTATTATTTTAGCTCTGGAACTTCTCTTCCTAGAGTAACTATGAACTGTTTTGATTCCATGCTATTCCTGGTGTGTTATAATGCAACTCGAATGAGCCGATTAATATTTGTCTTGGAGGAAACATTTTATTATGATGATCAACGTGAGACGTAAAACAGTCCTCTAGGCCTCAAATTTTACTAATGACTCAATTAGACGTCATATGAACCAATGAACTATCTCTTTTTCTTCGTTTAATATGATTTTATTCCTTCTAAGAGGACAAGCAGTAGTAATGGTTGGATCATACGTGAACCTAATTAGATTCAGTTACTTAATTTATCATTGAAGGTTTAAAAAGAATTAATACGAATCACGCGCCAGATTTAAAAAAGTACTCGAATGTGATTGATTGATTCTGTCTAAAACCTACATGATAGGAACATAAGCATTACTTATCGTCAATATATATGGAGGGACGGTATTTTCGCCGTAGAATCAAATTATGAATATCCACTCTGACAAGAGTATTATAAAGTCTGTTGATTTAAGCTTTAAGCTCCAGGTCTTCCTTAAATATATTAGTGGATCGCGTTGGTTTATTTCGTTGGATTTTTACTTCCTTTTTTTTTCTATTGACAAAATTGATCTTCAGAGACGCCTCAAATTTAAAATACTTTTCTATTTGCTATCGGTAGGTTTTAAAAATTAAACATCTCATTTGTCAAATCATCCTGGGGGGCCCCCATTAGAAATCTTATGTGGTCTACACAAATCTTCAGTAAATATAACTTAAGCCCCCCCATAAATAGTATAGATTTACGACCGTGTCTTTACTGGCTTACCCTGTAAATTATATTTACGGAAATTTGTGTGCGGGGTTATAATATTTTTGGAGGTTTTTCTTCAAATTACAATACATAGACCCAGAACTTAGCTAACTCGGCTTTCTTATCGCATGAAAACGTTCGATTAATGATGAAAGGAATTGGTTGGAAATAACAGAATACTAATAATAGTAAGTTTTGAAATCTTCCATTTTTTCGACTCTATCACCACGTGCATGCGTATAAATACATAGAATAGCTGAGTAGCAGCTGTAAAAGTCATTTTCACGAATATAAAATATAAAAAATAGAGAAGAATTGTGGTTTTAAATGAATCGTCTTTGTTTTTTACGTCACCTACATATGTAGATCTGTTACATTATCTGTAATCCCGGAACGGGTACAAATTACATGATCATTTAAGATATGTGACAGACTTGAGATAGTCGTTTAGACAATGAGTGAAGACAATGAACCAGGCGATGATATAGTATTCAACACGAAATAATATTGGCAACAATATTATAGAGCAAATCAATTGATTAAGTTGGTTCACATGAAATTATTACAGCCATTTGTTTTGTGCATATGCTGGCATGTATTGTAATTTACATATATCAAATTCCACTTTTCCTTTAAACTTCACTTTGAACGGTTCATCATTTCGTCTAGAACTTTTCCCAAAAAATTTGCGCATGCCTGTATTACATCTGTACCTGTACTTTTTTTGCAATGGCGATTGTGTACGAGGCTCTCGCGTGTTTCATGCAATCGTATTTAAAAATATGACTTCGTATAAATATAAACGTAAAACGAAATTCGGTATAATTCAAATTTACATAAAAGTCGGTTAAGCGTGATACAAACAAAAGACAAATAAATCGTCGATTGTCATTGCGCATATCAAAGTATTGCAATGATAGACTCATTTTTATTGCAGTCATCAAGTGATTATTGTTGCGCAATAGCGTAGTTATCCTCCAATATGTAATTTCGAACTTTGATATGACAATCGAAAGTTTCTCTGATTGCAGGTTTAACAATCGCAAGGAAGTCTTGCCTGATATTTTATCTGCGATCGGACAAACACCAATGGTACGACTTAACAACATTCCAAAGTCCCACGGAATTAAATGTCAATTGTGTGAGTATTAAAATGTAAATTAAATGCAAGATTGTATAGAAAGATTAAAATTTAAAAACCGTTAAATAACAAAGCTTATTAAATGTTTTAGTGGCGAAATGCGAATTTATGAATCCTGGTGGATCCGTAAAGGATCGAATCGCATACAGAATGATTCAAGATGCGGAGGATGCTGGTATCCTTAAACCAGGATGTACAATTATTGAACCAACGAGTGGTAACACTGGCATTGGACTTGCAATGGCTGCAGCTGTTAAAGGATACAGATGCATTATTGTTATGCCAGAGAAAATGTCTAATGAAAAAGTATATACACTTCATGCACTGGGAGCCGAAATTGTCCGAACTCCAACAGAAGCTGCATGGGATAGTCCAGAGGGTCACATCACTGTATCTCAAAAATTGCAACGAGAGATTCCTAACAGTATTATTTTGGATCAGGTACTGGCTATAATATATCTCTATTGTCCTGTACAAATTGAATTTACAATATTTCCATTTTCCTGAAGGTAATTGCTTGTATATATTTTTATAGTACACCAATTCTGGAAATCCATTGGCCCATTACGACCAAACAGCTACTGAAATTTGGGAGCAGTGCAATGGAAAACTTGATTATTTAGTGGCCGGTGCAGGTACTGGAGGCACTATTAGTGGAATTGGTCGAAAACTTAGGGAACTAGCTCCCGAGGTAAAAATAGTGGCAGTCGATCCAGAGGGCAGTACGTTGGCAGAACCAGCGGAATTAAATAAAAGTCAAGTGACTTTCTACGAAGTGGAAGGCATAGGGTATTTATTATTGTTATTTTTACTTTAAATAAGTTAGAATAAATATGAAAGTATATTCTAATAATGGTGGCATGTTTATAGCCATTACCAAATGTAGCTTGTAATCAGACTTCTGTTTGATAAAGGAATTCTCTAGAGTAAGTGTTAATATATACGCAGTTACAATCTTGTTAATTAAACAATCTGATTGTTGAAGATGATTATATATTTTTTTGTTCAATGACGTTTCAAATTCAAAATGATTTATTTAGAAGACGTTCGAGAACTTACCTTGATTTGTGTTATGTCGTTTCGATATATGACTTTAAATAGTTTTTCTTGTCGAACAATCCAAACTTATCATACAGTTAAGTTTGAGAATTACTTTAAATCTGGTAAATAATTCCTCTAGGTATGATTTCGTTCCCACTGTCTTGGACCGTGACGTTGTCGACTTGTGGGTAAAAACAAATGACTGTGAGTCGTTAACTGCTGCTCGAACGTTGATCCGCGAAGAAGGTTTATTGTGTGGCGGAAGTAGTGGAGCAGCTTTAGCCGCGGCACTTAAAATCGCTGAGGATCTGCCTGCTGATAAACGTGTTGTGGTCCTTCTGCCAGATGGAATTCGAAATTACATGACAAAATTCGTGTCTGATCACTGGATGGAAGCCAGAGGATTCTTGGTGAGTTATAGGGCCGTTGGCTGCTGTCCAATTACTATGATTGTGTCTTAGATCAACACATGCGTGCTGGATGGATACGTTTGTTGATTTTTAACTAACTGTTTTATTGAAACACAGTCCTACACAAATCTCGTGATCACTTTGTCAAATTTAAATGATTAGGTATCTACATTATTTCATATTATATTAGAAGAATCTAAACTTGCTAACTAAATTGTAGTAACAATTGAAAACGTATCTGTGTGGTAAAACAATAGAATTTTGATTTAATTTTCAGAAACCACCTCCTCCAGTGGAAGCTAACAAATGGTGGTGGAACATTCCTGTTTCGAGTCTTCGGCTGAACAAGCCATCTACTCTTCCGAAAGGCGCAACTTGCCAGGAGGCGATACAGATTTTGCAAAAGGGCCGTTTCCATCAAATTCCTGTAACCGATGACGACGGTAACGTCAAGGGCGTTATCACTCTGACTGCGTTGACAACCGGCTTAATTTTGGGAAAGGCAAGTCAGACGGATCTAGCGGAGAAACTGTTGGTTAAGAAATTCAGAAAAGTCGCTCTTGCGACGTCACTGGGACGACTTTCACGAATTCTTGAGAAAGATTCGTATGCGGTTGTGTTGGATGAAAAACACGATGGTGGATTAGCGGGAATCGTCTCGCAAATTGATCTTCTCGAATTTATCAGTGAAAATCAAAATATGCCACAAGCTAATGGTAATACTAACTTATAACGTGTCGAATCAATACGATTTTTCGTTGTTCGCTCTTAGAATATATAGATATGTAATGCTTAATGAAGAAATTATTTCAAATTTTTCTTTCGGAACCGTGCAAAATCTTTTGGATGTTTTAATTGAGGTAACAAACATTACTGATACCGTAAATGATCATCCATAATTCCTCGACTGATATTAAAAAATTATTCGTTGTTTATAAATAATTGTTTATAAAATTCGATCGCATAGTTTGAATGTTTACAATGAAGCACAAGTTCTTTAGGGTGCGTTCGAAAGCGTATTGCGCGTGCTGCAAACATCATTGTTTTGTCATGTTCACAGTATTCACAGTAAGTTTTGGAACGAACTCAAACTATCGAAAGGTCTGAGTGTAGTGTAGTCTTTTCTGCACGCACTACAAAGTGATTAAATATTTTGACTGTATCGTAGACAATTTTTAGTGATTGCATTCTACTGCACTTTTTATATTGCAGGACTCTTACGAGATACATCAAATATGTAATAACTGGAATAAATAAAATGGCTGTCTTAGAGCTGTAAATTTGCATTATCCTATTGACGAATGATCAGATTACAGGACAGAGAAGAGACCTCACCCCCCTTCTATTCGTAGAAGAGGTAACAAAATAAAATCTTAGCAAAAATGAAAATATTGAAGAATATAATAACCTATTCCACTCAACGGCTTTGATCTACAGCTGTCGAAAAGCATTTTTATAATTTCATTATAAGTATCAATGGCATCGATATAGGAATTTTCTACAACTTGTATAAAATATACATTTACGTGTTTCTTATCTTTGAAACAGTGAGAAGGAAAAATAGTGTAATTCTAGAAATTCGAAAATGGAATGAAGTTAACACTATGGTTGGATATAATATATCTATTCTATTTATTACTTTTCAATATATCCTAAATAATGACAGGTATTTGGTTCAATAAATGAATCTTAATATTACAGTGCTTAAGTTAATATACTTTTTCCATGATAAGAACAGCTACATTCTTTGCACTTTGATGTGGAATATACAACTTGGTAGGGCTGATATTTCTGCAGTAACAGTACTGACTGCTCCAAGATTAGCAAGACTACCTCTAAGAAGACCACATGAGAATGCAAGTAATCGTGGACTTTCACGCAAATATTGTTTGCTTCCCTTTGAACCAATATTAGCTAATAAACGGAATGCATTGTCTTGAAGCATATATATACCATGATGATTTGTCCTCAAGTTGTCAATTTGCTTGTGGTAAAGTGTTGACCAGAAATCAGTGCAAATAAATTTGATTATATCCAATTCATCTTTAAACCTTGACCATTCCCTTGACAAGCGTTCTATAATGCGATATCCAACGCTATATCCCATCCATTCCAAGCGAGAAAGTTCTTCTTCCTTAGAAGAAATACATTTAAATAATTAATTAATGTATTTTATATGAAAAGATGTATAAACTCCAAAATATGAAAAGATGCTTAGCTCGAGACAATTATATACCATTGTACGGAAGAGTATAACTAGATCACTATATACTTTAGAAAATAAAATTGCATATTGCATTTAATCATATGAAATGCTTACCTTATCATTCTCTGTTTTACTCAGAACGTATGTAACCATTTCTGCATGTAAATATTCAAAGAGACACTGAACTCCTTCACCAGTTGGATCGACTTTAGAATCCAATCCTTGTTGCTTCATAATTATTGAATTATACAAAACTCTACAAAATTGTATATAATTTCTCACTGTATCCTATGCATCACGTAAGTACGTAACTTGCAGTAACTTGTATATAAACTGCATATAAAATGACAGTTTTAGTTCTAGGTTATGTTATGGAAAAGGCGATGACTGAGGTAATAGTCTCGGGAACATTAAGGTGGATTCACACTAAATTCGTCAAGTTGCGACTATTTGACGACGTGTTTCCTTTTTGATAGTGGCGAAAGTATCAACGCGAACCGCCTAAATAAAAAATCCACATCAATGATATATTCCAATGAATTTTGCAATTAAATTACAGTGAGAATTCAAGTATTTTTCATCATAATACATATCGATAGTTATTGTTGTACAAATGCATTTTATTTACACTACGAAATCATAGTTATTGATTAGTTTATTGGGATACACCAATAACTTTGTATTTCTGGCATTTGAAGTTAAACTTCCAAATGATACTAGATATTATTTTGACCGTGACTTAATTTCAAAATTTATTCAAAATATAAAATTAAGGCCAAATCAAAATTTCGTAAAATATATGGACTAGATTAAAGTCAAATTCAGACTTTGTAAAATTACGAAAATGGATCAAGCTGAAATTGAAATATTAAAAAATTCAATTATTGAAATATTAAAATAATTAATTATTTTAATATATTTATATACTAACACTTAGAAATCAGAAAGCACGGCGGGAAACACTTAGAAGTACTGGAAATTGCAAAATTTGGCGAAAAGCAAACTTGCCGCGTAGGACCCGGGGAATGGGGGGAGCACTGAAGCACTGGGTGCCTGGACGCGGAGCGCTCATTTATCCACGACACTGTCTCTTGTACTGGTCTCTTGGGTGCTTCCGGCTTTTCCATTTCTGTCCTTTTTTCTACATTTATTTCTTCTTTACTTGTTTATTTCATTGTCTTTCTTTCTTTACTTCTATACTCTTATTCCTTACTTTCCTTCTTTCATATTTCATTACTTTCTTATTTCTTTCTCTCTTTATTTCTTCTTTACTTTTACACTTCCCAACAAACACATATGAGTGGGCCAGTGATGGGCCCTTACAGGCCCAAAACAACTATCAATGGACTAGTAACGGTTAAGTACTGGGCCGCTTTTATGTGTTTGCTGGGTTCTATTCCTTACTTTCCTACTTTCTTACTTTTTTGGCTTCTTTCTTTCTGAGCCATCCGCTGAGCTTGCTCAGTGGGTTGGGCCCAAGTTGTGGCCGCAACATGGTTTGTCCAAACCTTCCGACGGGGGCCTTGAACCCCCTTAGGGTACTCTACGGCCATAGCCTTTTGTGCAGTGAATCTAACCAGGATGTCTATCTTCCACATTTGTAGTATAACTTGGTCGTTTTTCTAAAAATGCTCCAAGACGTCGTTGATCCTTGAACAATCATGTGGCTGGTGACGATCCTATCCTATTCATTTTTCCTGATTGATAATGATATCAAGCATTTCTGTGGAACTCCATTCTTTCCTAAGACCGCAGTTTCGCAAACCTTGACATTCATATTGGTACAGCGTAAACAGATGCGGAACGTAGGTATAGTGTCGTAGAGTGCATGCACAGAATATAATTATTTATTGTTCTCCCTGCTCATCACAATCTTACATCGATTGAACGTAAGTATCATCGATTAAAAAATATCCACGAGTCATAAATGATATATCTCTCTGTCTCTACATATATTTACGTGTATTCGTCTATGCTCTATTACTTTGGATTGTATCTATATGTTACAAGGTGTTACCTAATCCATGGTACTTCTCATTCATTGGGAGGTCCTGATCTTAATTGGCGGCACCGTGACGAAAATTATTATCAGACAATTCAATAGCTACAGGTGCTTCCATTCTTAATGGAAAACGTCTATTAAACGAAATCTCAATGGCGAATCCTTATACAGTACATTTTGTATAATAAATATCGAAGCACCATCATTTTAACGACTCGACAATAAATATAGTCTTAATTAATATCAACGTTAAAAATTTTTAAGTCCATTAATTGCTCAACGACTTTGTATTTATGTGTGATGTATCTCACGTCGAATGGACTGACATTTAATAAAAATTAACCAATTTAATTATCATATTATTTGTTAGTCTGTTAGAAAGAAACGTAATTCTTCCTGCATTCCTTCTGCATGCGATGGTTAATTGCACCAGCACCCTTCGTAATTCAAAATGTCCTTTGTACTTGCCTTTTCTGTTTTGAAACGAAAAAATCTAATCGTCGTTAACTCAATTTCAAAATAAAGCCTGCACGCGACACCGAATAACGCCGATCGATCGAATACAAGGAGTATTCTCAAGGAGATATAAGATTAAGAATTAGAAAAGGGTCATGTGGATGGTCAATTTGACATGTTATGCCGCACACACACATATATGTATATATATTATGCATTAAAGCGTATCACTCGAAGGATGCGATGCCGAAAATATAATATATCAGAGACTAAAATTCATTCGTCCTTCCATTTATCATCCGTGGTACATCGACAGTATTGTCTCAAAGAATTGTTTGGCTTGAAACAAAGATTCAAATGAAAAACATCCTATTTCATTTATTTATATCTATATAATATACCATAATCAAATACAATAGAGAGTATTCGCTGAACGTTGATCAAAGATAATATATATATATAGTATCTCAAATTATTTTAATTAAGAATTGACAATTGTGCTCTAACAGTATAGGTATTAATATACGCACGTTTGACGTTAGTTGAATAATTTTCGAATATTAATATTTCGTTATGTCGCTTATGAAAATTATACTTTTCTATTTAGCTCTTATCTCGTGGACGTTTAACGAATGCTCTCTATCTATTGCACGTGCCCATGAGAACAGTGCCACGGGTCTAATAATTGTAGACGCGTCTATTTAAAAAAATACTGGCCAATCGTTAATCGTACATCTTTCTGTCAGGATTGTTTGTCTCTTTTTAGTATAAAAGAAAATGCACAGGCGTCCAAAGGAATTCTTTCTCGCGTAATTTAAATTTCTGACGTCTCGCCCGATATATTATATTAGCCATCTCGTATTCCTCGAAGAATACACGGTACAATATTTATATTTATAATTAATTCAGTCCGCGTGCTTATAACACATTAAAGTACAGGCAGACGGACGTCTTTTATACACAAAATTGATTAGTCGTTTTGTTTGGTTTTTCTTTTTAGAAGTGCCAAGAGTAATACATTGGGACACGAGTAATATCTTCGTTATATTTCTAAGTATCGAACGAATTTGGATTTCTAGGAAGTGTATTTAACGCAGGGTCGATTCAAATATTTTTCATGAAATTCCAATCAGTTCATTCTTTGACATCCTTATAGAGAGATGTCTCTCATTTTCATATATATATTATTAAACGATATTACTCGTATCGTCAACCGATTTTACTGTTTAGAATTAGCGTCATTAACCCATTGGATTCATCGTTATATAATTATTATGCAAATAATATAAAGTGCTAATCAGCTCAAACTTACCAGCTGACGTTGACTTATGCATCTTGAAATGAACTATCGTGTAATTAACTTAAGTATAAAAGTAGTATGAATTTAATAAGTGTTATCTGCTTAGGCATTTCTTATTAGAACATCTTGTGTAAAGTGAGGAATCAAAGTTCTGGTATCTTATGTATTACAAAGATGATACGCGTTTAGTTCTACAACTGGGTACTGAACATTTAATAAAAATAGTAATAATACGTTGATATCCCAATGGGTCAAGTACGCTATTAGTCCTATGAGAATTATCATTGTATCTTATTCAAGATGAACAAGATATACGTTGAATTAGATGTGCTGGGACAGTGACTTAGTGAGATATGTTATTTGACTTTTAGACTGCCAATAAATTTCATTCTTTCGCCGGCAGATAGTCGAGCCCCTTCCTTCAGTGTAAAAAATAAATGAAAAAAGTAAATAAAAAAAATGGCTAAAATACAAATAAGCACAAACCATCAATGAAATATTATCATAGTGCAGTATAACAAACGCGCATTGATATTCACTGTATAAAACGTTAAATGGCATCATGGAATGATTTACTTTATAATTTTCAGCTTAAAATTCCGTTAGTGTAATCCTTGACGTCCTCCCATGTAATTCTGAAGGATGGGCTCGACCCGAACAAGTCGCAATTTGCAAAACGTGACTCATAAGGAGGAGATCAATTTAGTAAACGAGACGATGCTCATAACTAGGATAGCTTCGCGGTTGGGAGCCAAGAAGTTGGGCAAGGTTTACGTAATTGCGACCGCCATAGTTCTCGTAGCCCTGTAAAAGTTAAAACAGAGACAATACGTGATTAGTAATATTTGGAATAAAAGTATCGTTTATTTATATATACATTTTTTTTTTGTTTCAGTTTAACGAAGGATTTTACCAACCTGGGAACGTTTTTGGGTCATCATGTATCTTTTCTCAGGAGGATAATAATTTCGCTGAGGATAAATCGATCCATACTGGTTGTACTGTTGTCCAAATTGATTTCCATATTGATCGTAATAATCGCTGGGATGAGTCCGGGGAATTCCAATGTCCAGTGGCGCCAAGGAGTCCGTGCCGACGGTGAAGTGATGGAGAGGATATACAGGTTCTTCCAGCCAGGAGCCAGCTTCAAATAATTTTTATTCAAGTCAGACTTTCTGTGTATATTTATAGAACAATTGTGCTATAATGATTTTTTTTTCAAAATACCGCTTCTAGGATCTTCATCATCCACATCGATCATGTTGTTGTCGTCGTCATTAGTGTATTCATCATCAGTGTCGTATCCTGGCCAATTACTGCAGAAGGAAACACTGTCTATCAGTATTTCAGTAAATTTTCACTAATAATGACGATTCACTTAACTTCTAATGATCTATAAATATGTCGTTAGTATATTGCGGAGTAAGTTCTAATTTCTCTAAGGCGTTTTTTTGTACCATTAAATTACGCGTACCGTTTGCGTCGCTCGTTTTCCCAAAATGAAAGAATAGTCAAGACTTCCTGAGGATCCAAAACGAGGTCGCGTTTGTATCTGGCATCCTGGTAAATGGGTAGACTGTAAAGAAATGAAAAAAAAAACCGTAAAACTAAATGCTTCAATTAAAAAATGTTCATTTGTAAACAAAATCCAGCAGCATTTATTCTATTACAAGTGACAGTATTCTGTCAAATTCAATGATTCTATATATATAGTTGAACTTCTTTAAAATCAATGTCAGTTCAATCTAGCAACAGTCATGCGCTTCGCCATTGAACTAAGGTTCGATGACCTCCTGATATAAATTGCAGTTCAATAATTAAATTCAAAATATCGTTATATACGATTAATTCCTTTTTTTTTCATGAATAATCACGTAAGTCTGCACGTGATACAATATTAGGAAATTATTCTCGAGAATTAACTAGAGATGTTTCAGTTTGGGGTGGGTTAGGTAGCGAATTCGTTCGATAACAGCCGGAGCTTCTGACGTCATAGCTTGACCCAGTTCAGAACGCCCTGGTCGGCTCCATTCAGCTTTTCCCTAGGATATATCGAATCCATCCTATCCTGAGCTATAGCTGACTCATTCAGTTAATTCTCCCCATAAGCATAACGCAGTAAATATCCTCTCCCATTCCCTGCATCTTTTACCCCCTGCTAAAAAGATGATAAAATCCATATAAAAAGAAAAAGTTGATCAATGACAATTCACTGTCGATCCAAACGATATTATCATGAAGAATCTAATTCAGGAAACTAATTCGTGTCTAATCAAACATAATATAACATTGTCCTTAACCACATCAATGTCACGTATTAGTCAATCGATGAAGTTGATATAAATAGAAAAAGGCCTCTTGTATTGAACGCTCTTTATATAATTAAAAGAAAGGTAGTCTTTCATTACGTAATATTTATGAGTCATAAAATACGTTACTAGAATTGTATTGAATTGACTATAGCTGTTAATGCATAGGAGATGGCCGTCAGTAGTTAATGCGAAATGATTACTAGTGTCGGTGACCCTAAAAAGGCTCGGCAATGATGAGGCTCCCCTGAGGCTGATCGATCGTGTTGCTTGGCAACTGTCTGGGAATGGGAGAGGCCCAACCAGCAGGCTTGGCAAAACACGCGCGTTCTACAGGTGGCGGAAATTCTACGAAATGTTCGATGATTACAGGTCACGATTTTCCCTCTGATTGCTTGGCGAAAGACTAACGAGGATCTTGTGATTAGACGGCCTTCGTTTCTTTCAGTCCCTTGCGTTGCAATGGATCAGATGATTAATGGAACAGAGGACCATAAACATCTATATAATTTTCATTAACGTTCTTGGATTGTCAAAGAAATAGGATTACTGAGGAAACTTATTTCTCTTTTTTTTTCTCATTTTTCTTTGGGTTTGGTATAGTAAAATGACATGGAATGCAACTACCTATCTGTACGCGTAACCTGTACTCGTACGAGACGTGATCTGTGAGATTACTAACCTGCGCTTAGCTTGAACGACAGGCTGCGGAATGTAATTTATTGGTGAAGACGATGAGGAAGAAGCTGGCGAAGAAGATGGCGCCGGGGGAGGAGTTGTCGTGTAAATCGATGTCACGGAATTATCTGATCTCTTACGTCGACCATCCATACCAAAATCGTAGTAGCGTTGATAGCTTGGCACGTCCCAGGTCTTCGGTCCATCGCTGATCTGATTAGCAAGGATTTTACTGTATCTGTAAAAAATGCGTCATTTTGAAAATTGATATTGTATATGACGTCATCATTCGAGTTTCGTTATCGATTAGTGCTTACTCGTAATTCTTATCATAAGGCGATAGAACTTTACGATCAAAAGCAGTACTGCTTATCGGCTTTGGTCGCTGAAAATTGTCGCTCTGTGCAAAAGCCGCCTTGATGTCTTCCAATCCGGAAGTGCCTAGAGTCCCTGGACAATGAAAAAAATGTCGCAATTATTTCAAGAAAATCGATATCAGATCTGTATTAATTTGTATTTTTCGTTTTAGTTATATGCAACTTACGTTTCTCAGTATTCGATGGGTATAAATGATTGTTGGCTGTGTTTTCGGCCTGTCGATTTTGCTGATTGCCAAACATCAGTATCTCCTGAGCACGTTTTGCTAAAATTATACGTGTGGTGTAAAGCATCTATTTTCCTTGTTGAAAGATGGTATAGATTTTAATTCGTTCATGGCTTTTTTTCTGGGACGTATAAGAAATTTTATTCCACCCTCGATACGGGTGCAGTTTTATATGGCAAAGTAAGTCAAATTGGAGTGGAAGAAATAAGATGAAAGTACAAAAAAATCCTGTGGGTTTGGAAATTTCATTACTTTTTGGCCTCATAAGTTGATCAGCTTTCTTCAAATCTTCCATTAGAGTTGTGGATAACGCTTCGCCCATTACGGCTAGCGTTACCAAAGTCATTAAGCACAGCCAATCGGATAACATCTGTAACAACAATGATGAAAAAATATGAACGTATGGTAGATTTGATAAAAAGAATTAAAGTCAGAAATAAAACCGTGTCTCATAAATATTGAACATCTCATAAATTATAACGGTTCGCCATTAACGTAAATTTCAGTTTTAATAACGTTCGTTGATTAAATACAAGCTTCATTGTGGACCTTAAGAAAGTAATGATTATTCAAAGAATAATGTTTTAATTACATTTGACGTAAATCCTTTGGCATAATTTGCGAACCCTTTTAATGAATCCATTCAATACCTGACAGACTGTATTAGCGTGAACTGAAGTATGAAATTAATTACACGCCGAAGAAACCCAAGCAACAAATAAATATTTTTGACAATTTTTCTACTGAAATTCAAAAAGTAAAAAATTTACGTTACTTTTCTTTAAATATGTAACCCAGCCACGAAATACATTATATCTCCGACATACGTAGAATAATTGAAACGCTCGGTTTGTCGAAATCGTTAATTAATAAGTCGATGTTAATAATTACGAATGATCCATCTTGAAAGATATGAACTCGAAAGATTAGTTCCATTCAATGAATGAAAGTCACGAGAGCAAATTCATGAATGTAACCCGTGCAGTAGTAACGATATGTATAGAATCAGCAACGGCGCTGATAAAAAAAATAGAGGATCAAAAAAACAGACAGCAGGAGCCCCATTACCTTTGCGAAGGAAAAAGGTCTAAGCCCAAGTTCCAACGGTGCTGTGAAGTTTCTCTCTTCTTAATTTGGAGATCGATCACAGAGCAAGGAACACCTTTCGGATTCGACGGTCCTGGGAGAAGTGGCTGGCAGGGCTGGTAACGTCAGCAAGAAAGGAGCTACGTAGGGGTGGAAGCCACTGACTACGGAGAAGTGCTCTTGGTCGATCAACCAACCCCACTCTGTGAAATTTCCACCCCTATCATTCCCCTCCATTGATATAGAATACGTATATATATGTAGACAGGGACACAGCATCCAGAATACGTACGTTTCAGCGCCAGAAGCTCCATTCCCGCACTGACGTAGGCTGATAAACTAATAATGGCAAATCTGCGCGAGAATTTTCTTTGATTTTTATATCTTTCTTTCTTGCAAGAATCTTCTACCTTTCCTTATTCAAAAATTGCCTTGATACGTTAGATCCCGAGTGGATAAACATAGCATCGACTTCGCTTTAAAGAGATTCATAACATATCTAATCATCAGCTTGAAAGTATTTGCGAGTAAGATGAGAATGAAATTCAGTGAAATGAATACTGATAAAAGGAATGAAAGAAGGAGAACGAGATATCTTTTTCATTCGTCTACATAAATAAAAGATCGTCGAATTAGTGTAAAGTTGACAAGATACAATTCTTGCAATTGCAAGGGTACTAACCAATCATACGTATATCGATCATACGCAGGATATCTTTGAAAGCTTTATCCGGAAGAAACGTGATTGGTCCTTCCTTTCGTGGATTATGTCTTGAACGTAACGCTGGAGCCTTGTGTCTTGACCTTTATCCAGCTCAAACTCTGCAATACGCCCACGCATTTCTACACCCACGTAACTGCTGCCAACCTAAACTAACCTAAAACACTCGACACCTCTACCCATCACTACCCCCCTCATGATGACAGTGGCGTAGAGCCAATCGTCCCTAGATGCGTTAATATAGCTATACTGGCGTAAAAGAAAAGTTTCAAATCTCCAGACATTTTGGGAAGCTGATACATGTATTCCTTCTGGACCGAGTTTTGGCAGAGAACATTACTCTTGTACGTAATATATATTTTTTGGCAGGAAATTGCGTCATTTATATAAATTCATTAAATTGTCATAATGCGCG
This sequence comes from Pachycephus smyrnensis, assembly GCA_030142225.1. NCBI lineage: Eukaryota > Metazoa > Arthropoda > Insecta > Hymenoptera > Cephidae > Pachycephus > Pachycephus smyrnensis. Next base: position 92,112 of record JARQST010000175.1, read on the forward strand.
CCAATGCTTCTTGCATCAAGTCAAAAACCGTAAAAGGCGGAAGTTTGTTGTTTCTTGTAAAAAGGAAGAATTAGTCAAGTTAATTTCCGAGTGAGTCGAACGTCTTCTTTTTTTTACCTGTAATAAATTCTCTTTTATTATACGAGCTTTTCATAGCCTTCGTGATATCATGATGGATATTATGTTATGGATAGTCAATTATGTACAATATAAAATAATGTATAGTTCATAAAAACGCGGGACAAATACTTTGAGCTGTATGATTCGCCGTCATTAATCCCATTCGTGGTGTTACGAAACTGAATGTATTAAGTGTCGGAAAATAGTCAACGTATCTCTGTTCACACTGTGTTCATCATCTTGAGAGATGATGCGTTAAAAGTGATTTGTTCTAAACGCCCAAATTGTTAGTAACCTAAAATTTTTTTTACTCCACAAGAGCTCGCGTGTTTCAAGAAGACAGAAAAGAGCCCCCAGGCTATATCATCTGTAGAGGAACTCTTTAGGTATTAAAGTTTATCCAACATATGTTTGAAGCAAAAGAGAAAGATTTCTTCTAATGAAAATGCATCGTTCTTCACGTCGCTGATATCATCCATCATTAAGTATGTAATTGTTTAATATCATTTTTCTCATTACTTCCACGTTCGAAGGATTCAACATTCTTTGTCGATTGGTACTTCCTTTTTTTTCCAGCTGATTTGCCAGTTGGAATTAATACCAATGGCAATTGGCACCAAGCATGCATGCATGAAAGTTCTTAGGAAATTCAGGCATTGGCTGAAATAAAAGTTTCTCAATGACATCTATCGATAGCGTAGTGAAATTTTTGGTAGTTTCATGCATAATTTACTTATCCTTTATATGTCTCCTCTAAAAAAAAACATCGCAGAAACGGCTTGGACATGTAGAGTTTGTGTGTAGCGCGAGGGTTGGGTCCCATTGACGTCAGTGCTTGATTCTTGAAACAGCGAATCGTTGTAGCCGCGTGGCTTGGAGATGCGCACTGTGGTAGGGATGAAACTTGGGGTAAACTCTTCTCAGGGCTGTAAAAAGTAGTATCCAGAATCTGTAGGGGTAGTGAAATATTACTGCGGACGAGTTACGATTTATATCTCTACTAATTAACACCCCTTCCTCTAATTCTAATTCCCAATCGAATACCGCAGATACTAATGATTCATCATCGAATATTACTGATTATTGGAAGTATCTGTTACACGTACTACCTTTGTCTTTTAGTAGCTATTCTGTCGTTAAGGGTAGATCCATTAAAAATGACTATTGTATTACAATAAATGTTGATCCGTAATATATTTTATTAAATAACATTTTGTTTATAAGACACGAAAATATTTATACAGAATTACTTGTTATACATTTTTTTTATTGTACAGGCCTATTCGAGAATATTTTACTAAATAAAGTTAGCCCGTCCCTTTGTTTCCATGATAGAACCAACTTCAGGTGAAACGATACATTTTTAATAATTCTATACACAACGACGAATATATATGAATCTCAAATCATAATAATCGATTAACCTAGAATAATCTTTTTAGATTCAATTTACTTTATCCTCAACAATTGTCCTATTAATTAATAATAATTCCACGCAAATTCGAACTCCCATTTCGCATTACTTGGTACGCTACTGTTACGGAGATGGGTTCGCAAGGGTGGGAATAACACTGAGAGTAGGGATAGTCGAGGGCTGTCGAATAAGAGTGGGAATCGCGTGGGCGAAAAGACACGAAAGCTCAGATCGATCGGGCAGCTGCGTAGTAAAGGACGCCTGTTGATATGAAACGGGAATTTCATTCATGAAACAGTGAAAACCGAGACGCCCTGTTAATGCGCGTCGCAGCTTTATATGCAGACGTAAGACAGAGAACTTATTCAATATGTTCTATACAAATTGAAAATAATAAATACAATATAAATACACTTAATTGAAAATTATGCAACAAATTTACAGTTTTTTCTGCAATAAATCCTTAGTATTTCTCATTGACCCTCAGTATATCGTGGACCAAGTAGGCGTCTACTTTGCCCTGAAACAAGAGTATAACGCGTCGTTATTCTTTCGACGGACACGATTCTTGGTTTTTTATTATTTAGCGCACTGGGTCCTGGCTGTATTTTTTTTTTAACAGCATACTGACTTTCCACTGCAGTATTGTCCAGGGGTTGTAGCTCCATACGAACTTTATAATTTTCTTTGCAATCGTATCTCCAGGGACCATCTTCCATTTCTAAGCAGTGCCATTTCAAGAGCTTCATGTTATCTTTTTCGTCTGATAACATTGAATCTGTTATAGACTTATCATTATGTTTCCGCATTTGTGGGTTTGCTTTCCGTATCTTTCTAATCTTCCTTCTAGATCTCCTATTCTCTAATTCCAAAACGCTATCGTCGTCATCCGTAACTGGTATTGCTTTCTTGTAATTCCGTTTTAATATTTTCTTTGTGGTAGCCATTCCTTTTTTATTTACACCACCAGGTATATGTTTAGTCTTAAAAATTACATTGCTTTCCGTATCATCTACGAGTGATTTCTGTGATTTTATTGTTTCATTCACGCTTCTTATATTTACAGTCGGGTTAATATTTTCATTCACTGATATTCTTTTTTTCCTAAACTTTTTTACACGCTTTTTCTGCCTAACTTGTATTTCTGAAAAAACAACAAGGGCTATGTTATCATTCTCACAAACGTAACGATAATAATATTTCATCAAGGACGTACCATTTTCGGTTTGGCTAGAAGTATTCGAAATTTCGATGGTGTCCGATGAAACATCATTAAAGGAATTTTCAATTGCAAAAGATCCGTTTCCATTAACGGAAGAATCATTTACAGATGAGCTAGAAATTTTTTTAAATTTATCCCACAACAGATTGGCTGCGCGCAACCAATATTTTGGATAAATCCACTTAATTGTTTCGGTTTGGGTAATAGTTTTGTTTTTCGAAGGTATTTCCTTCCTCTTGTTCACAATAGCCGGTCGTTTTTCATACGTTTTCCGGTCTCCGCGTTTCACAAACCCTGTATGACAGAAAATCGTTAGTCACATAAAATAACGAGCCTTGTAGTTAATATTGTCTACATAAGTAAAACCAAACGAAACGTTGAATCTACCTGATGAAATGGTAAATTCATCATCGCTACTGAAATAGTGTAATGCACTAGGTAATTGCAGGGGTAATTTTTCAATAGGCAAGAATTCATCCCCTTTGCACCTTTCAGCCTCTTCCTTCGAATGGATCGGCGCATCAACTCTGGGTGTGTACTTTCGGAAGTGGAGATTCGACGTGTCCGTCAGGGGTTGATCAAATTTTTCCAGAAAAAGGTTGTCCGCGTGCACAGCATCGCGAATGAGCTCAGGACTTGTATACTTTTTGGACCCCTTCAAAATTCCACGGACCTTCGAAGTAGCCTCTGTGGAGGAACGACTCGAATTTGTAGTAATTGACGATCTTTTAAAAATGATCTTGCGCTGTGACTTTTTTGGCTTTTTTGAATCGCCCGTACTTTCGGACGTTTTTTTGTCATCTGACGTCTCCGGAGTTTTCGAGTGTGAGTCAATCGCTTCCTCCCAGTCGGTCACCCAGTTGTCCTCGGTATCAGTGTCACTATCAAGTAATCTCACAGCTCTGTGTCGCACGAAATTATTCACTGCACTACGTTTCTTCTTACGTTTAAGTATTGATTTTCCTGGATTCGACTTATTATCGGAGGATGTCGAATTGATTCGCGATAACGGTAGACTATAATCTTTAATTGTATCACCTGGGATTGGAGTACTGCACACATTTTTAACGCGCTTATCCATTTACTGTTTATGGATAACCGATCTCAGGAAAACACAGTAAGCTGTTCAACTTCGACTGAACTGACCAAAATTTCATCCTACACTATTTGACCACAACGATGAATTATTGACTATAGAGAAATATCTTTAAAAAAAATGTACATCTATTCGTGCCGATATATCGAAGTGTCCTTGGGCGCTTTTGTACTCATTTGTATAAGAGTCACCTTTGACAGCTGTCATTTGCAATTATAACGATCATTTCGACAAATTGCAAAGTGTGCGAAGTATGCCGATGTCCATTGGCAAATCAAAGAGCGAAATTAGTTCTCAGCTGTCATGATATAAAATGTATAAAATAATTTTACCTTGGCTACATGGCAAATTATCGGTCATATATTTCTCCGTCGATAATACCTACACGGGATTCCTTCCTTACCAGCAACAGATAACAGCAACTTTTCTTCCTCGATAATACCCAACAAGTACGTCTCCTGTTTTTGTGTCACAACTACACTGTTTTAGTACGTACAGCTACCGATAGGTCATGGAACTAAAGCAGTACGCGCGACACCCGCAAATTCATACAGAGTTTTTCGACCCTTCCATTAATAACTTAAGCTGAATTGCTAAAAGTGTACTTATCGACACACTCAGCTTTGACAAATCATCGGATATGATTCAGCTGCTATACGGATAACGGTATAGTGAGTCACGTTTGCGTGTCCCAGGATAGCATACAATTTGCATACTATAATGTGTCATAGTAAGAAGGGGTTTCGAATGAGCCGGACCCTCTTTGTCCCTTCGTAATTGATAACACCACTCTAACTGACTCATCCTATTGATTTTCATCCTCCACAGGATTCACCCGCCGGAAGTCGAGTTCATGTTTCAAATGAATTTTCTATGTCGCGAACTCGTCGCAAATACATTCTCTCCGCGTTGAAACCTTTTCTTCAAGGATTTCATCAGGGACGAAAAAAGTTGAGATCAGCGCGCTCTCCATGGATATATACCACGTAGTAAATCCATCGATTATCTGAATAGCTTGACGTAAGTCAACTATCTACGACGCGTTTCATTCACTCAGTCAGCAATGTTTATAATGAATCGGACACTATAACCGGAAGTGACGTTCAATAGTGTCAAGCCTATTTTCTTGGAGTTTACTTTAGTCATATCATATGTATCTGTGTTCATATATGCGTCAGGTAGAGATACCTGATAATTCACGTCTTATCATTGATCATCGCTGTGATATTTGCTACTCACCTATTTACCTCCATCTTATATTAGTTTAACATACAAAAGCTCATTCCACGGCTTTAAAAAAATTTGTCCTTTTGATACAGATTTGTACAATCAATGTTGATACATGGATATAAATTTTTGTTGTTTACCGTGGAAATCCTTAAATAGGAAATAAGGATAAAGAGTATACACAATTGTTTAATTTTGTATACTGATTGATATATCTACACAGTATAACAAACTACCCGATATCATTATCAAATTAATTACTAATAATCGTATATTAATGCGAAAGAACCTGGATGCTTATTTTAACTGATTTTGCCGCTCGATCGATTCGTGGCGCATGTGCATCAGAGTGCGAGCACCTTCTTACCTCCGCAGCTTGTCAGCTTCGTCAGTCCATGCGCGACCTTCACAACGCGAGGTTCTACGTCGTTCACTCAGTAAATCTTTTCTCTGCGAGAAACACTATAATAAGACTGTTATTTCTCTTTCAAGACCTTGTCTACTATTGATCTATCGTAAAGGTAAAAATATCCATCGTTTCAAACGTACTTGTCGAAAGCATCCATCAAAAAGAAGTATAACTTCGATTACGAGAAAATTTATATCTCTGCTATAGCCTTATCGGTATTGATAAGCGATATCGGATAGATGTAAAATCGTCAATGAAAATGATACATGTTTTTCGACAATCTCTTTATCAACGATCGTTTTGACAGTGTTACTTCTGACGTTATTTCTCTAGCATATACGCAGTGACGACGTATCTTCAAGTTTTTCATACAAAATATCCTTTTCTATTGCGAAGATGCCGGCAGACGCGGAACTCAGCAATCTTTTAAACAGAAGGCAGAGGATTAACGAGGAGCTTGACGAAGGGAAAGAAGTTAAGAAGGAATACAAATTCGTGAACGTTTACACGGAGTTTCACGAATTGTCAAGACGAGAGATCAAGCAGTACGAACAAACATTCAACAGGTCAGTGTTTATGAAAATTTCAAACTGAAACAAAGCAGTGAAACCAATTCCCTAGATTAAATAGAATCCAACAAATGCATCATAACACGGATAGAATGAGACTCTATTCGTTTCATAGTTCACTACAAATCTCACCATCAAAGTTGCTGCTTTGCGATAATATTTACGTATCTTTTACCCAATTGAAAAATAGTATTCAACGTTAACGTCTAACACGAAGACTCGTTTGATCACGCCGAATGATAAAACGGCACGGCGATCAATTATTTATAGACCAGAAACTTGCTTGTATGCTGTACGATAACTAAAAGCAATGACGTGCACAGCCGATACTGTTTTAACGGTTGTAACACAGTAAATCCAAACTGAATGCGTATTATACGTAGTAAGATACTCAGCCAATGAAAATCCGTACCAGTTGCTGATACCGAGTAATAAATAATAACCACATAGAAATTCGCCTTTACGAAAAAACCATCTATGCGCTTCGTACAGAAATATGATATAAAAAAACAAGGATATCCTAAGGATTCTAGTTTTGAGGGATGAAGCAGTCTCTAATTCTTTTCTCTAAAATTTCTTCACCAACAATGAGTCTTATCCTTGGCCTAACCTTGTTGACGGAACGCGATACGTGAACGGAATACACAGTCGCAACGGTGTAGGTGTACCTACCGGCACGATGGATGCTAATTTATGCATTCTTACGCATGGTATACGTAGACGAAGAGCTGCACGCGTGTCTGAATGTGATTCCGATTCTTTTTTTTTTATTTACTTCACTGCTGTAATATACAGACTTCGCTTTTATGCGGGAAGTAAGCTGGTGCTAAAATTTTCAGTTAGAAGAAGAAACACTGTGCTCCTGCAATTATTGTTGGATAGACTGGAGTTTCTTGTAGTTTGCTGTGTCGGCGTTGTCACCTGAGAAATAAAAGGCGGTGTCGATAGCGAGGTCAATAATAATTTCCTTGTGGAAAAACTTTGAGGTTACGTAAGCAGCTTCAATGTAGAATGAGTTCGTTAATCTCTGATTACGTGATATATGTGACAAAAGTTTATCGGAAAGTCTGCTTGGCAGACTGCTTGAAATACATGGCGTTTCAGTAGAGTTAAACGTTATTGGCAAATTTGAAGTGTCGATATTTGCTTCGAACGTGCAATTTCTATTGTTAGGTATATAAAAGGTATTGCATTATATCGTGTGGACATTTTTGTACGACTTTCAGTGTGCAGCTGTTTCTCTGTAAGTTGCGGCGGACCCAGTTTTTTGCCTTTTCTTGTAGTGTTTACAGTATCCCTTTTGCGAAATGCTGCATTCATAGCTGCTCGTAAACGTCACGATAGACTTATTTAGTGGGTCGTGATTTTTGGTTATGTTTTCGTGGAAATTCTCGTGTATACGTAAAATGGTGTGGATCGTAAAATTCTTTGGTGGTAGCTGAAACACTTGCGTCCCTGAAAGATAATAACACGTGTTTCCCAAACACGTCAGGTGCTTAGGCTACGACTGCGAGCACCTGGCGTGGAATTTTGAAAAGAAAAGTCCTTACGGAAGCACGACACAAGTGGAATACAGAATCTTTGCAAAACTTCAAACGAAGTTTGCGCGAATTGAGTAACATTGTTAAAAACTTGAAAATACAATTTTCTCATTCCTCTCGGAGTTTGACATTAAAGTGAAGATTTATACCAATTGCAGTAACGTATTCTTTGTTTGCGTAGAGAATTTCAGAAAATATCTTGTCAAGGTGTATCTAATGTGAAGCTAATATTTTTTAAATTTAAAAATGAAGAAAAAGTAGAGTGCGACCCTGGTCGTACCTGGAGATCGACCAACCCCAGGCTGCATTGTTAAACCTGCTGGTCAAAATAGCCGCAGCACAAAAAAGGATGAAAAGGAAAATTATAAAAGGGGCCGAGGGTTAAAAAGAAACGTAGGACGTAGCTCGCGAGACACGCTCGAGACCACCTTCTTTTTCTTTTGCTTCTTCTTCTTCTTCTTCTCTTCCTCCTTCTTCTCCTTATTCGTCATCTTGTACTTTAAACTTCTAAGCCGTGCCTATACTGCGCGACTCTAAGCTGTCGCTATTGAATATCTTCCTTGTGCTCTTCAACTGGCTGCAGCGCGTCCATTATTCGAATAGTAAATTTAATGTCAAGAAATTCCTTAGGAAGCTCAAGCGGAAAAATCGTCGCATTCTGGAATGGCGTATCGGGACATTGCAAAACCATCCATGTTTCCTGTTCAGAAATGTGAAAACGTGACGCCTGCTGCCATTGATTACTGCAGAGCCTGTTGAAACGTGGATATGACGAAATATGGAAAACCGGATGAAAATGTGAAACTGTGAAAATGTGGGTCGTTAAGTATGCAGAATCATTGACTCTCAACCCGTATGACGTAACGCGTTAAACGAACTGTTGCCAGTCGTAGTCTAAGATGTCGCTGACTGCATTGTAACACCGTATCTCAGATATATTAGAAATATATCTCTCCTCCTATATCCTCCACCTGTATTTATAACACAGTGCTGAACGAAACACAATGACTGTATAATATTATGTACAGAGATTTATGCATAGGTTAAAGCACTGATCACAGCGACAAAACGTGAGAGTGATAGGATGCGGTTTTATCTACACTTGCTTGAAACTTCCTGTCTACTTTTGTGACCGCAACGTTAACTTTCCACGAGCGAAATCCAATATTGTCTCTTTGCACCGCGTACAGGAAGGATCAAGAATCGCGAGCTATCCTGGTGCTCACAGAAAGAATTTTTTAAAGGAAACAAACATAGTGCGACATCTCAATATTCATAAAGTCAACAATATGTAGTACAAATGATTCCTGGCTATAGGTCAGTAAACTTTTGTCAAATATTCTCAGGTCGTTATCCTCTTCTATATATTCAATCCCAAAGCACTGTTCCGTCTCTCCGCTAGGACGCACAATGGAAGAAACGTAAACCGTTTCTAATTTCGTGCTTATCGTTATCACGGAGTCTGAAGTATCTATCGTGCTATCTCAGTTTGCCGAGCCCTTATCTTTGTTTTACAATGCGACGTGCTTACGTTACAAACTGGAATCAATACCTCAAAGAAGAGTCACCATAAACCATACCTAATGGCCTACAATTCCTCTCGAGCTACGGACTATATGAAGTGTATACATATATGGTATCGGGATACATTGTCAAAAAAGAAATTCAATGGCGTTGCTGACGTTTTATATACCGGGTACGATTGGGATTCCAGGTGGAACACCTGGATCAGGTTTACAGTCCCGGGCGTTGCGTAGTAACCTCCTCCTCCCAGTCCTGAAGAAGAGTACAAGCCATCGGTATATGAATATAACTACATAAGGCTACCCTTAAAGGATTGCCGACCAGAATGCGGCAGTATATATATATATATTTATATATAAAGGGTGGAATGCCATGCAGAGAGCTGACAATCATACCGGAATGAAGAGTCAGAGAATGGTGATGCTGAAAGGACACAAGGCGGTTCCCTAAAGCTTGGCATGAGACTCCTCGATGCTCGTGGGAGTTGTTCTATTTCTGGAAGGATTATACTTCTCTCCTCAGGAGCTATCCCACCCGCGGCCAACTGTCCACCAGTTATGAGCATCTTGTCTTTTTGTCATATTGCTTTGGAATATCAACGAGTTTTTCGGATGAAATTCCTTTGGGTGTCTCGTTCTCACTGGAACGATATTTATTTCCAGTGTCTAAATCAACTAAAATATGCGACGTATGCTTTGTCTAGTAGCGTTAATAGAGACTGCAACTTACAGTGGCTGCTGTCCCATATTGCTGAATACTCTGTTTATACTTCATATAGGATTTATTGGTGATGCATGTCTGTAGGCCGATTTGCCTGGATGCACTGGTGTATGGATTGTATTGAATATTATTGATACATTTACTGTACTATGTGTATATATAGATATGGAGAATATTGGCACGGCGTAATGATAAAGAAAGGAGGGCTGGGTGGTTTGCCTTGACCGAATTTTAAATGTTTCAATAAAATTCTACTACCGTGTTAACATCTTGCAACTCGTCTGTAATGCATCTGGTGCAACTGATAAGCTTTGTGCAATTCCGACCTGGTATGGTTGAAGAAAAAAAAAAGAGCGTCTTGAACTTGATGAGGCTGGAACTTTTTTTTTACGTAGACGCTTAGGTGGGATCTTATTGTCTAACTTGAGACTTTGGGTATCTGTCTTGTGAAAAAGCTCTCTTGCCCTCGACCTCGACCTCTGCCTGAGTTATCGATATATTCTATCGCGGCACTTTGCTGACCTCGACCTCAGCGACATTCTCCTTTCGTTGCTGTAGCCAGCTGATCGATAAGTCTCCACGAGGAGATATGCGTAGGCAGTATCTATTATTATTCTATTACATTAAAGGAAGATCTTTGTACTTCGTTTGATTCATCATTTCGTTAGTCAATTCAATGCCACTGCAATGTTTACGTGATTAATCGTTTACGATACGTGCATTGTACTTAATGGTAGTTTGCAAAAAAAGATTCATTGTCGTCGTACGGCGATTGATGAAATTGACAAGTATACGTACACGTGGGTGATATCCAAGAAAGTGTGGGAATTTCTCAACGATGGTGCAAGTGCACTATATCCTACTGCACTGCGCTACTGTGCACTGCATGCAGTATTAGCTTTCCCCTGCAGGTTACAGATTATCGATTACGAACGGTTTAATAGCGCACTACAATGCAGTTGAAAAATTCCTGGATTTTCCATGACTTTCACTGCTTGAGATATTGCTGGTTTGCTAATTGCTGTTATTACCCTGAACTGTCTTATTATACAAATATTTATCATTCCTTTGAAAGATAGTTTGTACCGTTTACCGACCTTGGGTATGACCTTCAATTAATTGCTGATCGACTTTACCGACAGAGGTATCAAGGTCGTCCTTAATGATGGATACAGGAGTAGTTTTCCTTACTGTTGGGTAGAGCATCTGCAGGGAGCTTTTTGGTCTTTGTTACTGTTGTACAATGAACAGTTGGAAAATCAATTTTCTTGTAATTTTACTACTGCATAGTGTCGAGCGATTTAGTGTCGGTCAACCGGTCGCCAAACACAGCCAATCGCGTACCAGGACCTTATAAGGTTACCACAGCGGCGAAACCTCTACCGTTCCTTTGTCCGCCTTTTTTGGATTGCTGCTCAACCAATTCTTTGTTCCGTCCTTCCTTCTGTATTTTGTTGACGTATTTGCCGATATCTCGTTACCGCATTTTCTATATATGAAAGTTGGGTGAAACTTATGTATGGCGGAGGTCTTTGTTTCGATAACGATATGCTGCTTTGTCTAAAATTATTTGATTTATGCTAAGTTCAATGCAGGAGTGATGAAATAATATGAATTTACTTTTGTACAGATTTGACGCAGGACACGATGGTTTCCTTGATTTGACTGAACTTAAACGGATGATGGAAGTTCTGGGCGCACCTCAAACTCACCTTGGACTCAAGGCCATGATCCAGGAAGTGGATGAGGACGGTGACGGCCGCATTTCCTTCCGTGAGGTTGGTAGCTTTGCTAGAATGTCAAAGGAGGAAAGTAACGCGAAGTGTTTAAATTCAGGGAATTGCTCGTTAGTTCGCCTTGTTTTCTCTTTCAATTAAATAGACTTATTTATACTGCTTCGTGTATATATTTATACGTACGGAAACGTTCAAAACCAGTGGGCACCAGCTGGCCATGAATGAACTCAACTAGCGGTACCAAATTGTGTCTTATTCCTTTATTTCCTGTTTGCGAATAATTTCGTTAGACACCTTCCGCCAGGGCAGATTAAAAATACATGATTACAGACACAATGAACTTAACGTGCATTTGTTTTACCAAGTTATTGTACGTGTATCTTGTTTCTTTGTTTGTACAGTTTTTACTGATCTATCGTAAAGCTCGTGCTGGAGAACTTGAACAAGATTCCGGTTTAAGTCAGCTTGCACGACTGACGGAAGTGGATGTTGACGAAGTCGGTGTGACTGGTGCCAAGAACTTCTTCGAAGCCAAGGTAAATATTAGCTGATGTGTAATTCTTCGATTAATGAAAATACAGACTATGTAGTTAATCAGATTATATTCAATCTTGTACTCTGGCTATAATTGATTTTGAAAATACTTTTTTTTTAGATTGAAGAACTTCGCAAAGTGAGCAAGTTTGAAGATGAAATCCGCATGGAACAAGAAGAACGGAAACGGGAGGAAGAGGAACGCGCAGCAAGACGCGCTCAATTTCGACAAAAAGCTTCACTTTTTGGTAAAAATTAAACCGTCCCGTTAGTGTGTTTTTTACGCATTGATCGAAAACTTTAGTGGCGAACGAAGTACACGTATACATGTTCAATGAGAGTAATGCTAAAGAGTGACTGACTGACTTTCCAAATGGTCTTTTTAATAATTGGCAAATGTGCTTTCATTCCTGGACGTGATGTTAGATTTCTATAATTGTTACATGTATACGTTTATTATACACAGTTGTATCGTATCGTCATGGAAACTTACAGAGTTTGCGAAATTGAAATTATTGTAATAGTCGTCTGATGAAAAAAAAAACTATCGAAAGAAGTTAGTTTTTAAAAAAGCGAATGAAACAAATTTCATCCAATTTTGGAAAGTACAAAGTTTATAGAATAAAATGCGAAGTATAAATTGCTGTTGACGCTCAGTGGCTGTTAAGCTTCCATTACTGCCGGAAAAGTGGCAAATTATCCACAATTTAAAAAAATCGTTGAAAGATTATCAAGAGAGCCGAGACGCGTTTGATTTATTTAAATACAACTGACAAGCATAAGTGAAATTGCAATTATAGTTTATCAGAATTAGCACGTAATTGTGTAGCGTAATTTTTAGACGATAACAGGTAAGGCAAAATATTATCGCGGAAAGTCTCATTCATTGTTTGTACATAATATAATTGAGTTGTCGAAAAAACTTAAATGTTAGGCTAATGTTTGTAATAGTTTGTTGCAAATAATTTAGAGCAATTTTAAGAATCGTAAGAGTCGTCCGTTAGTGCATATTTCTGGAAAAAATGTGTTACTTGTTACCGACGTGAAGTTTTTGAGAAATTATAATCAGACAAAGGTCATCGATTCATTTTTATAGCAGAATTCCAAAATCATTAGATTATACTAGTTTTACAGAGCGCTTAGGTTACGCCTAAAACTTATTTAATGTATAATTATGAACAGCTTCGTTTTTTTACATGTGGCGTGCGATTTTTTTTTGTTAAACGTAAATTCAAGCCCAATTAAAAAGGATTGCACCTTCAGAAGCTGTGTTACAATACAAATATTTGTTTTACTGTGTAATTATATGCATTTACTATCGTGTCTACGATGTTACGTTAATTTTTATCACCACTGATACAGAATAAAAAATAATTACCAGAGTTTTTACTCTTTGCAGTTATGTACTTCTAACTCCATCCATGGCTTCTTCCTTTCTTCTTCATTATCCATTCACTTTTAATTAATATCATCATTAACTTTCACCTGTCGAAAGTCGATATAAATAATATTTGAGAGTACACTTTTAGACGAGTTTAACTAGTTTGGAAGAAATCATAGTAACGCGTGTTTTAATAGCTTAGTGAAAGTCGAAAAATACTTTTTCAATAACTACACGAATCTCGTAGAGATTCGACAGCAATCTTTGTATTGAATAAAATATTCCTAAACCATAGTAAGAATGTTCAACTTTCAATAAGTACATAGCAGGGCTTGGTTGTTTTTTTAGAGCAAGACTTTCAGGATTTCAAAACAGAATCCAAAAAAAACTTGTAAAACCGAAGGTTTAACAGCTGATGTATGAGTGAAGAGAGTAAAAAACACTTTACATATTTTTTCAATGGCTTCACTCCTAGATTAATAACCCTTTCAGGGATAGGGATAAAAATAGATATTGAGTAAGAGATAACTCCTCGTTTCACTTGTATACTTTCATATGTAGGTCATATACGTATTATGCAATAATAGTAATTTATAAGTAATATATGATCCCCTATTAATACAAAACGTCTGTTGGCAAATTCGAAAGGAAGTTTCATCGATGGTGATTCCGAATGCGGAAAGGTTCGAAACCATTGTACACCAACAGCCCGTAAATTACTTAATCAACAGCAAAGACAATAATGATATTGTCGTCTTTCTTTGGATATAAAGATTGGCTATTACTTGTAGCTTACTCGTATTATAAATTTGCTTATCTTTGGTCCGTTAAATTATAATGATCCACTCGTTATATGGACGTAATTGACTATAAGCTCCAAAACAATTGGTCTTTGTTTTGTACCCTCTCCTTTGTTTATTATTGTTGCTTCCAAAAATGCTTTTCATTTTCTTTTGTGTAATTCATCGCTCGCATAGACAGTTTTTATAAGCATGAAATCTATAAATTTGTTGTTCGGTTAATAAACAGTGACTAAGAAATCTTTTGTACTTCATAGATAAATATCATAATACATTTTATTTGATTCACGTAGGATCGCAGTATGAGAACCTATGATGAGAACAATACTTTTATAGGATCGAAAAGGCAGTGGTACCCTTAGAAAGTTAAAAAAGTAAGATACGATGAAAATTCATCATGATGAAGGTTATCTAAATAGAGGAATCACGAAACAATAAAGATCAAAAGATAAGAAATCATATCGCAACAGACTTCGTTCCAACGTTTAAAAGGTTTGCATTATTGGATTGTCCTTTGGTAATTTTTAATATTGTTCTTCTGGATACTTAGGTAATAACTTGAGCAACAATTTAGTATTTTGGAATTTTAACATGATATTTTGTTAGATTGCTAAGAAAATTTTCAAATTTTCGACATATGATTGTTTCCTGTTATAAATTCGTATTATAAAATACGTATATGACTGTATATGATTCACGTAGTACCATGACATGGAGATTCGTTAAGTACAATCTAGAAGGCAGTAGCCGAAAGTGACAAAACAGAAAACGCTGAGTCTTGAGTTCCATAAACAGTCCCATAAAAAAGGTCAAGTGAAAACTAGTGTTTCTCGAAATATTTAACGACTCCGAGAATCAAGTAATTATCCAGGGCAGGCGAGAATCACTGAAGACTATCAGAAGTCTCCGTGAATCTTGCAAAATCGAAGAAAAGTCGACCGTGAAGGTTGGAAATGGCCGGCGCGATGTTGTTCGAACGTGCTCAGGCAGTTTCGATGACAAACCGTAGCGAAGGGATATCATTATTAAACGAAATCGTGTCCGATCCAAGTATTGGAATCACAGAAGATGACGAAGATAATATTCGAGTGAAAGAACAGGGAATTTTGCATTTGGGAGAGTTGTACAAGAAAGAGGGCAAGGCCAAGGAACTGGCAGACCTTATTAAGGCTACACGACCGTTCCTCAGCCTGATTAGCAAGGCCAAAGCAGCAAAGCTTGTCCGGTCTCTTGTTGACTTCTTCCTAGATCTTGAAGCTGGTATCGGTATAGAGGTACGTATCTTTGGCAGGACTGATAGGATGTTGTGTCTTGATTGGCATCATCAATCTGTTATCCATGGTACATAGACAAATCATAACTTTCCTTTGTCACTTTCACAATTTCAGGTGCAATTGTGTAAAGAATGCATAGAATGGGCCAAGGAAGAGCGCAGGACGTTTCTGCGTCAATCATTGGAAGCACGGTTGATAGCCCTATACTTCGATACAGGAATGTTTGGCGAAGCGCTACAGCTTGGATCAGCATTGCTCAAAGAATTAAAAAAACTTGATGACAAGCAACTACTCGTTGAAGTTCAGCTACTTGAGAGCAAGACTTATCATGCACTGAGTAATCTGGCTAAAGCCAGAGCTGCCCTCACCAGTGCGAGAACCACTGCCAATGCCATATATTGTCCACCAAAAATGCAAGCTGCACTGGACTTGCAATCTGGCATTTTACATGCAGCCGATGAACGGGATTTCAAGACTGCTTACTCATACTTTTATGAGGCATTTGAAGGGTACTTATTTCTTTAATAAGTTTATTAGATCAATGGATATGATCAGTGATATTGAATGCAAACAATTTTCAATTACAGATATGACAGTGTTGAATGTCCAAAAGCTCTTACCACACTGAAGTATATGTTACTATCGAAAATTATGTTGCGTACCCCTGAAGATGTACAATCAATAATGTCTGGAAAACTCGCTGTGAAATACGCGGGTCGGGATTTGGATGCCATGCGAGCTGTAGCGGACGCAAGTCATCGTCGCTCACTAGCTGAATTTCAGGCGGCTGTTAAGCAGTACCGCGTAGAATTGGAGGAAGACGTCATCGTCAGAGCGCATCTTGGTTCTCTATATGATGCTATGTTAGAACAGAATCTTTGTAGGCTCGTCGAACCATACTCTCGTGTCCAGGTTTGTAGAAAAACTTTCTCGAAGCTTTGAAAGTGATGAATGAAAATGATGCCTCGGTATATTATCAATGGATTCCTTTTTTCCAGGTCAGCCACATAGCATCATGTATATCTTTGCCGTTGGCTCAGGTTGAAAAGAAGCTGTCGCAAATGATCCTGGATAAAAAACTCCATGGCGTTTTGGATCAGGGTGAAGGCGTTCTGATAGTCTTCGAAGACACGCCTCGAGATAAGACCTATGAGATCGCCCTGGACACGATACACAGCATGGGAAAAGTTGTAGACACGCTCTACCAGAAAGCCAAGAAGCTCACCTAGCCCTATTCAATGCGAATTTGTATAAGCGAAGTCTATTATAATTAATAACGATTATTAATAATTAGATGCCCTCATTAAATAATTACCCATCTATTGATAATGAGATCGAATCGTTTCTGAAATTTTCGAAATCTTATCCGCTACAATAATCCTGTACAAATCTTGTCAATTCGTAATAAGTTCAAGAATTTCCTGTTAATACACTCGCAGCGCCGCATTTACCATAAAACATCCGCGGGTCTTTTTTCTTTAAGAAAATTTATTCTCCTATAGGTATGCATCGGTATATGCATAACATGTTCTTTTGCAGTGGTACTTTTGTTTATAAAGAAATTGTGGTCTTGAATTGTACTGATTTCATTGATGTCTCTAAATAGTTTTTAATTTCATTTAGGACGACCGCTGAAAAACGGTACGCTGTAGTTTTTTGATTCAAATTGATTTTATGAATCATTGATTTATAATTTAGTCAAATGAATAGGTAAAGTTAGGTAAGATGATTGTTCTGGCGTCATGATAATTAGGACGTTCACCTGAGCGATGAATGTGTATCTAGTGAGTTTTGTTCAGCGAAGAAGTATTTCTAGGGGAATTTGAAGGATTAATAAGGCGTGCCAACTACGGAGTAAACGTCATAAATGGTGATTTCCCTAAAAGCGCGAAAGCTGACGAATCAAGGCGTCGCCACTTCAAGAATTGACTACTCTTGAGATTCACGGCACCGATCATAGTTGTCAACAGTTCATCTTTGAGCTTCAGTCGTGAGAAATTGAAAGTTATCTCACTTTTTTCTTCCTACTTTAAAATGATTAGGAATTCGTGTTGAGCGATAACAATTACGAGATGAGCGATACTTCGATAGTGTGAATAACTCTTTTCTATCTGCTGTAATTTTTCTCATTTTTATCAAACTAAATCTGTTATTGTCCGAAGGTAAGCGTTAATAAGGTATAAGTAAAATATCGAAGAGACGTAAATCACTCGTTATTTTCTTACAAAAAGAATCTGAGCTTTTGTCTTCCACGTATTAAAGAGATTCTGATTTTAATATCTTAACCTCAGTTGCTCTGTGGGAGACATTGCGACGTGTGGAGCATTTAAGACTTGGAAGATTACTAAAAATATCTTGCAGCACGATCTCTTGTATCTTAAAAATAAATAGCCACCTGACAGCCATTATTTACAAATAAGAATAAATAGTTATTAGATGATATGGTCTATTGTTTATTCGCTGTCCTTTCATGTTGGAGTTTTTGTTCTCACATTGATACTATGAATATGTATAAAGACACATTAAACAGTACAGTGCATCCAGATTGCTAATTTAATAAAGAGTTATTATATTTACATAGATAATAGGTATTATCAAATGTGTTATGATACATTATGCTTTATCTGTTTTGATAAGGATCTGGCAAAAATGTCAGCACCCCTGCCACCACCCCCACCACAAAATTTTGGTGCTTCATCAGCAGGTGCAGGCGAACAAGGTCGTGGTCTTTTATTACAATCAATCAGGGCTGGAAAAACATTGAAAAAGACTGTTACAGTAGATAAAAGTGCACCAGTAATTAGTGGTAAGTTTTTAGCTAGGTATGTCATAAATAGGTATTTAATGGTCAAAGTGAAAGGAGTTTCGCTTTAAATTCATGCACTGCCAATGATTTAATTATGATTTTCATAATTTATAGGTAGAGTAAAAGGTGAACCTGCGAGTAATGTGTCTAATAACACTAGCACGTCAACTGGGATGTCTAGTACTAACAGTATGAGTAACGGTGGACCACCTGGATTAGCTGGATTATTCTCTGGTGGCATGCCTAAACTTAAACCTACTGGACTACGTGCTAACATGAGTGAGAGAGATAACACAGACTCTTCAGGAAATGCAACATCTAATAATTCAACGCCTAGTGTGCGAAGAGGACCACCGCCAATTCCACCACCAGCAACACAGAAACCACAGATTTTCAATCCGGTCTGTTTTCGCTGTTTTCTAAATCATAATTTACACACAATCCTCAGCTATCGATTACAGAAACCAGAAATATAAACCCTAGAGTAAACTTGTTAATTAAAAAAGATTCTTTTTAGACAGTTCATCTTTTAATACAGGTACAGAATACCAGCAATACAGACTCAGGACAGTCTTCCATTAAAACAGCTGTGCCTAAACCGCCTCCACCACCTTCGGTAGCACCACAGAAACCATCACCGCCGCCAAAGAAATTGAATTTGAGCGCAAGCGTCTCCAGGGCTCAGAGCATGCGTTTGCCCCGGTCACCACCGGTCTTGGTTGCACCGACCCCTGCATCGTTGCATCAGTCGCAGGACTGCTTGAACGAACAGCAACGTCCTATTGGAAGAGTATTACGACCGCCGGTGGTACGACCGCCATCACCTCCAACAAGTAGAGCACCAGGAACAATAATTGCCACCAGGACTGCACCGCCGCCACCGTCGCGGACAGCTGTGTCGGCACCAAAAATACCTCCGCCACCCCCACCACTTCCTCAGAGAACTGCATCCGCTCAGCAAAGGGTGACTGCTCCCACACATCCTCTACCGCCAACTCCGTCCACCAGGACTTCCTCCATGCGCAATGGCCAATCAACGGCCAATCTCACCGATCTGGATGTACGATTTGCCGATAAGTTCCACTCCGCTATGCATTTTCCACCGCCGGAACCCTTTCGCGGCTTTCCCAAGATTTACTACAGCAAAAACGGTGAGCATCATGGGCAAACCACTTCCCTTCTTGGATTTACTCTTCATAGACAGACAAGCGCGTTTGACGTCTGACAACAATAATTTATCGTCACTGCTGTTATTTATACGCAATCGCGTTACTAACTACGAAATGCCTTGAACGAACTTTCGAAACTACGACTAAATGCAACTACTTGGGATTCGCTTGGGAATTATAAATTCTTCTATCATTTCAATTAGCTCATTGCACAACGCTGTGCCTTAGCAAGTGATGAATACTCGTACATTAAAAATGTACGAAAAATATTTAATAATTTCATACCGTACGATAATGTATTTAAAATACTAACGGGAGAAAATTTGTTGGCGATGAAATTATTTTAATATTATAACTATTATACAATATTGTTCTTCAGTTCTATAGATCATTTCACGCGATACATATCAGATTTTATTGTAGCCTCATATTGAATATACTTAAAGATCTTTGAAAATCCTCTATATTTATCTTTGTTTCTGCATGCTCTTCTATTAGTGGTATTGTTCTGCACGTAATAAACTTTCCTTCAGCTCCAGCGCGACTGCTCTAAAACGGCTATCCTGAGTATTCGTTATTAATACTAATTCAGCAAAGGATTGCTTATGCTTTAATAAATAATTCTTCTTTTAATTTATCGTCACTTCCCTCGACTCATCCTGTTCATGGGCACGCGCAGAGACCGCATAAAACTAACACTGGTATTGTTTCTTTACATTTAACCATTTCGTTGCATGTGCATGATCGTTATTAAATAATTTTCTTCCTCGACTTTCATTCTTCTAATGCTTGCACTTTACCCTGTGGATTATTTATACAGGGTGTACCACAACTTCCCGATCTCTTTCAATCTCTTTTTTCGTACTGGAAGTTGCAGTATACGCTCAGACATGTGTCAGTATGAATCCTATCGATTTTCGAATATTACAGCCGCTAAACAGCAAGCGCCTGCACCGCCCCAGTGACCTTACGAAGTTTCCGCCTGTTCAACATTTTTTACCTTCAACTCGAGCGCCACTGCGATTGGACTAAATTTTGGGCGGGACACGAAGCAGGCACAAAACACACCACAATATCAAGATTTTGAATTAGCTATGTTTAACAAAAAAAAAATTGTACATACTACTTAGTAGTATTCCTTGGAAGTTTTTCTTTTCAATCTAACGTATTACAGTCCTAGAGGGATTCAATTCTAGCAGCGATAGAACGTGCAAGTAATATGACAATTGACAGTGACACCAATTGATTTTATATTAATTAGTGAAGATCCTGTTGAGGCAATATCTCATATCTCAACCGTGCAAGGTTGGCTCAATAACTATTAATTCTCTTATAGGGATTCCATTTAAATGTTACATTCGTAGGAAAATTTTTTAATTCAAATATTCTACTATCTATCGTCTCACGATTAGTCTCACGATTAAAACCATTTTTTCGAACCGCAGATAAGATATCCTAATGATAAGTATTAGTATCAGGTATTAATTGTATTTACAGTAGCGTTCTTACTGTATCGATAGTGTAATTTAATTAGCAATCGTATTCTTCAAGCGATTCGATCGAACGCAAATCGACTGTCGAAATCTACCGTTCTTCAGACCCTCGGGATCTTTCAGCTATCCTTATCACAATTTGGGAACGAAAAACGAAGAAAGTGTAAGTATTCCGTCGGCATCTTATTTAAGAGAAACCAAAAGTTTTCCACTAGGAACATCAGAAATAACGAATGTCGTGTCATTCATTATCCCATATCTTTGACACTGTATTAGCCAAGTAATAATAAAGTGGTATATCTTTGATAAAAAAAGAAACGAAAATTGTTTTATTTCACAAAAAAAAAGAACCCGTCCACGACTTTATCGGTACCAAGTGGACGACAAAGTGGCAGATCCGCAAGAAAGCGACAAAATAAATGAGACGGTCACTTGATATATGCTTATGTTTATTTTCTTTACGAACGTATCTTTTTTTTTTCTTTCAGACGATGTACATAATAAGTTATGAGTAAACGAGCGTTAAGTCTTATCCACAACGGCTGCATCTGTTTTTTCTTTTAAGCTTTACAACTTTCTTTTAGGTACCGTTACGCACGTGTTTCATCGCGTTATGGATAACATTAACACTTGCCGGCTTTACTCAAATATATAATATACTTTCTATTTACCTTTTTGTTTATTAATTAATATTCTTTAATTAGATTACCAAATACAAAAACATAGGTGCTATAATAATGTTATAATACAAGCGTGCCGCGTGTCGGACTGAATGAGAAGGCGCCTAGAGAATTGCGCTGGCGCCCATTCAATGCGACGCAATCGACACCTTATGGAAATACTTACGAATAGAGTTTCTTAACGTTTAATTATACGTAGAAATATAATTATTTAGAATATAATGTACCTTCTATAAGTTTATTACAACGAACAATAAAATGTTAAACGAAACCGCTTCCTCTCTCATCTCTCTTACTCTCTTTTTATCCACCTTTCTCTCTCTCTCTCTCTCTCTCTCTCTCTCTCTCTCTCTCTCTCTTTTTCTTTCACTCTCACACGTTAGCACAACCGCAGCCACTTCACCATAAACTTCTTCCTTGGCAATAAATATGTACACGTAAAAAGTTTGTACAGAATAGTTATTCTTTTTTTTCTCTTTTACTCGCTGTGTCCTGCCCGTCGTTATTACAATTAATAATAATCCATTAACACGGCTGATACCTAAACACGTCAGTTTAACGCATAACGATATAGCGGCGTCGCGAAGCTCAATGATTCGTGCAATTTGGAGTTTTTTGCTACCATCGTTAGAAACGCTCGGTGTCCGAATTCGTCGGTAAAGTTGAAAAATCCAAGATACGGATTTCGATCGGGATGCCGGGATACCGAGAAGTTATGAAGGAAAAATATTAAAGATCGTCCAAAATTCGATTACAAAGAAATCATAAGAATCATCGTAAATTATTCTTTAAACAATTCGATAACTGGGGCCATTGTGTTTGATAATTGTTCTTTTTTTTCTTTCGTCATTTACTTTTCTTCGTATCACGCTACTCTTCAGCGTTCGTGTGCTCCTTTCTTCTCTTATCTTCGCCATTCTTGCTCGCCATCTCTTTGATCTTTAACAATGCTCATACTGCTCCTAATTGTTTCACCTTTCTTGAATCAATCGTTAATGGAAGAAAGCGCGACAGGCACCTCGGTGGATTTAAGCTTTTGCTTACGATCTAGCATTGCACGCTCGGAGGGACGGTTATCTACGGAGACAAAATCACTAGGCGCTTTCTCCCCCTCAATTGTAATAGAAAGGTGAAGCCGATGACGAAGTTCGATTGGCATTAACGATTCTGGCAGACGATTTATAGCGAGTTGAGATTCTCGTCTTTCAACTTGGATACTTCATTGTTTTCTTTGTCTTCCTTTCAACTTTCAAGACGCTGCCACGCGGATACAATGAGAACTATCGAGATCGTTTGTTCGGTTTGAAAAATTCTAAGGATAATATTAGCCTGCATGATATAAGCTGACTGTAGAGGCTAGTGATAAGGGATGTATTTAAAATTCGTTAATGAGCAGCAAATTTTTGGCAATTTTCAAAAAAACGTAGACATTCTTTTTCATTTATCAGTCAGCTTGTATCGTGTAACCGTGTGGATTATCTTAGAATTTTTCAAGATACCTTACTGTTCTACGTTACTTTAACTTTTAAGTTTTCTCTCTCCAATTTCCTTTTTTTCTTTTCATCTGAACTTCAAATCGTACTCGCCCATATGAGAACGCACAATGCTGTCACGCATATATGATGTATGAACAAGAGCAAATAAAAAATGAATGAAGGCATCACAAAGAAAATCAGCGAGAATACATCAAGGAGTTTATATCGTATGAAAAGGTCGATTCATCTTGGATCTTTCATTTTGTTGGACTGATAAGAGCGCAGTAGGAAACATTGTCATAAGAAAGAAAAAAATGAAAGTAAAATTTGATAGAATATGGAAATAGAATTTGGCAGGACAAGGACTGATTGAAAACGTTATTGAGATGGTCGTATCGCGTTATTAAAAAAGAAAATATTGTTGGGTTGGAAAGCATAAAAATTTGTTCTCAATTTTTCCTTTTCTTTTTATGCCGTATCAGGTGTAGGCTAATAAAATATTTTGCGCATGCTCAGTAGGAAGTAAGTCAATTCGGACCTATTGCAAAAAGCCTTAACGGAAAAATCAAAGAATATCGCTCAGAGAAAACTGCCTTTACACGGTCCGTGTAGACGCGAGAGAATATTGAATTTTCTCTGGTGAGAAATGCACGTTCATTTTCGCTCCTCGTAAAAGTGAACTTGATGCTACGGCTTTTAATTATTTTTCTCAACTTCTTCCGATTTCGTCCTATCGTTTGATTTATTACGTCAATACGATTCGCCGTCGTAGCGATGGCCCATAGAGACGCGTATAAAAGAACCTTGACACTCTCGAAGAGACGCCAAAAATGAGTGCGTAAAGCAAACTATATTGGGATAACACGAATCTTGAATAAATACTTAATATCGTTTAAAAAATGTTAAGTATTCTTCGTAATGTCACCACTATATAGTTTGTATGAAAATAAGACATTTTACTTGAAACTTTTATGTACACATATTACAAACAACATTTCATAATGTATACGTTACGCGTTCTTCCTACACACTTCTATTACTTTTTTTTCTTTTTATTATACACGTTAATAGAGGAAATTCGATATTCCGCGATCCGTAAGTTTCGACGTTTTTCTTTTATCTTTATCTCCTCTTGCTTCAGCCATGCATTCGCTCTCTCTCTTTCTCTCTCTTCAACATCCTCTCTACAATTGATCACACCGCAAAGCCGTTAAAACTCGATCAAAACGCAACTATCGTTAACCTCTATTCGTGATTCGTGCTTACGTTTACTACAGAAGCTCTCTGTCCTTAGTTTCTTTTTTTTTTCATTCCTATCGTATTTCGGCTGCTGGTCCTTTTTAAAAACACCAGCGCGAGCGCCTTGCATCGACGTCACTATCGCGATTAATATTATTTACAAAATGATTTTCATCCGAACAATCGTTAGCGTCCTATTGTACTTTGAATCCCGACACGGGAGCTTGGTTCTGTAGGATTTCGTTTAAACGGTCTAGAGATTGACTACAATCGTAACGAATTCGAGAAGACACTTTTTTTTTCATAAACAAACGAGAAGATTACTCTAAACAAGAAGATACAGAAAGCGTTCAATGGAGACGTCGAATATCACATTTGAACCAAGTTTCCACTGTGTCGTGAGAAATTTTACTTGATAGACCGACATTACTAACGATCCTCCATTTCCGTTCTCGTCACGGAATTCGCTCGTGTCCTTTGGCGCGCAAATATAACGAATCGAGCGATGGACGCGCGCATATAAAAGCAAAGAAGCGTTCGTAAGATTTTACGCGATCCAGTTTCTTTGTTCTCCTTTTTTTTTTAATTATTAATTACGTTTTTCGCCCATGAATACACACTTTCGTTTAATGCAATCCATTTAAAATGTCTTCACGATGCAGAGCGCTGCGAGCGTCCGACACTGGTATCAAATTCCACAAGTGAAAGGAAAAAGGTATTAAAGGGCGTCGCCGTAAAATGGTAGATTAAAAAGAAGAGAAAGAGAATAATAAAAAGACTTCCAAAAGCTACATTCATCCCCGATAAATGTGTACACTTCACTCACACTAGAAAATCAGGATCACTATAGTCGTCGGCGCTGTCGCTGCTGTCGGATATTCTTCTTCGCTTCTTCTTTTTATGCTTCTTCGTCTTGTCAGTTTTGTGCGAGCGATGCTTCTTGTGCTCCTTTATCTCCGGGTGGGCATGTATCGTCAGTTTGGGAACGCGCGGCGTCACCGGGATCGAGTGCACCGAATTATTCGCGTGCTCGCTTGGATTTGGATTCTGTTGTTGGTACATAGGTTGATTAGGATCAAGTGGCGCCACTGCGGTGCTATCGGGTAATTTGTCAACTACGGTATTGGTCATTTTGGCCTGCGTGGAATTGTTATCCGTATTAGCAACGCTTGTCTGCTTTGATTGGTCACCTTCACCACCGTCGTCGTCAGGTTCCTCCGGATCGAATTTGAGCATCAGCTGCTTGAAGTCCAGATACTCCTTGACCAGCTTCTTTCTGCCCTCCGCGTCCAGTTCCATGTTACTGCCGCCTTCCTTGAGCTTCTGCAAAGTGGCTTTAGGTCGGAATAATAAGTTGCTCTTACGATTTACCGCCTTCTCGTAGACCTTAGCTGCTTCCGATGGTGAGTACTGTCCAATCTTCGCGTCCGAGAAACCATAAAGGTCTTTTAGATGTTGGCGCAGAGTCAGGAGCAGCAGGAACCCTTGACTGGCCGTTATGTATTCCCGTAGTAACGTAGTATCCCCTGGCAACCTTGCTAATATTGACTCATCGTCCTCCTCGTCGTCTTCCTCGTCCTCTAGGATTGGCAAGAGATGACTCGGCTTTGCTTGTCCATCTTGTGCGCAAACTGCAGCGGGATGCTGCTGTGGTTGTGTGTTGGGTTGAGATTGTACATTGGCTCCAGCATTAGCACCAGTACTACTACTGCTGCTGCTACTGCTACCCTCCTTAGGTAGCAATGCTTCCTTGAAAGATTGTAGCAAGTTTGTCCCAGACATGGAGATTATAATATCTATATGATGGATGATGAACAGTGGTTCGTCTTGGACTTGATATGTGAAATAAGCTAGATTGTCAGCTAGATATAACATTTGTGACAAACTCGTTTTGGCGCTCTCGTCGAATTGCTTGAGAAACGACAGGACAATTGCCCTACGTTGTTGCTTCGTATTCCTCAGAATGGTGTAGAGGAACCCGTTGAGCGCACTAGGAAATTCGCCTTCTTTGATCCTCATGCCCCTTACGGTAATGTCGTTCTGCAGGATCTTCTGGAGGCGGTAGCTCAGCTTGATGCCAAATTGAGACTTCATGTGGATGAAGCCAGGATACTTTTTCTCTATGTCCTGGAGTTGCTTATCTGCGCTGTGACTTACCATTTTTTCACAGTCAGTACTCATGCAGATCAAGTACGGTACAATTTGTACAGGATGAACAAGACCCTGCGCCAAGATCAGCTGGATTACCTTAAGTGCTGCGTGCCTGACGCTCACGTTCACGTGGAGAAATGATTCCAGGACTTCCTTCAGGTACAATTGTATCACTGTACTAGCCATACCCGAGGACACGTCACCCATTTCCTTCAAGTTCTCTGACTTTGATAATTTCGCCCACTCCAGATCCTGCTTGATCATCCTCTTCTCCTCTTCCTGCAAATAGACCTCGATGTTGTTCAGCACTTGAATCCTCATATTGACCAGGGCGTTGTCTGAGGTGAGCAGATGGTGATAAAGTTCTTTGAGTTCAGGCAGCATCATAAATTCATAATGCCTTATGCATAGAGAGCCAATGGCTGACAAAGTAAAGTGACGTATATCATCATTGTCCTGATGAACGAAGTAATTCAACGTGTCGAAGACTTGATCCTTGATATTGTCCGGAAGCCCGTCGATGACCTCCGGATCAGTGAAATTGAAGTGTCTCAGGAGTAGACCTACAGTGAAGAGTGCTCGCCTGAAGAAGGGTCTGTACCTGAGGAGCATTGGATTCGTAGGATCCTTCTCGTAGAAGGACTTGTACTCTGTAAGATGGCCGTAGTATTTCTTGAAGCAATCACGAATCAGCTTAAAGTTCCTAGTCACGTTGTTCACGATGGATCCTAAGCACGACAAGCAACTAGCCACAACAGATCGATCATGTTGTAAGATCAACTTCACAGAGTCCTCTTCTAGTTGCGCCAGGAAGGTTTCACTCGGATGCTCCATCAGTGGCACAACAAGTTCCAGGGTATGGGCTACACTGCTAATGATCTGATAGTCCCCTTGGGTTTGACACTTTAGACTTAAGTATGGCTGTAAAGTGATGGCGTGGTTCACCAGAAGTTGAGGTCGTATTTTTGCAAAGAGATACAAGGTCGTTAAACATGCTACTAATCTCTGAGATGACCCTTTCTTCTCAGGCTTCTCTGAATTGTCCAGATTCGTCTCCTCGAGTCTCAGAACGTTCTCGATCAGGCAATCGACGATCTGCTTGCATGCTGTGAGCAGAGCCTTAGGCGGTTCCGTTTGCATCTTCGTACTGTCGTCCTTGTCTTCTTTAGGCTTAAACAAACTAACCAGTAGTTGCTCGAACCACTCCAGTCCCATGTCTTTGCTAGCTGCTACAACGTCAGTAATATTCATGACTTTTCTCAGTAATGCTTCAGAGTCCAACGAAGGTCGTTCCCTCACTGGAGTGAACCACATATTCTGAAAGACTTCCATTACCAACTTTCTTATTCCTTCTTCATCGTTCACTCTTCTTATCATCTTCACACAGATTTCAGGTATCTTAGGGAAGTCTGGACATTCCATGCAAATGTCCTTCAGGATCTTGATTACTCTCTTTCTCACGCTCACACCGGTATCAAGGATCCTAGCTGATAGCATATCATAGTACTTGTCAATGAGCTCTGGTCTGCTCAGTACGAATTTACCAACAAGGTCCACAGCAGCTTCGCGCACAGATGTAGAATGATCGAGAAACGAGTGCTTCACACCCAATTGCATATCCACCCTGGCCAAGACGCTGGAGTCAGCTTCCACGATCATGGTAAGGCATTTCATGGCCTTGGTGCGTATGGCGATCGAGGATTCTGTGAGCACGTGCAGGATCTGTTTGAGGTACCTGTCGAAACTCTGGGAAAATGGTCGCTTCGACGCCAGATACTGGGATATAAGCTCGGCCGAGTTGTAATCTATGTAAGTTTGGAGTACGTCCAGTTTAGTCCCGGACGAATAAAATGGGCGTACTTTGTTAATCATTAATTTCTTCTTTTCCTCGATGAGCCTGTAAGCTTCTGAGTTTTTTTGTTCGTTATTGTCATTCTCGTCAGCATTCTGCTCTTCGAGTTCGGATTCGCTCTCCTCTCCGCTACTCTGGTGTCTGTTTTTCTTCTTCGAGCGTTTCTTGTGCGACTTCTTGCCAGGACTATTCTTTAATTGACCCACGCGTGTCTTCTCCATGGTACAGTCTCTGTACCATTGCGCCAGATAAAAATGCCTTGCGTAAGCCAGCGCAGAGTCCTTAGTACCATTGACAGCTAGATAGTCAAGAAGCACTTTCTGAAGGAACAGAGTCCTTTCCTCGTCCTCACTAAGTCCAGTAATCTCTTTATCTTTGATCTGATCGTAATCAGTATCCTTCTGTTGTTCAGCCTTGATGTCTTTGATGATTTGATCGATGGTGGAGAGTTTACATTGCGAGCTCACAGCGTCTTTTCTTAACCTGGCTGCCACAACGCCCAGGTAATCAATGGAGGCCACCCTAAGCGACATATCTGAGCTTTTATTTGAGAAATGTCCTACTAGTAAGTTCCCCAGAAGACTCAATAATAATTCTGCAGCTGGCCACTCGGGTTTGTTCACAGTAGCCAGAAGGTCTTGGACGAAATTCTCGAAGAGGGGCCTGTAGTCGATCTCCTCACCCTTGCTGCCGCATTTGTTAAGAAAAACTGTGAGAAAATTACCGGCTGTTCTCGTAGCAGTCTCATACTTATTGATTATGAGTACATCAGCGTCGACCTGGCTTGACTTTTTCTCCTCCTTCTTCTCTTCCTCGTCTTTGCTTGTTTTTTCGTGCGGCGCTATACTGTCCGGCAGTACCACCACACACTGTATGAGCTGAAGTACCAGGGCGGTTAACATCTGTATATGATCCTCGGAATTGAGTCTGTAGGTCCTTAAGCTCCTCTTGCTGCTAGGAAGTCGCGCTATGGAAGCAAGAATATCGTCGAGGAGTAGTCTCCTGTGCTTCTCGTATTTCGTGAAGATGACCGTGACGAGCTTGAGAGCGCTCAGTTGAAGATCACTGACGGATTCGACGAAGAACGGAGCGACGCCAAGCGTCGAGGCGTGGAGAACGCTCGTGTCCGTCAGTACTTGGATGCTGAGGAGTTCAGCCAACAAGCCAACAAGCTCATGCATCTTGTTGTACACCTGCAGAATACTCTTCTCGCGAACCTCCTTCGTGTGGCCCCTTTTCTTACGACCGCTAGAGTTATATTTTTCAGTCTTGTTCTTAGAATCTACCTTATAAACAGGATCGAAGGAGGGATAAATAGTATTCTGCAGTTGAAACTTCATGAAAAGGACTATTCTGTCGATCACGTCTTCTAAGTAGACGGTCTTAGGCATATTACGTGAGGTCATGATGTGCAGTGAGATAAGAGAGGCGTCGACGGCGCGTTGAACCCTCTCCATGGCGAGCTGCATCCACAGTCGACTCTCATCGACGTCGTCATCAGGATCAGCCAATGGCGAAACCCTAGCACCGTCCCGGATATTCTTCTCTAGAATATTTAGCAGCCTGACAAGTCTTTCAGGAGGAATAGATTCCATCGCACCTAGAGCCTTCAGCTTAGCAGCTTCCGTGCACAGATCTTGCAGCTGGTACTTGGGTATCAGCATCTCCGGTGGAACATCGCCATCGTCCTCCAACTCTGCGACGGTCACGACATCCTCGGTATTTTCGAAGATGGTGTCGATGGTGGTGTTAAATCTCTGATACGTATTAGTCTCCATGAGGTCCTCCACGCTCAGCTTAGTTACAATCGGCACCAGCTTCTTCTCGACCTTTCTTATTTTTGGTTTGGTCGGTACGAAAGCCGCCTCCTTTTTATCCTCTACTTCATCCTCGTCGTCGTCATCGTCGAGTATCCTTCGTCGTCTTCGCGCCTTGTCATCGCTCTTCTTTCTCTCTGCTCTTTCCTTTTCTCTTTGGACCTGTCGCTCCTTGGCTCTCGATTTGAAGTACTTGTTGTTCCTACCAATCTCCTCTTCGCTCTCTGATTCCGATTTTGTCTCACTGCTTCGATTTGTGATTCCCATCTTAGCGGCGAGATTCGGCGACTTCTCAGCGAATGCGCTCAGGCTCTTTTGCATAAGAGCTTGATCCGCTAAAGATAACCTATTTAACATGACTACAGGTTCCTTCATGCTGTCCATCAAGTGACCACTAGGTAGAATCTGCTTGATCTCTTTATCCGCATTATTGTTTTGTTGAATCTGTTGCGGCAACACGCGTGTCGCATTGCCCACGTTCATCGCTCCACTGGAGTCAACATCGGTATAGACCGGCATTTGAGGCGATACCAGCGTATTTTCATGTACACGATTAATATTTTGCTTCGGGTCCACACCCTGGTCTAAAGGTACATCGATCTCGGGATGACCGGTCACTGGATTTAATAAAAACTGTTGATTCTCCTGTACCGTACTGTTCATATCCAAGGTCTGAGCTGAGCCTAAAGAGTGATGATGATGGTGATGTGGTTGATGATGTTGCTGTTGCTGCTGTTGTTGCGGCTGTTGCTGTTGAATTTGTTGGTTCATTTGCATAGGATCATATATATTATGTTGCAAGTTGAGGTTTTGTTGATGCTGCTGCTGCTGCTGTACAGACATGCCAACATCCATGGGAGACTGCAATGGGGACTGTATGTGCACGTTATGCTGGGGTGTCAAGCCACCTATGCCCTGATGCTGCGGGGTGACATTGCCGCCAGGCAATGTAGTCAAGGGATTGCTTGGCGAACCCATATGGGCTGGGGAGTAGATATTAGGCTGTGGGTTCATACCAGATAGAGGATTTATACAGTTAGCCTCTTCCTGGATGTGCTGAGGCGTCGTCGAGGTCCTGGTCTGTTCCGTGATAACGGTAGCTCTTGGCGACGGTGAAGGCACAGCGAAAGGGGACATATCCGCGTGATTCTGGGGCGCAATCGGCATCCGCGGATGCTGCGCATGGGAGATGGCTCCGGGCGGTGGTAGGACAGTCCTAGCCGCAGCGGGATGAGCTGGACTACCCTGTGGGGTTTGTCTCGAACCCGATGAGCTTGAGTACGAGGGTGAGAATCGTCCGTAATTCGCCGGCGATTGACTCGAGTGCATCAAGGGTGGACCCTGAGGCCAGTTTCTTGGTGAATTGTACTGAGGCCCCTTGAAGACATGCGGATTTATCTGCAAGATCGCCTTCAGGAGCTCCGGCGTATTCTGCTGAGTCTCCAGCGGCTGTTCCGTGTTGGCGTAGTGATCTTTCAGCTCTATGTGATCCGAGGACGTCTGCGACAGGGAGAGTATTAGCTGGGGCACTAGGTTCTCGTCGCTGACGCTCAGAAGTATCTGCGCCTCCTC
Source organism: Pachycephus smyrnensis (assembly GCA_030142225.1). NCBI lineage: Eukaryota > Metazoa > Arthropoda > Insecta > Hymenoptera > Cephidae > Pachycephus > Pachycephus smyrnensis. The sequence goes on from JARQST010000175.1 coordinate 123,933, forward strand.
TGCTACGCGCGGATGAAAGAGAAGGGACTTGTTTGTCAGGGTTTGAGGCAATGGTGTGGGTAGGGGCATCTCAGGTAAGAGGTCGGTGAGACTCGCGATACCCGCGAGGGTAGTGATCGGTACACTCGGAATAACCCCATTCATTTTGGACTTGATTTGTTCTGGCATTACAGCCACGACAATATAGTCTCGAAATCAATTCCAGTGCTTCACTAGTTCCTATGCACAGAATCATAAGACGATATCCATTAGTACCAATAGTGAATAAAAGTTTCCCGACTAGCGTTGTGCACTCGCCTTACTTTTCACAATACTCGATGATCCTTCGTTAGAGGAACGTTGCCGAATGCACCAATACCGTGAATCCTTGATATAGCCATTGTTTAAGTTCGTTTTTTGTCGTATGGGACGCGGTCGCTGTCGGTGGCACTACGCGGTCAGAACGGAGTATCTCGCTTCGTTAAAAGATCGCTAGTTCACTAAAGTATATTTGATTTTGGGAACTTAAGGAAGTCTCTTTTAAGTTCCCATGTTGCACGGTTTAATCTCAACCGAACTTTGACGAAGCACGTGGGTCCTGCAATAGACGATCCATGTTTATTCCAGAGTTTCGGTTCTGTAACAGAAACATAGATTTCCTAGATTTTTCCTTTGATTCATGTTTCTTTTTCACTCCGTTACAGCAAAAATAGTTTTTGTACTAATTATGCAAGAAACGATCGATTTAAAAAATATTATTTACATATTATATATTTTAGTGACAGAATTTCAGATAAGCGCTATTATTACAAAGTGGACTATCTTTATTTGTAACCAAAACAAAAAATTGTATATTGTTCCATAAACAAATAATTGATTATAATAAAATATTCTAATAATAATATCCACGTTGTAGAACATAGTACTGCAGTGTGCATATTCGCAATTACTTTCATCGATTGCATGTTGGTACTATGCACATATGATACGTGAATAGTTTATGTACATAAAGCATGATTGTACTGTATTGCAAAAAGAGAAAAATTATTAAAAGGTTCTTCATAATCTCAACGAGTAAAAATTATGATAAAAAGATATTGGATCGACACCATCGATATTTTTCTATATTTTTGATTGTATTGACTAATTGCTTTTGTAATTTGTCTTCGATAAAAATAATATCAAACAAATTACTGCATTACACCTTTACTTCAAGATTTAAGTATCATCAATCGGCAGACAACTTTATACATAGTACAGCAAGTCAGTTTTTTGACATTACGTTAACCGTCGGATGGCTGTATTGTTCAACACATTGATAATAGTTGACTATCAATGATCAGAATGTACTCACATCATTACTGATATACTATTATTACCATTATCATCTTTACCCTTTTTTGTTAAATGTCAACTACCCGACGTCATACGTACACATTCTGTTTGTGCCTCGGTATGGGTCACTAGCAATATCCAAGTGGAACCAAAATCCATAAAAGGTAGAGCTGCATTTACCTATCCTGATAACTGAAAGTCTAAAACGAGCCATTAGATCTAAAACAAGAAGAGTTTTCAATGAGTTTAGTATGATTTACCTTAGCCAGCTAGTCGCGGTGATTATTTATGCTCTGGAATGCACTTTCTGGATTACGATTATGGCGGGAGCCCGTGGTATTCCAGTGATATCCGATATGACGGGCGCACTGGCCCAATTAATATCAATACATCGGCTAGAAGAGCAATCGACTAGCATGAATTTATTCTGATAAACTTCGGCTTCGGGAGATATCCACACTCAATTGTCATCCGTGGCTGTGGCCTACTTGGTTCGACGCGCTTTTTCGCATACCAAGAGGTAAAACACCCAGGGCCGCTACACGACACAATTTTCACTTACATTTTCCACGACACCGAGTAAACATTGTCACGTCAGAGCGAACTGCTCGCGGGAAAAATAGTATTTATAGCTTGAATACGAAGAAAACAGACACAAAGGCGTCCATTTTGCTCAGCAGCGAGTTAACGGAAGTTGCGTAGTAGACACAGAACAGATACAGATATACCGGCGCTGCAGCGTCGCATTTCAAACGGCAAAGGCGCGTCTTCACGAGAGCGTTCAGCCATTACGAAAATGCTTACGTATTTTGTAGGCCTCATGGAGTATTTAGGTATCTAATTGACATTGAGAACTTCCATCTATCAAAGGTGTAACATCGTATTACCTGTCTAGAGAGAAATTAATTATATTCTTTATATGTTTAAAAGGACCATCGTTGCATCTTGACGTTTATGAACTTGATGATCATCAAATGAAGAGGGCATGACCTCCGATTTATGTTGGCATCAGCGTTAGCTACGTGACAGTTATCGACTAAGGTTGTCAATATTTTATTTGCTGCAGGTAATAGTTTTCAATAATTGCTATGGAGTTCGTCTTATTAATTGTGGATCACTCGATAAGTATTTAATAGAACGTTCAGCGTCTTCTATTAGTATCGCGTCATTCATAGAATTGCCAATTGCATACTATTTCTGCATACAGCGCCACTAGTGGCGTAATTTGGAAACTGAATTGCATAGTGATTTCGAAAGATACTATTCATGAAAAGTGATTCTGGAGTTCAATTTACTCTAGTCATTAGTTTGTCCTTTTTCAAATATGTAATCGGCAAGATCGACATAATCTTTGAGCGTCCCGGATAATTTTCTCAGGTATGCAGCATTCTATTTTGAAAAGCATTAACGACAGCTATGTTATTGATCATCAACGGAGTAAAAATGCAGTCGTCCGCATTTTTCTAGTTTTCTGCAACTTCAGCAACTTGATAAATTAATTTCTTTTACTATCATTACAAGCTTAATGAGAAATTGAATAACACGATTCCAGAATACGCCCCGTGATGTCGCAACTGTCGTGCAGAATCGCATTACTCTGTGAACACACCTTCAAGTTTCTTTTACATAGGGATCGCGCTCTTGTAAGTTCTCCTTCCATAGCGTATTCTCGTGCACAAGCAAAAATAAAACTTTAAAATGGCGTAACTTCTCGGTGTAAACACCCAGTTTTTGGAAACCTTAACCAAATTGCTGGAAACGCTTTCAGTACAAAATCTCAACAATGTAGTATTGAGTACAAAGGATAGCCAAGACTGAAATCCAAAAAAAAAAAAAAAAAAAGAAAAGAATTACAAGATAAATATGGATCAACAAAAATATAAATTCTCCATTTCTAACAGTCCGCTACATATTTTCCAATGGAACTGCCATAGTCTTAAAGGCAAAGAAGTCGAAATAAATAATATAGCTTCTTCGTATGATATTATTATAGTTCTAGAATCGTGGCTTTCCCCTGACAAACAAACTTATCTAAAGAACTTCAATGTAATTAGAAAAGATAGAACACATAGTAAAGGCGGAGGAATAATCATTTATATAAGAAAATCTATTCCATTCTCAAGAAGAGACAATATACTACATAAACCATCACACTTAGAATCGTTAGCCATTTCTATACCACTCCCAGGTGACCCACTTCTGATTGTTGCAATTTACAGGATTCCTAGTTCCAAATTTGGCTCGTCAACAGTGGATTGGTCTAATCTGATTCAGTCCTTTGGTAAATTTAGTAGTGTTTTCATTGGAGGTGATTTCAATTGCCACCATTCCTCATGGGGTTCACCCCGAAATTGCTCAGTGGGGGCTGCTTTGTACACATTCCTTATTGATAGTGATCTGGCAGTCATTAACGATGGCAACCATACCTACCTGAATTGCCCAGGTCATTCCACATCATGCATAGACTTATCTATAGTATCTACGGACCTAGTACCCTTGGCCACTTGGAAAGTGGGGGAAGATACATTGGGAAGCGATCATTTGCCTATATCAATAATTTTAAACACAGCAACTTCATATATAAATAATTTTAATCATAAATTTAAACTCAAAGGTATACAGTGGCCCTGTTTCAGTAGGGAAATGGCAGAGTCTTCTGTGATTGCATCCATTGGTCCGGGTACAGTGGATGACTTAAATGATAGTAATAATGAGGATAATTTGACCTCTTCCACCTTAACACCTATAGACAGATATGAAAAAATCAAGAATGCCATTGAAGAAGCGATCAACATAGCTTGTCCCCAAAAACATAATCATCCATCCATCTCAAATAAATACAAAAAAAACCCACCAGCACCATGGTGGAATGAAAAATGTAACGAAGCTGTAAAAAGCAGAAAAGCAGCCTTAACTAAGTTAAGGCATTGCTATAATTATGATAATTACATAAACTACAACAAGACCAATGCCAAAGCTAAAAGAATATTCTCAAAAGCAAAAAAAACTTCTTGGAAAGCTTTTTGTGAAACTCTAGCACCAGAGACACATATCAACAAAGTCTGGAATCAAGTCAAAAGAATTAGATATAGAACACTTAACTCAAATTCCTCTTGCTCTGCAGATACAGAAGTTGTGCAGAAATTGTATATGCTTGTAGATTCAATTAGTCCACACTCAACCTTCCATTATGACCTTCCAAATTCCAATCTGTTCAAACATTCCACCTTTCTGGAAGCATCATTCTCCTTAGAGGAATTAAATCATGCTATAGCCTATATCAAAAGAACTGCCTCTCCAGGTCTTGACAGAATTAGTAATGAAATCATATACCGTTTACCATCCAATGCCTGCGCAGCTCTTGTCATTGTCTTTAATGAATTCCTTTTTAGTGGCACTATTCCTCCTTCATGGAATGAATTCCTAGTCTTCTTTATACCAAAATCTACCCCCGGTAAGTTTCGTCCAATAGCATTATCCTCATGTTTGCTAAAATTATTTGAAAGATTAATACTGAACAGATTGTCTTGGTGGCTGGAACATCACAAACTGCTCCCTAAAACACAATTTGGGTTTCGTAAAGGCAAATCAACTATAGATAACTTAGCTCTCCTCACAAATGAAATTTATACAGGATTGTCTAATAAAGAGTTCATAATAGCTGCTTTCGTCGACATAACAAATGCCTTTGATGAAATTATTCCAAATATTCTTATCCAAGATCTCTGTGACTTGGGCATTCCTTACTTAATATGCCGCATAATCTACGAAATAATAGGTGAAAGAAGATTATTCTTTAAAATAAATGGACAACTGGAAGGACCTAGGATATCGCATAAAGGAGTCCCCCAAGGATTAACCCTTAGTCCTCTGTTGTTCTCAATCTACATTAAAGAATTTCAGAATAATACTCACCCAAGCTGTAATTGTTCACTCTTTGCAGACGATGCCATAATTTTTACCAAAACAAAAAATCTTAAACAAGGCTTGGAGTACATTCAATCTAGCATTGACTCAGTAAATAGTTACCTTAACAAAAAAGGTTTAAGTATTTCACCCACGAAAACAAATCTCATGATTTTCACCAACAAAAGAATAGACTTATCTACGCAATTTGTTAAATTGGGAACACACAAAATATACCCCTCAGAAGAAGTAAAATACCTTGGAGTGACTTTAGATCGCAGATTATCCTGGAACAAACACTTCAGCAACATTATTTGCAAAGCGAATAAAAACATTAATATTATTAAGTCACTAAGAACAACGTGGTGGGGCTCACACCCATCCACACTTCTCATGCTATATAAAGCCCTCATAAGAAGCATCCTGGAGTACGCTTGTCAAATTTTTCTTCTATATGACAGTACAATTTTTACAAAACTTTGCAGAGTTCAATACAGGGCTATTCGATTCGCCCTTGGCCTGAGAGTCTC
>JARQST010000175.1:129782-177685 GCA_030142225.1 Pachycephus smyrnensis
CAACGTACACTCTGTGGCCGCTTGTAAAGGAAGCTTATCCTAACTGGTGCCAATACATAAATAAAGAAGAAGAAGAAACACCCAGTTTTGATATCGGTGGACCGAAGGAGCAACGAAGCGGTTATATTGACATTTGGCCACGTTCTACGTTTTATTGTGTTAAAACGGTGTAAGAAACAAAAATTTAACCTGAATGTTTACTATCCAAATGTCCGCGATCGCCCATTCTATGCCAGGTAAACGTCGAATATTACGAAGTTTGTCGTTGGGAGCGTTTTCTTAATTGGAGTGTAACGATTAATAATACTCAGTGTTACTTGTCGTACTCCATTATCGAGAATTCAAAGTTTCTTCTTTACTTTAATATATGCTTCAAACGAGTATCGAGATTAGATTGAGTGTAATGTTAGTGGTTAATTATATTTGTTCTTTGACTTATGACTTACACTGTGTACCAGCGGATCAATATTAAATTGAATATAAAATTATATTGCACTGACGCTCTTACAAACTTCTATTACTCTTTGACTTAGCATTTAAATTTTGATTGACATAAGTTGTGTTTGCTCATACATGACAGCGATCTTGGACAAGGATATATTATTGAGCAAATTTTGTCTACAGTACAAAAACTATTTCTATCACTGATCGATTCTTATTGTATTTCAATCGCTTAGATATTGCAATTGTAGCATAAAGGACTTTAATTCAAATCAATCTTTTTTACCATTGATTACAAACTATATTATATGTATACAATCTTATTCTACCGTTAAATTCTAACTAAGGATATAACTATTTCATTCTACTTTCAGGGACGGACCCAAGCAAAATATCACAAAAGCGTAGTGCTGGGAGTATAGGGTAAGTGAATGGAACGCAGTCAGTATTTTCATCATAAAGAGATAATGTTTAATACAAAAATCATACTCTAAGCAAAGTATATTACAATCAGAACCATTCTTCTCACTTCCATAAGAAATGTAAAGTTACAACGAACGAATCTTCTCTAAATAGAACAAGGTCAATATCGCGTGCGATTTTATGCAGATCATATCACGTGTCAAAACATAACATAACAGACAGGAATTATGTACCACTCGACTAGAGTCCAGTTGAGTCAACAGTACAGTCCAGATTGAGTACAAAATTTAGTTGAAACGTTATACACGCTATACTTTTTTTTTCTCGAGCGTGATTAATACCGTTCTAAGAAAAGAAACTGTCCACAGATCAGTTACGGTGTACGAGGCGCAAGTAGCCAAGCTTCCCTATGTAAAGTATAATATACCTATTCCCTATAGAATATTCCCCATTGCTACCGACCGAGTGTCGTAACCTTCTTTAAGGAATGCCTGGTTATCCTCAGTGCATAGGAGGCCGTTTGGTTTCGGGACGCATTCTTCGAAATACCAAGCACGAAATCGTTTCGATGAATCCATACCTGAAGTTCAGAGTAAAATTTTCTACAGCCATCACATTAGGACAGTCAATACGGAGCATATAGTAGGTACTAACATGCATGTCATAGAGAAGCTGTTTTTATAAAACTACAGAATATCGTTCTGCTTCAAGTATTGAAAAAAAAGGTGTAGCAATAAGTCTCGTACTGTTACAAAATACAGAACCCATGTATTGTACGATCTTATAGAACCGCAGAAAGTATTAGATACAGGGGGTCAACGTTATGGCTCTATGGTAATAATGCACGAATGCCAATAAAACATCGATAAATGGAAACGGACGTAAATAGATATGGATAATCGTGGATAAACGCGTGGACATGATGCGTCCTGGTTAAAAGTTGTGCTTTACACGGTGGCTATTCTGCTCTCTGGTGGGAGAAGTGATAGTCTTTACCGGGGGATACCACCGCAGCACATTATGTGGCTATGGTGGAATCAGTCACTGGCGAGTTGTGGGTGGTGACTAGTCGCCGATTCGTCTTCGAACGCGATTTCCGTATTGCTGAAAAAATCGTCAGACGGACACGTGATTTTCGGCCCTGTGAAAAATTATTCTTAAATTATATGGTGACTGTGCGGAACGATCGCGTGCGAGCAACAGTACCGTGAAGCAGTGGGCGCGAAAATCGGTATCAAACCGTTAATCGAAAAACCATTGTCATCGTGGCGTAATTTCTCTGAGTCATTGGATATTTACAGAAAAATTGTCATTGGAGTTGCTAATTGTCTATCTATTGTTGTTAACTATTTTTATTGTCTTTTCGTGTGATGCAGCGATAAAACTCGCAATCCCACGATTGGAAGATTGACGGAAGTTACTGAGAAACGTAGATACTTCCACTGGTGGAGGTCGATCTTGCGATTCTTTACCAAGCCGGAAGTAGTTCGTGGCTGATTGGTAACGAGAAAAAAGAAAAGAAACAAAAAAGGAAAAAATTGGATCGGTAACTTTCGTTTCTCGGTATAACTCGTGAAAAACGTACGCGTCGCCATTATCTAAGTTCAACAGAATTGGGTTATAGTAAAAAGTGACATCGGGCGGACTCGATCACTCTCAAGGATCGAAGGATCGGGTCGCGCCAATCGTGGGAAACGTACAGGATCAAAAGTCTAGTTCATACGGATTAGCGATCGGTAGAGTGACGGCCGTCGGGACGGCGCTATTCCGTTGAAACATCGAAACCGATCAGAAGTCACTGGCACCGAATCCTCCCGTCCGCTACCAGCGGGACCAGCGTGAACCAGCGGCAAAAAGAGTCCGTCGCACAGTACAAACTCGCCTTAAGTGTTTAAAATAAAAGTAAAAATAAAAAACCAAGTTCTCGACTATTGTTCCCAGCTAAAAATCCAAAATCGATAGTGTCTCGTAATGCGATTGCAAAGAAGAAAAATAACTATAAATTAAAGTGAGCGCGCATTAGCGCGCACAACATTCCGTCGCGACGTCGGCGCACGAATCTGCGACACGAAGTGCCAAAGGAGAACGAACGTGGCAAAAAGTTTGTCAGGATGTCGCGATAAAAGCGTATTGTCAAGTATTACCTGAAATAGTGCGAATCCAATGTATTCCATGAGTACCTGAACTAGGGATAAAGAAAAAAAAAAGTGCCAAAAGTGTAAGTCGCGAATTTAGTGGTTTTTTTTTTTTACAAAACAAAGTCCTAAGATTCCCAGCAAAATAGAGTATCCCGGGAGTAGTGGTATGTACGGAGGTGGAACCGGTGGGAGCGCTGGTTATGGTGGAGTCGGTTTGGGCCCTGGACCGGGCCCTTCTCATTATGTACCGCCACCAGCACCGGGCCTTGCTTATCAATTGGGCCCACCGCCGCCTCCTCCGCCACCTACGGTTGCTGTACCCACAAGCGGAAGTCAGCTACTCTCTTACGCCCCTAATCTATCGCCCCATCATATTCAACAGCCGCAAACGGACTCACCCCAAAGCAAAAGAAGAAGGTAAATCCTCCGAGTCACGGGATTTAGTGATCGATTTTAATTCAAAAATATATTGTATAGAGCACTGTCAGTCGTTTATGAAGTTTCCAAATATCCTAATGGGATCCTAACGCATTAGTTATATAAGACCATATCGACGTATTGACCTCTCCGTAATTGTTAGGAAATTCATAAATTTCTCATCGATACCCCACGATAATATTTTGACTCGAAAAATGCATAGTCACCTTCACCGGATGAAAAATCTTGCACAACAACGTACAATCGATCCATCAATAAATTCTTAGTCCTAGGGGACTCTTTTACGTTGAAATACATACGAGGATGACCCCTGTACCAAAGGTCCAGTTTTGCTTCTTCCCAGTGCATAAGACACGTTATCAACCAAAGTCGTAAAAGCGCAGAACCCGGATCTTCCTTGTTCACGTATAGAAAAAAGAAAGAAATGATCTACCATATTCAAGATCGTCATTTTACATGAAAGTGGAATGTTCCAGTATGCCAGTAAAATAAAGAAAATCATTCTCATGGAAATCTCCTTACATCGACCTTTCAATTTTGTGTCGTCAAAATGGCTGATTAGTTTAATCTCTCGAAGTAACGTCGTATATAGGTGCCCTCGATATCCTGCGTGCTACTTGCTTAAACTTCCCGTCGGCCTCGTAGCCCATTGTTGTTCGCGAGTAATGCGCAGCTTGCAGAATTCTCTGTTGATGCAAGTTCAGCATCTCTCACGTCATAATATTGGCACGATTGTTTTCAAGTATCGTTATCGTTGCGCCACTGCACGTCGTATTTCCTGGAGAAATCTCAATATTCCGGCCTCGACTCTTTGAGCAGCAACAAGAAATTCCTCTAAGTGGCTTTCGAAGCTTTTCACTAAGTATTTCCAACGAGCGTTGCCTTCGGCCATTTTATTCGTCCGTTCCCTTTGATAGTTACATGGACGTAACCCCCCAATCTTCTAATCATTATTATATGCCCAAATTCCACGACTGATAACGCGCGCTTATTTTGATTTATCAAAATTTTGTTAACCACTCTACCAAAATTTCATCCGTATCTCAAAACAGAATACTTTTCCACGTACTGACAATATCATTAGACCAGTGTCACATACGTCACATATATTCGTACCTATATGATAATAACTTTATTTACGCGAAACGTATCAACGCACGAGCATTTCGCGGATAACAACAAACAGCTCAGCCGAGTTAGACGAATTCGTCACGTAGTGCAGATTTGTGGTCATTCATCAAATTTACGTGTCCGATTATGCGTTCGTTATATAATCTATCGATCGTCGCGCGCGAACGAGGAGATGCAATTCTGAATGCACTTTATAGAAGAAGAAAATAAAAATAACAATGATAATTAAAAAAGCATTATCGAATTTGGGTTGAGATATTTATGATTGTAAACCACTAAAAAATTACTACGTAATCAAATGCTCGCACGGATCATTCTAAACGATAGTATGACGCGATCTATAGATCCTTGCACTTTTACGAATTCAAGTCGATCTAGGATCGTGGTTTAACGCAAAGAGACGAGTCGTGCGAGACTACACTTGGAACGTCAAGAATTCGCCGTCTGCACGGTCAAACGTGACGATTAGCGCTGGCGAGTATCGATGCGGTACTGGAATATAGATTCGCCATGATAAAAACAAAGCGTGCAAGTAAGGTTTCATCGGCTCTGAGAGTCCCTATTGTTCATGAAATATCTTGAAAAAACAAGGAGAGTTAAATATATACATATATATACACACATACATATCGTACATCTATCGAACGCACGATAGCGAATGCAGTATCCCATGTATACATTACTTGGGTCAGTATGGTCTCTTTTTGAGAATTCAGTATGCGCAAGTGGTTTCCCAAAAAACAGAATGCAGGATCCTCGTATTTCGCGATATTGCATCGCGAAACAATGTCATCGTATAACGCAAGAAGGTCGCTATCGAAAAATCTTAATATTATTCTCAGCGAGACGATAACCGATACCACGTATCACAATCGAATATGACAAACATCGTGATATTAAAAATCAATCAGTAGTTTCCTCAATTTGATATTAAATTTGCATTTTTTTTCCCTAAGAAAAATATATTTTTCATTAGATAAAAAAACAGGCACGTACGCAGTTTCCGAAAGATCGATAATCAATCTTTTGATTTTCATTCTGTATACCTGGCGTAAGTGTACGCGTCTAAAACAATAGAAAAAAAAGTCCTTAAGGAAGCACAAATTCGACGTAGAGGAAGGGTGCGACATCGGGATCCCGATTAGCGTGTAAAATCGTTGCCGCTGCCAACGGAGCGTCGGCAGGAACGTATCGTAGCTGGTGACCAATAAGGTTCTAGGAGAGCGGATAAGAGCCAAGCGAGTAGAAGAGGCATGGACCGCCCCTTCTTTACGAAGTCTATGGCCAAGCCAATGGCACGCTGTCGTTTGATATGCGAGAGCGTTGCAACATTACCGCATGCTAATAAAAATTGCGTCAGAGCTTAGATTCCTAATCAGCGATCGGTACGGTAGTATTGTAGAGACGTCTAGCATGGGGACGTGCATATAGGTACAGGCGTTCCTGTTTCCCTGCATATATATGTATATATGTATACAAACGTGTGTTAAAAGGAAGGTATATCTCGTGGAGTAGGGTGAACGAGGGGAGGGACGCTCGGCGTCGTGGAAGAGACCGCGACGCCTCGCATAATATTCGCCACGACGATTGCTACCACGCTACACGTTACACACTACCGGCTACCGGTTACCGCGGCTACTTACTTGACTACCATTCGCGACATATCTTTATTCCTCGCGTTGCGTACGGTACCTTGCGTTGATTTAGTGGCTACGTGACGTCTCAATGGACACCTGGCATGCGACCCTCTCGCATTCGGACTAACCGCTCCTTCTTTGCTGACGTTCAGATCCTGTGGGATCTATATTTACACCTTGGCCAATTTTACGACACTTCCTCGCACGGTATCCCTGGAATAATCAGGACGACCGGTTGGGCGACGCCGGGCGTCGTGGAGAAGAATTGGATTTTTAACACCTTGTCTTATGGCTATGGGTAGGGCGTGTAGGCAAATTGATCCTGTGAATTTTGACGCTTGTGACGTAAAGGATATATGTTTGGGGGGGGGGGGGGGGAGGAATTTGAGAGTGGTTCCGAGTATTGGGTTATTCGGAATTAAAATGCACGGCGAAGCATGACAAGTGACTTCGTATACCCTATCTTTAGCCAGATACGTCGTATCTTTGTAATCGACCTGTACTATATACGATATTACATATAGGGCTTGTATACCGTGTATATCTGCTCGCATATTCCGGTACATTGCGAGATATGTGGCAGTGCCTATGGTTCTCGTAGGTAGGAGCAGCGAGTGCATACGTGGATGTAAAGCATGGCCAGAGTAAGTACGGGAACGCGCAATACGGGAACAGCGACGACGGCGACGATGCCGACGACGAGGGTGAGGACGGGGGTCAGAGTCGTGACTCTTCCAGTCGACGGGGAAAAATGTAAAGAGAAAAAGTGCACAGCATCGCCGCAAACGTGGACACATCGTGGAACGCCACGTGGTGTACGCTTTTTAAACCTTTTTTCCTCTTTCTTTTTTTCCTTTATCAATTCAATCTCGCACCGAGATCTCGTCGGGATATACTACGTCACGGGTAGAAAATACAGATATTTTTTTCACACGGTGTGACAGGTGTACCCGACTGTCTTACAAAACAATACTTTGAATACCCTGTACCAATCGAATGATGAAAATCAGTAGAACATGATAAGTATAACAGAAACGTCTTTCCATCGTTTCTCCAAGAGCCAAAGGCGTCCTCACTGGCAAAGACTCGCGCCATTAATAATCCGCAAAGCTGCGGGCCCATCCGATTATTTTCCTCGGTCAAACCGTAGCGTTCTCTCTCTCTCTCTCTCTCTCTCTCTCTCTCTCTTTCTCTCTTCGACTGAGGCGCATTTTCTCAGTGTATCTGTTAAGTCGGCATAATACCTCGGGCGCATCATTATGTACTCCATAAATCGCCCCTTCTCTTGTCTCACGGACGGTGCCGTGAAGCGAGTGAGATGGAGGGAGCCAGAGCGATGAGGAATAAGGAGACGGAGTAAGAGAGGAGGATCGCGGAGAGTGTAGAAGGGAGATGGATACCAGGGGTGAAGAGAGAGAGAGAGTCAGAGGGTTGGGGGGGGGGGGGGTGACCGTTCGAGGGTTTAACGGAGAGGAGAAGCGCCAGGAGAGGGCTGGTGAGTCTCATCTACCATAGCCCCAGCTTACGATACCCGGATACACTCGCTCGGGGCCCTACACCCCCACTTCGGGCATCATGGGTACGACGGGGTCCTATGGTGCTAGGAAGGATACGAGGATCTCGTGGAGAGTGGCTGGGGCGGCGAGGAGTGAACGAGGGGAGTACCTGATACCTATATAGACGGGAGTAGTAAGACTCGGTAAAGGGACCAAGAGGGACCCAAAGAGCACAGAGAGCAGAGAGCAGGAGCTGCTGGGCCCCGAGGAGGCCTCACTTTTTCGTTCAGGGTCAGAACCGTACATCACCGCCTGGCAGCATAGACTGACGATCGCTGCCCCGGATTTATCTACAGGGTTATCCAGTTCGAACGAAACAGTCGATTTTTGACAACTGTCAATCCGTCATGTTTATTTTGACGTCGCTCCAAGACTCTGTAGAGCAAAACGAAGTGGTGTTTTTTTTTTTAATTGTCATTCGGTCGCTCATGGATTTTGTAAGCCTTTAGACTGTGCTGTCATTAGATTGAAATTAAAAAACATCACGATTAGACGGATCTGATGAGTTAGCAATTTATCATCGACAAACTTAACCAAATGGAACCGAATGACAGCTATCGAAAACTTAATGCTGTCTTTGAGTTGGATGGCTCTGTATATACGACTGGTTAAATTATATATACGTATATATCGGTATTCTTGTATATATAGGTTGGCTCGTTTCCCCTCGGCCCCTCCACATAATCCTGATACTTAATCCCTCGGTACAAACATTCCGTCGGTAACGAGCGCCGAGTTGATCCAATAGCGGATTTACAAGGTTCGCACGATGGTCGTCGTTACTGCAACTGGCACTGGATTTTACTTAACGCTCGTTTCTCAATTGCACGATAAAAGTAATCCACGTGGATTACAATGAGGATTTCGTAGGTTCCGTTACTAGGATGAAAAAGACTATGCTGCCCATAATAACGTATATTGAGAAATGAAAATACGTTATGAGCATGGATTGGCTGCTTGTACTAAAATTACGTTGTGTAATATATCCTGAATGGATTATGAATGACCTTTGACACTTGGTACCCCATAAATTCGATGGGTCTGTCGCTATTCTCATGATGTGCGAGGCGACGATGAGGAAGTGGTTATAGACTTTAAGTATCCCGTATCGAGTGTGCTCTTACCTCTGGATTATCCTACTAAACAGGATCTTCGTGTATAGTTAGCTAATAATTTCAGACTACTATACCTGTTGATATACTCGTACCATATTTCTAAATAATTGTTTTCAATTTTTTTTTGTCGACCACCCCCCTCGAAAGTTTGCTAGAACGCAGCATCCCTGCGACGCGAGGGTATAATCCAGAGTTCATATTGAATCTGTCGTTAAAATTTAATAATGAAATTTTGCCCGTTGCTTTCTTGCAGATCCGATGAGGACGACCCAAGCGGGGGGAAATACAGAAGAATGGAGGACGATAATCTGCAAGACAAGGAAAGGTTCGCAAGGTGAGCACCAGGCTTGAGACGCGGTAGGAGTATAATTTCAATCTCTGGAATCCTCTCCCTCGCGTAATCCCGAGGACGATTCTCCTCCGATCGAACGCGGGAGAGAAAAAGAGAGAGGGGGATGGAGAGCGAGAGGGGTTGGGGGTAAAGACGGAAGAAAAAATTGTATACAAGCTAAGCAGCTATAATGCTACTCTAATAGATCCCCATCTAGTCGATCTTTCTCATCGATTAATTTCACCAGCAACACGTCCCTTCGTGTATGTATACAGTAACGCGTGGCTAAGTTCCCGTCTCTTCGCGTCCATTACGCTATATCTCGAATCGAGTACCAAGGTATACATACATGCCTACATGATAACCACCAATGTGAACCGATAGCGGAATGGGAGAAGCCCTCGCGGCTCCTTCACCGTGGGAACACAAGATACACGTATGGTACACCGTTTCCTTCGGGTTCGTCCACACGAACGTCGAAATCTCCAGGAATCTTACCGTAATCCCTCGACTCGTTATCGGTTGCGTTTATTGATTTTTTTAATCGAATCCAATACGACTGGTAACGATCGGCAAAGAGGTCAGCAGCTTTTTCGATATTCTGCCTTATAGAAATGACTAAATCCTTTTGTCCCTATTGCATTAGGTCGACGCGCGATACGCCAGCGACGAAATTCCCTGTCTGCGAACACGGCATACCCATCCCGGTAAACTCCTGGTTTTCTTCGTACAAGCTGACGCCCGGATCTGGCCCTGCGGCTGAAGAAGCCAATCCCGATTCCGGGCTGTCATTTTGCTGTGACTCCCCCGGCTAAAAGAAGAACGGAAAAATTGCGGCGGCAGGAGCTTGATGTCGCGCGCAAGAACCTTACTTTTAAGTTAATAACGCAATTACGCCCGCCGCAAGGCGAAACAGTCGCTACTCCCTTCACCCCTCCTTGAACCTCACGTCGCTCTGCACTTTCCTCTCCGACGAATCTGCGGATTCGAGATTAATACGCGCTTTGTAGTTTTCGAGACCGGATGCGGCTTTGTGATTGTTGTTATTATTATTGTTGTGCAAAAGTGCGCGATGCGAGAGATGCCCTTTCGCGAATTTTTTATTATTGCCGTACGTAACGCGCGAATTGGATCAGATGAATCTCAACTGTATTTTTCGTATATTACAGTATATTTTACTTCACGATGAAACACGAAACGAGCCGCGAGCGAAGTGATGCAGAAATGTATAGGTAGAGCGCATCGAGTGGGTCCGATGGGCCCACGGAGAGCTGAGCGCGCAAGCAACTTCGGAGCGGCTGACCTCTGACCCACAAGTTCTCTCGGTCCTCTTCGGTTCGCCTTCGTCTCACCGTGTACCCCGCTTTATACATACTTACGCTTTAACGTTGCCCTCTTTAAATAGCAAAGATGACCCGACACTGCGCTACACATTACCGGCGTACTCTTGCAATTCCCTGCTTCGTTCTTAACGATTCGCAAATGCGAAATAAAGGTATCTGTACGTTTCAAGAGATTTCTCCATACCGTACTAGTAACTGTACCGGGGCTTGAATCGAATAGATAAATTCGAAATAGGGACTGGATTCGTTAGGCAATTTAAGTACGGCCCTTTAGCGATGCCCCATAAGATTAACGACCGGTGCATCAGCCTGTAGAGGGAGCCTTGTAAATTTTCCGGAAATTTATCGCGAATTAAATAACGTGAAATATATTATTGTCTGCGAGTCATTCACAGTGCCCTTAGGACACTGCCAGTACCGAGTACTTATGGAAGTCAGAAGTATGGTCGCGAAATAGTAATAATTATCAGGATATAAAATTTACAATTTTCTTCATGATTTTGAACGTCGCTGGCACCGTTGTAATTGGAGGATGAAAAAGAAATGTCGAAGTTTTATGGAATTTTCATGAAATTTTCTTCTTTTCTCTATTTATCACTTGCGTTACTGCATTGCAGCACTTTCGTGCGTTGCCGTGCTTCCAGGGAAACGATCGATCCTCGCCTACGTACCTATGTACTTAAAGTCGAATTATGGGAATGCACCTGAAAGATCTTCAAGGGTCAATTCACGCACAGGAGATGCATTCCAAATGCCTAGGAACAGAGAATCGTAGCTCTACATGCCAAGGATAATCGAGCGATCCTATAATACCTGGTGTACGAGAATTCTAGAATTTTTTTTCTACGCAGTACCCCAGCATCCCTAACGCAAGGTTATTCCCATCGCTTCCATCAAAATATCGTACGCCCATCCATTATCGATGGATACCGTTTTCTCGGGATCGATCTACCGTTCACTTTTCTCGGGACGTTAATATTTTTCTCTCTTCATCTTTGTCTTCTTTTCCCCTCTATCCGCCCTGTTGCGCAATCTCGAGCGGATCGCGTTTTCCGAGCGACACATCCACAGTTAGCTGGACCACAATGAGAGTCGAGTCGGAGGAACGTATAATAAAAACAATCGACTACGGATCCGGGTCGAATTGGTTTAACGCGCCGATTGAACTGCATCGCCATCGTACGGCGATCTTTGCTGCCCTGGCAGAGCAAAGTCCCGAATAAAAAGGAAGCGGACCTAATTGTTTTGGATCATCCGAGGATCAAGATCATTCCCAGGAATATCTATAGAGCTGGGCCGATTTAACGCAGAAACTTAATTCTGATGCGGATGTAATGCGATCGTTTCTAAGATCGTTACCCTTTGAAGATTACGTGAAAAAATTGTTTATATATATATATACACACATTAAATGTATTACGGCTTGTAAGATCTAATTTTCACTGCAACGCGAAACATTCACGACAATCTTCTAGGGACGAAATTGATTCTTTACTAGGTAATTTGACACCATAGCGCGACATCCAACTTGATCGGGACGTGATCAGCCTGATCTATTGATCTCGATCACGAAATCCTCTGGAATGTACCAATCATCATGCTTGGAATTTACGTCCGCGTCTAATAGCGCCTCCAGTCCGTTCGACGTTTGTGTTCTACTCGAGACTCCGGGACAGAGGTGCATCCGTCGTCATGCGTGGGCGCCTTAATAAAACAGCTGGCTGGATAGAGGGGACGACTGACGCGCGGATTGCGTAAGATTCGTATAGACTCGCGTGGAACGTGCAAGTGCGTTAACGAGTACTGTGACTAGGAAGGAAATTAGTAAAAAAAAAAGAAAAAAATAAAAAAGAAAGCAAAACAAAGCAAAGAGCGAACGACAAAAAAGAGCCAACAAGAAGAACAAAGATAAACGATGAAAGAAAAATTGATTGTCGAACACTCACGGAGATTCCATTGTCCCCCCCAACCCCAAGCGTTTCTATACAGTTCCTGGAAGATCGGTCGAGGATCAAAGCGTATACACGAAAAGTCATCCCCCAGATATCCTCAATTGTAAATCTTCGTACGTCCTCGTACGGGTTTACAATTTCTGCCTTGGACGTTCCTTACAATGAGATTTTACCTAGCTGCACCTTATAGAACAACCTTAGACATTACCGTGTACCCAGGGCTGCCGTAAGACACGGCCTGCTCGGCTTCCTCGAACTATGCAATTACCTTGGTTTTGTCTCGCGTCTAACTGCAGGGAGAATCATTGTGAAATCGAGCGACGGCGGAGGAACAAGATGACCGCGTACATCACCGAGCTGTCCGATATGGTTCCCACTTGTTCAGCCCTCGCACGAAAGCCGGACAAGCTGACTATCCTGAGGATGGCCGTGGCTCACATGAAGGCCTTGCGCGGTAAGTGTTGATCTTGCTGTTTACTTACCTTTAAATTTAAGTAGTACGCAGCGATCTAAGGGTTATTAAAAAGAAATAATAACAATGCCATGCGAATATTTCAGACATCGAATCCAAGTCATTAAACACCAGGAATTACATTTAACTCGTGTATTACATAGCGCCGGTGAAGTATTGTAGCAATGGTCACGTCTTCGAACGATTTGTTTTATCAGCGTCGCTTGCAGTGACGTCATATTTTTGTTATCTTGCATACAGTTACTCCCTTGTCTCTCAGGCGAGTGATATTCTTTCAGGGTCCTGTCAGACTTTTGGGATTCTGGTCAAAGGGTGGTTGTACCTTCGAGCGAAAGGAAGGGAAAGGCTCGTTCTAAGTGACGGTGGTCATATCGAATGCAGAAAGCACAATATATGCTTCCGGTGAAGGTTGGGTGGGGTTGGTTCGTTGGTTGGCCGGCTGTCTCTTTGCTGTACACGCACGTGCGTGCGCGCTGAGATTGCTCGGCGTATTGGTGGAGCGTCGCATTGTTTATAGCCGCTTCTCCTCTTTCCCGACAAGAGGGCTGTTGAATACAAATTGCCCGAAGAGAGCGTCTACCTGGACAGACAGATAGAGAGAGCGAGAACAAGAGGTCGTGGTGGAGGAGGAGGAGGGAGGAGGGTATAGACGCCACGGGAACTAGCGGTAGTCGCTGTACTCTCGCGATACTCGTGCTAGTTCGAACCGTACTCGTGCCATTCGGCCACGGTCAGATGCTCCAGTGGTCTATTCCTAATAAGAAACTAGCTTACCTGACGATGCACCTATGCATATATGATAATACTGTGAATCCTGGATAACGTATATTCAAAGGAAGCTTATAGTTTAGGTTACTAGATTGGAGGATCAACCAATGGAATTGAATGCCCGAGGTCGTCGGTCGATGGATGCTTATTGATCTTCAGGACGTATGGAATCGTTAATCGATGGCAGCTATGAGAATTGTGGTGCATCTTGGGTAATGGATAGCGCGTCTATATTCGATCAGGGAGAAAAGTAACCGTTAAATTGTAGCTGTTTGTTCGCCACGTGGAGAGTAATGGTAACGAAGGTCACAGGGGCCTTCCATAGATCTTGTTTGGACGTCGTTAAAGTGCTCTTCCCGGAATTTCTCGCATATCGGGGTAAAGATCGCATCGCGGTGCGCTCACCGCCTCCCAGGATCCTGTCCGCTTTGCAATTCCGATCTTGCACCTCGATAGAGTTCCCTTCTTCCACTTGCGATGTGCCCCACGCTCATTTTTGGTGCTGGTTATCATATATAGCCAGCAGCACCCTCTTCGTGGCTCTCTTGCTTCTTCTCCGTGTTAGCTTGTTGTTACCAGGATAGGGCTATTCAATTCTGGCGTACTTTACTTTGTTTTTGAGCAATTAATATCGACATCGTTGTACTTAGATTGGATTTGAACTGACGGTTATCTGACGTGGGACGGTTGTGTAGAGAACTGATCCTGGTCAGTTCAAGGGGGTCTCCCTGTACGAAAGTCTCAGGGCAATGCGTGGTTGGAATACGCACGCAAATTTGCAATGCAAAATTAACCTTGTACTTTCTATGCGCGCAGGTACCGGCAATACCAGCGCGGACGGTACCTACAAGCCGTCCTTTCTTACCGACCAGGAACTGAAGCACCTCATCCTCGAGGCAGCCGATGGCTTTCTCTTCGTGGTCAGCTGCGATACCGGGAGGATCATTTACGTTTCGGACTCGGTGGCGCCTGTTTTGAATTACTCCCAGAGCGAATGGTACGGCAGCAGTCTCTACTCCCAGGTTCATCCCGACGACACTGAGAAAGTCAGGGAACAGTTGAGTGCAGCCGAGCCCCAGCATGCCGGTAGAGTTCTGGACCTCAAGACTGGAACCGTCAAGAAGGAGGGTCATCAATGTGAGTATTCTTGCCACTGCGAAATATAATTATTTCCAATTACTTTTTCTTCTTATTTCTTATTCGTCTGTGTATTATCTATCAATTGTAATATCATTTCAGCCTCCATGAGACTCTGCATCGGCGGCAGGAGAGGATTTATCTGTCGCATGAAAGTTGGAAGCTTGCAAGCCACAGGAGACATGGCTGCAGCGCATGGGCTTCATCGTATGAAGCAAAGAAATTCCCTAGGTCCACCTGCACGGGATGGACAAAGTTATGCCGTCGTGCACTGTACGGGTTATATAAAAAATTGGCCACCTACCGGTGAGTTTGGTATGGATTAGTTTGTACCTTGTTGACCTATGCGACTTCCGCGCTCTACGATTTTCGTCGCTCTCACGACGAATCTCTTATAGCGTGACGCGTCGAACGGTTGGGGTTATCAATGGGAAAGAATCGACGTATATCGTATATATCAACGAGCCCCGCGTTAATGGAGAACTGGTTTTAATTCAGGAATGGTATTACTTGCGTGCGATATTGTAGTAAGCGGGTACGCTTGCTGTGGGGTACCCTTTAAGAACACGGATAACTGTCGTTTTCTAGATAAGCACTGCTGACATTTTCATATGAAAAAATAACTGTGTGGCCTCGTATGACGTAGGCACCACTGTACAGTACGTATCGGCCGTTTGTTTCACCTTTTAGCTATAGTTTACTACCAGTTTGCAGTGGTTCTCTAAATTTCTTAATAATGCAAGGAAAATCCTCAGAACAGATTTCTTAACGGAACGTTAACGTGCCTTGAAAAATTTCGTAAACCCTTAGCGTTTGTATTTTCACGCACGTAAATATCTTCCTGGCTTCTTCCGGTTCGTCATTAGGCATCCACCAGTGAAAAAGGGACTAACTCGTGATTTTACGCTGTAGGTGATTTTGTTCCTCCATGTGTACCAGGTGTGGGTTTAGGTGATAGAGGACCTGGAGGTGTTCAAGCTGGTCCCGACGGTGTCGGGGATGACAGTGGTACAACGCATTGCTGTCTTGTCGCCATTGGGCGACTGCAAGTTACTAGTACGCCAAATACTAGCGATTTAACGGGATCCAATAGCAATAATGGTAAGAGCATCTTGTCGCTTGTTATAAAGCAATAGAAAGAGATATTGAAATGAAAAATTAAACGCGCAATTCTTCTGGCAGCCTTTACCTGTAAAGAGTACGACAACTGCTAAACCTTTTGATTTGTTTTAGAATTTATCTCTCGCCACTCCTCCGAAGGTAAGTTTACCTTCGTGGATCAAAGGGTGGGTGGAATTCTAGGGTACACACCTTCGGAACTCTTGGGTCATGCCTGTTACGAATTCTTTCATCCAGAAGACTTAACGCACATGAAGGAAAGCTTTGAACAAGGTACCCTTATATTATTCGTTGGTATTTTTCCTAGTTGGAGTAGAGTGCTTTTCCCTTTCGTGTGACCAAGGATTATGTTCTTTTCAGTATTGAAAATGAAGGGACAGGTAGTGTCTGTGATGTACCGATTTCGAGCTAAAAGTCGAGATTGGGTATGGCTGAGAACCTCGGCATTTGCATTTTTAAATCCGTATACCGATGAGGTCGAGTACATTGTTTGTACAAATACGACAGCTAAGTACGTGGTTTTTTTTTGAACAATAGTTGCAATGTTTAAATTAGATGTTATGATTAACGTATTATTTCATGTATACTGCTAGATCGCTACATTCCGGTACCGAAGGACAGACAGAGAACGAAACTGTTCCTGGCTACGGACAACCTGGTCTCGATTATTCACTTCAGAGACATCCGGGTAGAGATCCCATTTACCCAGCGCATCATATGATGCAACATCCGGCGACAGTGGCGACTGCAGGTCCGCAACAAGCACGGCCGTCCAGCGCGCAAAATGTTTATCAGGGCTATGAAACCACCCAGTCTCCTATTGGATATGGTTCACCTGGACAACAGAGTGCATCGTCGTCGGTTTTAAATAGAATTCCAAAGCCGGCTAACACATCGCCGACGCCCGTGCAACAGGCATGGAGTATTGGTCGGCAGGTATGCACAAAATATACTCCTGGTAGACGATCTGAATAACTTGTCTGGCTTTAAACAATAAATTGATTGACTTTCGTTTTATGTCTCCTAGCAACCGGTGACTGAGGGATATCAGTACAGTCAATTGAGTCCATCAAGATCACCTAGTGGACCCACGTATACTCAACTTAGTAGCGGAGCCAGAACGCCAGCAGCGCAGTACCACGCTGTCACCACAGTCCCCAGTAATCCCGGTAAAAATACACTTGCTGATTCCGAGTTTTATTTAATTTTGTGACAGATTGTTTTAGAGAACTTATTTTTTATTACAAAAAAATTTGAACACTATCTCACAGGTATGTGGGGTTGGCAAGGACAGCAGCATCAAGCAGCTCAACAAGATGCTGGACAATCAAACTCCCAGGTGACCGGACAACCGCAGCCGCCCCATGCTGCACAAGCTGGTCCTGGGCCACAACCTCAGGAACTGTCGGATATGTTGCAGATGCTGCAGGACCAGGGTGGCGCGTCTGGTTTCGAGGAGTTAAATATGTTCAATACCACCTTCGAGTAGCACTAGATCAAATGCAATTGACGAAGATTCTATATCACGAATTTACTTTAAGGTTCATACAGATACAAGTTTCTTTATCATGAATTCTGTATAAAAGCCCACGAGTATCGGTCGAGTACACATAGTGGTAGTCAAAGGCTAATCTGGACGTATAATTGTAATGTTTTTCAATTGTCAAACCTTGGAATAAGGTTTGACAATAGGCTCCTGCGTAGCTTAATATTATAAGACAGAATATGTATATGTTCACAATGAGTTGAAGAATTATTCGAAGAGCATATTTGTAAGTCACAAGATCATCATTCGTAGCACTTGAGTTCATCAGTGAGATCTCTTTGTCTTGTTCTAATCGTATTTCAGAATATCTGGCAAATCGGGACGGGGATAGTCTGAACGAAAAGAAGCAAAGGAGCGCGCGAGACAAGAAAAAAAAAAATATAAACATATTTTTCAAACTTCCCAATCACGTTTAACATAGATCATCGATAATTTTAATACAAGCTTTTTCATAGACGTATAAGATTTAGCTCCGATATTTTAATTTAGGTTTTTGTAATTATAAACAGTGCAATCATTAATCAACACTCGACATAAAATTGTTCAAACTTGACGATGTACAAAATTTATGTAACTCACTTCGCTTCTCTCTCTCTCTCTCTCTCTCTCTCGTGCAACACAACCACTTTTGGATATTCTTAAAAGGATAGGGAAAACAAAACAAAAAAATATAGACAATGTTGCGTCGAAAAACAATTGTATTTATAAGTGACCACGCGTGGCTCGTTGCATTTGTATATGTTTAGCACGTTCTAGAGTGATTAAAAAAAAAAACCATAGCATATCATGAGAAAATGGAAACACTTTTTCACTAATATATGGGGAATATATATATATAAATACATACGCGTATATACATATATGAATTTTGGGACTCTATGAAAAATTTTAATCTCCTTTTGAGCGGCATTTTAGGTACTTATACTTTTGTCTCGTCGACAATAATGTTTAGCACCTAGATGTCAGTGAGGTTAACCATTTGTGTATATACAATCAGGTAAAATTGCGTGAAAATACGATTTTTACCATTCGAGGCACGCTGAGTGATGTTATAATTTTGTAATTTGTTTATCCATGACCTAACGTAATATTATTTTCAAATGTCAATAAGGAAAAATATCCCGAGAAATGACGAATACCACAAAATTCGATACATACTTAGAAATATAGTCACTGCCTGTAATGTTGAAGGAACAATCCATGATTCAAGAGAAGACGAATTGTTATTTAATATGATTTTAATTTTACATTATATAAAAAAAAAAAAACAGAGAAAAACTGGAACAAAAGTTCACAATTTCAATTTAACGGCAGACACAACGTTTTTGTCTTTTCTCTTGGACGCTGCGCCAGTCTTTAATTTTATCTGACTCTTCACTTGATCTTGTAACTGATTAAAGAACGCAGTCGATGACTTTGTTACTCTGTGACTCGTCTCGTCCGCCTTTAATACGTTACGTTCCTTGCTCAATTTAGCAATGGCCTCCGTTGCCTTTTCTTTGCTGAATTTCTTGCCACGACTTGGTTTCAGAGTGTCGCCCATTTTCTCACGTTTCTCTTTAGCCTTTTGTCGCTCTCGCTGTCGGAGCTTCTTCTGGCGACGTTCTCGCTTCATGTCGGTATCAGTTCTTTCCGCTTTTCCAATCAAATCGCCGCGTGGCTTGGCTGTAAGAGAGAAGATTTTTTTTAATTTTATCCTTTTGCAGTAATACTAATCATGACTGGACAGTTAATTGACGTAATTTACCTTGAATTTCTTCTGGTGCAAGTAACGCTGCATCGCTGGTAGCGATTGGTGCCACTTCTTCGACACTGACTGCAGGAAGATTGCTTACGATCTTAATATCCGGTTTTGCCTGTAAAGCAAGAGCATATGCCATTAATTGTTTATTTTGTGAATAGTTGAATATGGGAGAAAAAGATGGCAAAATTGTTATCCATGTTTACCATCTTGGGAGTGTAATGGAAATTGGATAGAGCATCCAATTTTGCAAATAGGGCATTCATTGACTCGCGTATTTCAACGTGTTCTTTTGGTTCCTCAGCTTCCTTTTCCGTAGCGTCCGGATTTAAGGACTCCTTTTGCTTCAGGTACTCGTTTTCATAAATTTGTGCCAGACTCTGTTGACTCTTTTCTTGATCCATTACTAATTTCTTTTTGTACTCCTTAGGTGTCTCCACTGGCTTGAATTTCCTCTCCACGTCATCCCAAGCCCTATCTTTTATCCTTTGCCTTATTATGTCCTCGAGGTTTAAAGTAGTTTGCTCAGTAATAATAGGTGCAGGTCTGGTTGTAATATCGAATTCTACATATTCTTCTAGTAGAGAATTTTGAGGCCTCTTTGTAGCATCCACTTCGCCTTTTAGTTGCCAAGGCTTTTCGGAAAGAACTTCCTCTTCGAGTTCCTGAATACGTTTTTGAAGTCGTTCTTGTCGAGCTTCTAGCGAAGATTTTGTTTCTGGCTCTTTTTCGGTTGGATTTTCTTGTTTGTTTTCTATACTGTCTGTGTCGTCGGAGTCATTTGTCAGATTGAACTTAACACGTTTTTTCGAATTACTATTTGTTTCTATCTGATCATGTTCACTTTGATCTTCAATGTCACTCATCATTTGAGAATCTGAATCATTGTCTTCATTCTTACTGTCTCCTTCAAAATTATTATCTAACGATTCTCTAGATTTATTTGCCATTTCCTCATCTTCGCTTTCGGGACTATCAAAAAATGCTGCATACTTGATTAGTCTGGCATTTTCAGTATCATTCTCGTCTTCTTCCTCAGACAGATCATTAAAAAGATCCAGTGATTCGTCATCAGATTCGTCATTATCCTTATCATTGGATTTTATTTCTTTTTTATCCTCTTTCGTAAGATATTCGTCTAATTCTTGTAATTTGAAAAACTTATCATCGACAATGGAATTTTTCTGCTTTCGTTTCCTAGTATTCTTTTGGGATTTCACTTTCCTAGTTTTCTTTATATCTTCAGCTATGACATCTGTTTCTGACATTTTAGTTTCATCCTCAGATTCTCTATTATTCCTAGTAAATTCATCATTAAGCGAGCTATCAGGTTTTGTAAGACTAATAGGTAGTGTTAGCTGACTATTGCCAGCCAATACTCGAGAGACATTAGTCAAAAAGTGTGACCACTCTCCTTCATTTTGCAATTCTAATTGCTGCCAGATTTGCTCCTCGTCAAAATCTTCAGTCACCAGTTCAGGCAAAGCATCAGTCTTCCTTTTAAACTGTTCCTTGGTAAAGTCATACAAAAGTTTTGTATTCTTCTTAAAATTCGTGGCTACTTTATTCTGCACGCTAAGAGAAATAAAAGGAAAAAAAGTGAGTTGAATGACAACAATTATTTATGCTATGCAGTATAAAAATTCCATATTAATAAATTTCCATGAATTACAAACCTCAGAAAATGTTCTGGCTTTTTCGTGTCAATATCGACACTGGATATAATGTTATCCAGAATTTTTACACTGGCCATTGTACAAATTTAATTAATAAAAATCCTTGCAATAGGTTAGAAACTTAACACATGGTACAAGTCACAGATCTTTGCTTGGCACAGCGCTGGTACAGCGCCATGACTATATTCCCACTCTTCTCTTCCTGCCCAACAAGACACACAGTGAACTCTAGAAGACACAACTGGAACCCCACCCAACTTCAACAAAACTGTCCCATTAATCGGTAACTTTTAAAAAACGTTATCCACCACCAATAACATAATTTACCATCAACCACCCTCCAATCAAGTCGATAAGCCCATTTTTCCCCAACTAATTCAAACGGTACCACAAAAAAAACTCCAATTGACACTCAGGGCGCAGGTCCATAATGCGTCCGGGTATTCCTGAGGGGATAAAGGTTCGGCGATGACGACATAAAAGTGGGGAAAGGGTGACATAGCCAGAGGATCCGTAGTGCATCACAGTAGACAACATCCCGCGAAAGGTCACGATCGAAAATCCTGTTGGTGTAATGAGGGTGACCGTAGACGATAAGGGGTGGTCGCCCCTCGTTCCATTCAACATCACCAACGGCAACTTCGATAATCAGAATAGTCCCTAAAAAAAAAGTGTTCTCCGCCAGAAACCAAGGAATACAAATTCACAAATTCAGTCTGTCTACCTCCTCGAGGCCGCGCACTATCGCTGGTGCAGCCTCCTCGTGAAATGAGTGCGCGGCCGCGCGCCACAAGAAATCTTATAAATAGAGACGAGCGACGGAGAGACAGGGAAGAACGAGAGAAGCAGCTACTGGGTACGTGGGAAAACGAAAAAAAGATATAGCAGAGGAAACGACGAGGTGGTGGCGGGGCGTGTGTATCGTATATAGAAAACCGACCGAGAAATTCCTGTGGGCGGAGGAAAACCCGGAAGTGGATTTTCTCAATGGGCTTTTCACGGGGAGGCCAGTCGACGTGTTTGCGCGGGTCCGATAAGCCACGCGTTCTCAGCGACGACGACGAGCTTGACAGAAGGAGGAAGATACCGCGTCCACCAGCTTAAACCAGGAACCAACAGTGTACAAACTGTACCCTGGCTCGTCTATAGGGACACTGTCATCTTAAACCTAAGGATACGTTACATCCGGACGACATTCTCCAGCTCTGGTATTGTGCCATGTCGCTACAGGATAACGTGGAGTGTGTCATTGCAATTTTCAAATAGTACGTATCACACGACCTTAGACTGATGCTTTAATTTATTACGTCTTTTCACACATATATATACACGCTTTAAGACCGCTTTTACGCTGACTATGTCTGCCTACTGCGTACGCGAGTGCGTTTAATTGGCCGAGCTGAAATTGCGTAACGTTATAACTCCGACGGACTTCTTCGTACATACGTTATTAGCACTTATTCTTTTCTTAACAATATCGCTATTGCCAGTAGACAATACAGATTATATTTATTCAACACCTCATACTCGCGTCTTGTCATGTATCCGATTCATTATAATTCATTTACAGTTACTCAGCAAGTTACTACGGATCTTCTTCTACGATTGTCAAAAATCCTAACAGGTTATGTCATCCATAAATATTTTCGCATTCAGATAGGATAGTCTGTTTCTTATATCCAATTCCAGGGCAGTTTCCCCAGCACGTTTGTCTCGCTCGAGGAGCTCATGCTCGTTAGACCATCGCGAATCGCTATTGAGGATATCAGAAGTTTTCACTAGGTATAAAACAGGATGATAGTAAATATAACATCGTTTCGCGATAAACGAATAAGATGGACGCCAAAGACTGTTTTTATACCCACTGATGGATACGATGGGTGTCAGCTATTAGGAATTCCAAGCTGGTGGAATGATTATAACCAGCGTCATCGTCATCCTGATACAAGACTTGAATGAAGTATGAAATTCGATATGGCTTGCTGTTGACAGTTAATGTACGCGCATTGTTGAAAACGGAGTACAGAAAACCGATACGATACTGGATGAATGATATTTCACTAATTAAAAATCAACTGTTCGCATATCTGCGTAGGTACGTGTTTATCACCTCGGACAACTAGGGTCTTAAGATAACTCACAATGCTCACCAGCCCGTAACGCCGTACACAGAGAGCAGCCACGCTTAATTATTTATTTTTCTTTAGCTGCTCTAAAAAGGCACCGATGTGTACAGAAGAGGAGCGAACTCGAGCCTCGTGAATACGTTGTGCGCGCATTGGCTTTTATTCCCTTTATACCTGTTAACAGTTTTCATTTGGTTAAGTGCTCGCGGCTGTTAGTGTAACGTTATAAAGTGATAAATTTTCATGGACAAAGAAAACTAGCAACTTTTCGTTCTCCTGTCGTCGTTCACAAGCTCGAGGCTCATTGTTATCACGCATCATCCATTTCGCTCGTTCGACGGTCTAAACGTCAGCATCGCGTGAAAGCGTCACTTTAAACTAAACGAATTCGCATAAGCGTGAAACCTCGTTTACTTTTACAGAACAGGATAAAAACATGGCTGCGAACGAAACGAGTACGCCCAGTGTCTGTTACGTGCATGGCAGCGTGTCCGTCAATGCTGATAATTCATGATGAATATTTTCTGACGATCAATGAAGTGTTGTGACGAGAGAAAATATAGACTAAAAGTATTAAGTCGTTCAGTGTTATTATTTAACGATATTCGGACGGAGACAGCCTAATGGAACTTTCGTATGTTGCTTTTAAATGGATATTAGAAATGTACGTACGCGTTGATGAGAGATTGTGAAAAGATTGAGAAAGATGATAGGAATGTAGATAAGAAAAAATTTTTGGGTTAGGATTTACGTAGTTCTTAGTGCAATCGATTGTTCTTCTTTGATATCGACATATACACGTTTCTGGTTCCATTTTTGAATGTTTGTCGCGGAAGGCGGGAGTTCACGTGGTTTTTCGAATGTCTAATAAAAATGGCGGGAAGTCTTTCTGACGTTATTGTATACACGGTTTTATAGACGTATTATAATATCGCTTGAAGTGTTATCTACGATTGTGGACGGACGAGGAAATTTAGTTTGTTTTTTTTTTTTACGATGATTAATAAGGAAGTGTGTCGTGTTTGTATATCTACGAAATGCATTGTTAGAAAATTCGTTTAATCCTAGTCTCTTGTGGTTATATCAGTGATACGTATTATCGTAAGATCAAGGTGATCACTAATCTTAACCATTGTGAACGTACTATACAGTACGATAGGAGAATGACGATAGTGATTAAAACTGACAGCGAAAATATATCTGCGTGTTAAGAAGACGAGAATAAAAAAGTAACTCACTGGTCACCTCGATGTCCAGCACGAAATCGCTGCGACACGCGACTTTGACTTGTGTGAAAACGAAGAATAATTCAAACGTGCCAAAAAATGTCGAATAGCATTAAACAAAACCTAATGTGATACTAAACACCAAATATATTTATGGCTATTAGATAATTCTCTATAGTAACGTAAGGTCTGATCGGAACACTGTTAATGGCGCGTAATTTAAACATCGTATGATTTATATTCGCGATAAAGATTATTAACGATTATACAGTATAACGGTGTCGTGTGATTTCGTATAAATATACTTGAGATCGATATTACATATCGCTTTGAAACGTATCGAGAATAATAGTCTTAATACAAAGAAAAAAAAAATTTAGACGCGTATCAAGTCGCTCATTGTAAATTATTCAAGTCGGGGTGATTTATAAGTTTATAAAGGATAAAGAAAAAGGAAAATGGAGGTACGTCCAAAAATCGAAGTGGTTCGCGTGTCTTCGACCGAGCGTGATAATTTTCGACCTCTCGATGGCGTTCAGCTTCGAGCTGCTTACAGTCACGTTCGGATTGGCACATACTGCCCGGAACCGGAAGTCAAAGCGACAGTTTGTGAGAACAAGCCGCCAATAGAGCAGACGCGAAAATATAAAAAGTAAGTAAAACATTTAAGGGTTGGTTCTTATCGATGAACATTAACACAATTGTACAGTGTATTACTGTATAAAATTTCTTTGTGAATTTCAGTGAAAGTTTCTTGTGATCTTTATCAAAATAATTCTGCATCATTGCACTTTGTGTTACTGTCGTATCAGCATCTTTCTGTCTTTGCCTTAGAAACTTGGGACCAGTATCAAGACTGCTAAGACGTCGTCAACACACGTCATGCCTTGCAACCAAATCCTGTGATAACATATATAGCGTCAATAGAAGTAGCAATTCCCTGGACTGGAGACTAGGACAAATCGTCAATCAGCAAGGTTCGTTATATTAATGATAAGTAATTTGAAAAATAATTAAAGACAGTATACTCAATCCTGATATTTGCATTTTAGGCCTGCAAGCTCGACAAAGTAGCAGCTTGGACTGGCGTGCTGGTAGAACCGTGAATACCGGCTCGAACAAATTAGAATGGCGCGATGCGACACGTAGTGCTGAACAACTTTCCAGGAGCATTCCCTCAACGCCAGGAAACCTGCAAGCACCGAGCACCAAGTATGCACCATTGTTCCATAATACAGTTCTACTTGACTTCGTCAACCGTATAAAAAGTTTAAGTACACTATATAGTATTTTTATAGAAAAAAAATTGATTAAATGAGTGATTATTTATCATAGGTCAAAAATCATCTCACTGTTAAGGCGCCTTTCACCACGTCTATCTCGGCCTGGAAGTAAAGGAACCTTGCAATCATCACCAGCAGTTTGTCCCTGGGTGCAGGTTGAATATTCAAGTGAATCCATAGAGGATGGTAAACGCGAGGAATCTCAGGAAAGCGATGTGAGCTTTCAGCAGGAGTTGCGGTTGAACGAGCTGAGAAAGAGAATGGCTGGCGCCTCGACTTCTCAGGTGAGAAAGATGAATTGTATATGTATGAATACAGAGATAGTCACTACCGGAATGACTTTCCTTTAGTAAAATGAAGTATCCTCCTATTTTAATAGACCAACTCGTTACAGGTGTCTGCCAAGGATGCGGAACCTGAAGAGAAGCTGGAGAAAAAGGACGAGAATACTCATCGCTTGACGCAACCAAGGATACAAATTCAGGAAGCGGATATCGACTATAATCCTTACATCTACCGAGCGTAAGCCCCCTTATTTTTTGTTCTTTTATTTGTTTCATCTTTACTCATGACGTGATCAGTTGAAAGCTTCATTCTTGAAAGGTTTACGAAGCTGCTGAAATGGTCACTGGAATTCGTTACTTTAAATTTGAAGCTTCCAGCTGTAACGTATATTTTACTTGAAAGCCCATTCACACGATTAATTTTCAACTTTGAATGTTTGGCTCGACTGGCTCTTTACAGTCTTTATCAATGAATATCTCTCGAATGCATTTATATCTATCTGACACCTTTTCGATTATACTTTACACTTCCAGTAAAACTTCACTCTGTTAATAAGCTATATTATACATTACGGGTGTACAGTAAATACTTTCGATTTACTTTCTGCCTTTAAAAGTGTTTAATTACTCTTGTTTTTATTATCGACTATTTAATACGTAATCGTAGTTATTATACTGACTTTCATCCGATATACTCAAAGTGTAATCGATATACTCTGTCACATAGAACTATTTTTTTCCCCTTGCAAAGCACCGCATCTAGCAAGCACAGTAGTTGCATGAAAACGAAGATACTAACTGTCACTTTCTCTAGTGTAACCGATTTAACTCTGTCATTCCATGTATATAATATCGATGTCACGTCCAATAAACAGTTGCGAATGTCTCCCGCATTGTGAAGTTACCTTTACCCACGAGAATAACGTTTGGAGGAGTTACAGCAAGCGAGGCAAAAGAAAGGCAGAGACACGAATGAAATAAGAAAGACTTTTTCTTTTTCAATATGCTGACCATAAATACTGATAACTTTATTAATACGAATACAATATTACATTCGATACGACGTCTGCAGTGTGAATTTATGAATAAACAATCCATATATATATATATATATATATACTTCAATGGCGGATCGAACGAGTCTCATGATAATTCAGTCGATCTGCCAAATGAAACTGACAATTCGCTGTACAATGTTTGATTATAAATTGCCAAATGAAAGATATCCGTAAGTCTTACATAACAGCTGTCACCGAAAAGTCTTAGCCTTCGATTGGCGTAAAGTCGATCCGACGTTCATGAAAACTATTCGTAATAGGTACATACCAGGTTGTAGAAGTAGCCTTTGCAATAATGATTAACATACTTATGAATCCGAACATTGGTCGCGCTCTTGTAAACTAGGCACAAATGGTTGTCCCTTGCCGGGATGTTGATCAAGGAACCTTCCACGTGGCCTGGATCTACATAGTCTATAGTGTCTTCCACTTTACCCATATGCGCCAGATGAAATTGCATTAGAACGTCCAATGTTCCAGGTTCTCGAGAGCTAGTATCTGCTTCCTGTTCCGCTACGTCCTCACGATCGGAATTCTCACAGGAATAGTCTCGTGGATCTGACAAATAATCGCCAATATCAGATACATCCGAATCCTCGGAGTCAAACGTTCTTGCTGGCGCCTTTGAAGGCTTTTGAGGCGATGAATTCGACGATTTGGAACATGACGCTTGTTGCTGTTGTTGAAATGAGGAGGACTTCTTCTTATGCTTTGGAGATTTTGTTGACTTTGCTTTAAGGATTCTCCTTAACACTTCCTCGTGGTCCTCGTCCTCGTCTTCCTTACTGCTGGGAGGAGTGTTGCAGCCTAATCCTGGTATGATTGTCGCGTCAGGTACTGTGGAGGGACCAGCCTCGCCGTTGTCAAATAGATTGGACAGTTTATATGGACTGGAATCCGCGGATGCTGATTGGTCTGCATCGTTTTGACCATCCGAGAATCTGTTATGTCCGTCAGTTGTATCAGGATCTACGAAATTGTCATTGATTGTTTGTTCGTCGCAGAGCAAAGTGTAACATCCGGTAGACATTCTCTGAAGCTCTATGGTCATACGTGGTTCTAGGCCATCCTTGGGATTTAAAAATTCAACCTCCGTGTAATTCGTTAGCAGCTGAAAGATTGCTCTGTTCTTGAAGAAACTCAACAATTCTTTTAACTTGTCAGGCAGTGACTCTTCTTCGGCGAGTTCGTAATTTCGTACATCCGCTGGACCGACCCTCTTCCATTTGATCTGATCGGAGAGAAGCTCCTTCACGATTTCTTCGTACTTCTCGCGCTTGAAGTAATTTGGAATAAAAACGTGGGAATCCCGCTCAACGGTTTCCTGAATTTCCCTGCTAATCTTCAGAGACAGATAAGGATCTGCGACCCATTCAGAAAGATCAAGATCCGAGTCCTCGGGATGTACAAACGTTATCACAGGTTCCGGTCTGGGTCTTCTCTGTGTAGTTATGGGACCGTGAAACCAGCCGTTAATTGTCCATCTTGATTTATCGACTGACGTCACTTCAGCAACTTGGTGATATGAGTTATCAACGACCTCGAAGAACACCAGGGAATTATACTCAGGCACTAAAGAACGCACCACCTTAGATGGCAGACCATTCTCATCCGTGTCGAAGAGATCTAAAGCGCCTCCATCCTGAGGGGTCCAATTCTTTGACAGGTAGAGGATAAAGGCTATTCGACGATCATCCATATTGTCATCGTGGCACAGCAGGAAGTCTGTATCCGAATAGCAAGAACTAGACATGGATATCTTCTCATTCAATTTGATCTTAAGGTTGTCCTCCATCCACGCGCCCAGGTCGTATTGAAAAGCCTCGTAGAGAAGTCGAATGTGCATTTTATGCATGGCGTTAACAAGGTCGCAGGTTTGTTCGTACTGATAAAGATCAACAATATTCCTTCGACTTTTAACTTCTAACAATTCATTCTTCATGGCGTCCATGAACTTTTCACAGGCCATAAAATTCGATATCTTTCCGATCCTAAACGGCTTCGTTATCACCTCGAGTTCATCCGTTTTCACTGGTTCCAATTCGTGCCAAGCTTTAACGAATTTTTCTTTGAATTCATCCGTGTATATATGCTCCGATATAATACATTTTTTAAATTTCTTTGCTTCTGGTTCACCCTGAGCCATATCTTATCACTGAATTAACACAAAGGTACAGAATTTCCTATTAAAAAACCTAACGCGATAACAAGTATACTTAAAATATAAAATTCTCGCTTATTCGCGTCAAATCACGTTTCTCACTGTACTAGAACGGTACGCGTGAATTGCCTGTACGACGATACGTTACAAAAATTTAAATATTCAAACGACATACACCTACACTGCGCTATTCAAATTGTCGCGCGCTTTTCAACTTACGAGGTACTATCACAAATAGACATATACTATCTATAACTCGAGTGCATGCTATTTAGCTCGCTAAACACGACAGTCTTATATTAAAGAATAACGTAATATTATCTATAAAAGTACGCAATCCTTTGTTTCTATGGATAAATAATTCTCTAAACCAGTCGCCGGATAACCACCATCACAACCACGTTTCGAATTTTTGTCCCACTTGTTGGTGCATTATATCCACCTTTATTTTCTCAATTCTCCTTTAACATTCGAAGATCGTTTCACAGTTTCCCATGCACCTGCGCTCCTCTGATTTCTATGCTTGTCAGCTCGGCACTTCTGTTTTTCGAAACGTGCGGTCCACGTGGTCGACGGCTCGGCATGTGCTCTGTAAAGAAATCTTTTTAAATACACGTCAAAGTAGCAGTTTGCAACGTTACGATCACTAGACTCCAAGTTGTAGTTCACTAATATTTCTATATACGTCATTTGACATATGTAAATTACTGAAAAATCACCTTAATAACCGAATTTAGAGAAGTAGATCTGTCGTCTCGTGTCACGCAGTTACCCACTGCCCAGAGCTCGCTACTGTTCTTCCTGAAAACATTGATCGGCTCGTAAGCCAGGATTGTCGCGTGCAGAAATGGAGCCCGAGACAGTTTGCATAGTTGGAAATTGAATCGCACGTGCCAAATCTGCATCTGACGAATATGCATGTACAGTTATATATATTAATGTAATCCGTGTGTCCTTATCTTAAAATTCTTTACTTCATGCCTTGCATTATCATTCTTTGAAGTTTATCAATAAGACAGATAACCCATATGAATGCATAAATTTTGCGTGGTACGTGTTGGAAACAATTCATAATTTGTAGTGAGCCTAGTTTATTACCAAAATGAGGTTAATTTAACGAACCGCACCCTCGTATCTTCCTAGGTTATGTAATAAAAAAGAGTGGGATGGAGGGAAGAATTTAATATGCAATTAGCGTTCCCTTCCATGGGAGGTTAGAGTATTAACCGTAGTGGTTCAGTATAAAAACATAACCCACAAAGAGACGGGTCTAACCGCACATTCAGCCGCAGAGAAATGAAGTTTAATTAATCGATGTTTATAATTATAGTGCTAGTAGGATTAGTCTACGTAGAAAAAACGCGCATTGTAACCTCATTATAAATGTCCTCTTTATTTATTCTATGCAGAATTAATCGGATTGCTCACGTCTCTAATTACATATATTTTACATAAAGGAAAGAAACAAATAAATCCATTCTAAAAATATTAAATTATGCGAACATAAAGTTCGTAGGACCCGCGTGTTAAATTGGTTTCCTAATCCAGCCGCTAGGTGGTGTCCAATCGGCGCTGGTAGCAAGATGGCGGCCGCGTTTCACGTTTGACTGATGCTGTTGCTCGGACGTAAATTCGGGGCACACCCTGGCCGCTAAATTGTCGAGAGTAGCTGCCGCGTAGGACCGGTTACCGCGTAAATTCCGTGAACAGACCCGCGCCGTTATCCTGGAGTCCGCAAAGCTGGCGACCTACGTAAACGTGAGTAACAATAATAACGATGTGCCAAAAAAGCCCGGGACGGATAGTAGATAGTAGCGGTAGGATCATTCGCAGTGTGTGACATGTCTACGTGACGTGACATTTCTTCCCTCTCCAAACAAATTATCCTTCGTATCCTGACATCCGCACTTCCGGATTACGTCGAGATGCACGCTGCTCGTTATTAACCCTTGATAGGCATAAGTGGAACGGGTGGGGTTCTTCGATGAGGTAACATAAACATGGAACAGAGGACACCCGGCTGCTGGAGCGTGCCGATCTTCTTCCTGTTTGCTTTACGTAGTGATAACTGCTAAATTGTCCACTTTATTCTAGGAATTCTTGTACATCGCAGCATAAGATACGTAGGAGAACGTGGAAGTCCTGTAGAAAATTTTGCTCGAGGAGAAGAGAGGAAAAAGTAGAGAACGAGAGAGAGAGAGAAAGAGACAGAGGTGTGAGAAATGGAAGTGAGAGAGAAAAAGAGATAGTGCGATGGATTCCTTAGATGCCTCTTTTTTGGAGTTACCCTCGAACTTATCGACCCTTTTCTTCTCGTACCTGAATAGAGTTACACACTGCCTGACACCCCTTTGACCCCTTGCTAAAGTAAACGAACATTTAACGGTTATGCGACACTTTTAAATTTGTTAACGGTTGCTCTTATCATAACACGTTTTTCTTTCGCTTGTAATTTCAACGTATATATTCAGAATCGCAACGAGTTTATAACGTCCTGACACTTTCTTCTTGGTGCTGAGGTCGTATGTTTTCGTTATACTTTTCTTCAAATCACTGGTATTCCTTAAGGTACTTGTATGTCACATTTGCAAATTATTCTTACATCTTAACATGCTCGTTATTCACTATCTTTTCTCATGAGAAACACCAATGGTGCGTCCAGTAACTCGTTTAGCGATTACGACAACGGTCGCTGGTCGGCCTCGAACTTTTAAAGTGTCGTTAAACGCGATACGTTCATTGCGTCGCTCATATGGTAGATCTATAAAATATTGATAGAGCCAAAGGAGGAGAAATATAAAGAGGAAAAAAATTATTTTCATTACGGTAGAAACTTCTTTCATCTTTTCTTTAATGTTCTCCCTTGAAGATTGAAGAATATTGTTCCGTTAACTCGACCGCTGGCAAACGTGCATTTACTCTTTTCATGTCGACGTTATCCTCTGTACTTTTTTTCGAAAATTGTACATTATTAACCGGTCACACAACCGTGTCCTAAATCCTGGGAAATTCACCATGAATTAACCATAACGGTATACGCGTACGGTTACATTCAGTGTTTCTTTAATTTCCAAAAATGTGATCAGTATCGTGAAATTCAACATTTAATGCAAAATCAGTAACTGCCAAATACTCCGATACGATAAGAAGTAAGAAAGTGCAAAATTCATACGGTTGATCATATTTATTCTAAGAGATAAAAATAATTATAAAAAGTCATACTAAGAAGTACTATACTTCCGTTGTGCCAAGTGTTGGGGGTAACATAGCGGACTTGCCATAAGGATCGACTTGGTGGCAACGTCATTCCTTCGATAGTCAGTCAGTGAAGTGCCAGAGAGAAGTGCGCGTGTGTGTAATGCAGAATAGAATTTTGATTTAATGATATTGATTTCCTCAAAATTCTCTCTCTCGGTTTGTCAATTTTTCTCCTGTCATTGTTTGTGTCCCGAATTTGCCATTGGAGCAGCATGAGCATAGTTCTCGGTTTCAATCCAGTCTGTTACCCCAGGTAAATAGAAATAATTGTTTTTTCGTTTACTAAACCAATTACGTATAATCCATTTAGTTAACAAGGGCCGGGTAATTCTTTTCTGACAGATACCTCATCAGGGTGCTAGTCGAATCGGGTATTGATTTTTATACTTGCGATGAGAATGCATTGCCGGTGGAATTTTTAGGACTTGTCCTACTTATTACGTAGAATTGTTGTTTCTAAAAAAAAGAACTGTCGTAAGGTACGTACGAAATTCGTAAGCGCAAAGAATTCACGTCGAATCCAAAGAGTTAATACGCATTAAGTATATAATCGCAATAAAGAGGCAGTTGACGTCGTATGCCCGAGAGCAGCTGCATTCTGCATTCTCAGTTTGTGCATCATATCCGCCGTGAAATTGCTGCATAATTACTCGTCCGATTGCTTAATCGTTCACGGTCGTCAATTACGAAAATCTCTTTACTCCCTTATCGCACGTTTAATACGATACGTACGTTCGCTTCGACAAGTACTTGAATTATCTAATTTTCTTTCAGTCTCGAAAGTACCCCTTATGACAGTATTTACGTGCATGACAGTTATACGAGATATAAATGTGATAAACGTGAAATAGTCGTGTTTCGTTAGATCGTTAGATTTTTTGCACTCGAATAAAATCGTATAAATTCAAATTCGCATCGCATAAATCAACTGCCCACGTTTCCATTAGGCGTCGTCGCGATAATTTCTTTTCCTTCGTCTATTCTTTCATTCTCTTTTTGGTTATACCAACGAAAACCGGTTTTTCGAATAGAATTTTAAGACCCATCGATTATTCTCACGAAATTCAGTAAACGTATTATCTAATCGAGTTAAAGAGACGTCAATTTTCCTATGTTATCGCATAATTTTTCATTCTGGCTTCCTCCTTCGTGCATTAGGACTCGCTAGCCACTGTAATTACACGTGCGGGCCTACCTGATACAGATAAGTCGTCGAGTCGAATCAAAAAATATTTTCGATTGACTTTTATTATTTTACACGCCCATCCGATCGCTATGCCAGCTTACAACGAGCGACAATAAGTAGGCAGCACCGTGACCCGGTTCACGATTAATTTCTACCGCTAACTTTTGTCAGTCCCGTCATATACATAGGGTGGCCCCTTTTATCCTTGCGCGCTCTCGTCTACTTCTTTACACGTCCGCCAGGTGTCAGGCGCGTTAGATTAATATCTGGAACGTAACAGGTTCTGGGATTGTGGGGTCGGCCTTACCATTTATCGCGAGTTAATCGCGTGGGTGATTCTTGCGATATTTACAATCAGCGCCTGCATCGCGACGTTGCTTTCCCATATCCAGAAACCCGGTTCCTTTCCTACCATTCAGACTGCACCCTGGACGTTTAGACGTTAAAAAAACCCAGCATTTCGTTCTCTGAAAAGCCATCCAATTCCATGCACGTTCAAAACGTCATTTCCGTTTTCGCCTATCTATCGCAATGATTTTTCACAATCTTCACGTTTCATATTTCAGAATTGTATTATCGCCTCTGTATTGATATTGCTTCTGTCGTGACGTACGTAAAAAAATGTTTACACCTTATCGTATCCTTGCTTGTATCTATTTCTCGAAGCTAACGGTACTAGTTACACGTGATTTTAAAATTATCCACGTCTACCTTAAAATTGTAATAATTGGCAAATTTTCTCACGATTCTACGTATCCGTTAAAACTGCACTTTAGTACCATATATTATGCACATGATATCTATGCATAAAGATATACTGCACCGTGCACCAATCTATGTCGCTA
Source organism: Pachycephus smyrnensis (assembly GCA_030142225.1). Classification (NCBI taxonomy): domain Eukaryota; kingdom Metazoa; phylum Arthropoda; class Insecta; order Hymenoptera; family Cephidae; genus Pachycephus; species Pachycephus smyrnensis. The sequence continues at coordinate 164,174 of JARQST010000175.1, forward strand.
ATACCAGCACGTCGTTCATTGCGAATGTACATAATGCAATATCCGTAGGTAGAGTCGATGCCTCTCTACACCAGTGGAACCCTAGTCTCATCCACCTAACCTACGCACAAGTTCCTGCACACGTTGCACGAGATTAATACGTACTATCATCTGCAAGCAGAAGGAGCAGGTGCATATTGACTTCGATGTGTCAGAAGATGTCAATACGAAATTGTTTCCGTCTTGCATCTTCCACTAAAGTACGGAACCGTCTAGGGAATTGTGCCAAGCGATGAAAACTTATAATTAGCATCTGTCATAGTTCGTAAGCACAGAGGCCAGTGACATAGAATAATAAAAGCTCAAGGCAAGTTCTCATAGGTTATGTTGACTTCGTAACGTATGATTCTAATCGATCGTTGGTTTGACTTCAGTCCCATAAATGGTAGTGAAGTCTATAAATTTCCTAGATTATTAGACTAGGTTAGAGCTAGGTCAACACGCTGTGATACTTAATGCACGTAATATGCTGTATACACTATGCAAATTCACTGTCTAACCAATAATGTTCAGCGTTATTATCGTGGAGTAAAAACACGCGCGTTCTCATGCAAGCGTTTATGCGTATTCTCAGTCGGTATGCAGACTTCCCTCGTTACGCGCTATTTATAACTGGATATCCTACTGTCATGCCAACCGATTGTCTGCTGGCTCTACTTGGTTTTTACGTTCCTAGTCGTGCGACTCTCATTGCGCATAGATACGTTCTGAGAAATTGTGACAATCCACGCGATCAGATTCTCTTTGTGATTGGATGGGACTTGTGCATGGAAGAATGTAAAACAAAAGATACGCCATTTTGTGGTTATTTTATTTATTGGATCAAAGAGTTAAATATACTCTATGAATTTGACAATGATTGTAACTGTATGATTGCGTTTATTTTATTAAGTTTTTCTTGTCGTTTCGTATGGAGATTGGAAGGGACTTGTAACTTAGTCAAAGAGGTTCAGGAAGAGTCACTTAGGGGAGGCTGGACTGATGAGGATGATGGGAGGTGGTCCCACGAAGACGATGGAGTGAAACCGGGGTACGACTGAGACTAGAGTTCAAAAGTCAGAATGGTTTATTTGGATTTATATATAGAAAGCTAGGAGGCAGCACGGTGTCACTTACCCCTATGCGCCTACGTGCTAGCGAGGCACGTCCTATTCTGGAAGAAACCGCAGTGAGTCCTCGCCAATGTAAAGGTACTTTGTGATGGAAGCTTTAGGATGATTTATGATCGAGTAACGTAATACAGTTATTTACTGTGCTTCTATTTGATCTTTTAGTATCCATCGATACTTGACTTAAGGACCATCGTCGTCGGTGGACTCGTTTTTTTAATGAATCTGAGATATGGTTTTTTTTTCGTGAGCGACGTTTTATTTATTCGGTTGACGAGCCTTTTTGTTAATAATTTTTCATTTGTTCGCCAGATATTGTTCTTTTGGTAGTGCCCAGGTATACCTTACTATTCAGGTATTTAAACCATGGCGCCGTTAGGCGACTCTCTATTTTAAGAGACTGCTCCTCGATTCACACTGTCCATTTCGTAACACGAAACCTGGCTCAACGACTCGAGTAGAATTGGTGTAGTTGTAAGTGGATGCTGTGCAATTTTGTTGGCCTTGCAACGTAACGCGAAATTTTCCATTATTTTTGTTCAGGAGAAAAACAATGAGTCTACGTCTATTCACCTTGGCCGTTAATACTTACTCCGTGCACAGTTTGATACTCCAGCGGAATACGTGTTTAGGCTAGCCTGAAGTCTAGTGCCATCGATCGCTCGACCTTCCTAAGCTGCGAAAACTGTTCCAGTCGGTTTCACGGACTGATTCCTATCGCATTGTTCTTATCTCGTGAGAAAATTGCCAGGCAATTTCTTTATCGACTCACGCATCGCAGAATGGCGGTCTTTAGAGAATGACGTTATTCGAATGAAAGTCCATTGATGATTCTGGGTCTGTAATATCCATGCTGGAAGCACTTGCTTGCGTCGCTAGGTTTGAATACAGTGCTTTGATTAATTTTGGAGAATTTTGGACAATACCGCGAGAAAGTATACTGTAGAATTCGTCAAATGGATTGATGGGGTTTTAGTAGTGGAACTGATGAAAAAATATTTTTTGTGCTGCATAAAGATAGTTGAGTAATGGGATTTATGAAACGTGAAGATGCGCCTTGTAATCGATGACACTCGGCACGTCTCTTTAATTAGCCGTAGGTCTCTGTATAGGTACAGGATGTTTCAGACGCGGAGGACCGTTCTGTAGGATTAGTCAGCAGGAATCAGAATCAGTCAGCAGAATCTAAATATGCAGATTCTTCAAGGTATTTTTATATGGCGTGTCGCTTAGTCGTCGAATCACAAACTGTTGGCTTGTAGTTAGTAATTTCTATGAAAATTTCGTAATCCAGGAATTTCCTGTGAATTCTCGTATTCTTTGTTCTTATACCTATGTTATTCTCTAAGGGTATACTTTTGATAGTCAGTGTACTTGCAGCGTACAATCAGTATGGTCATTTCGATGATGCACGTGTAGTCTCCATTGCTGACTTGACTCTCTGTTGTTTCTTGACTGTAATTCATTGCCCGTGATATATTCTTCCAAGACTGATGCTGTCGCTTGCAATTTATCGTAGAGCATTGCGCGTTCGCCTTACTAGTTTGGGCGAAAGGTGGGAACGTCAAGGTACCTATTCTCAGCGTGGGTGTTAACGCAAACGCAAGTGGCCAGAAAGTCGTTTCAGTAGCAACATCGCCATATTGCATTTGAATTCGTAGCGTTTTCTGCATTCTCAGACGGCTTGACTTATTCTCTGCTAGTCATGCGTTGCGCTCTGATTATATTTACTCTCGACATCCCCATGGACATTCTCAACTGCATCTTATCCGTCATGAAAACTTGCACAATTACCGTTAATTCGATTCTAGATCTTGCGATTCGTGCAAGGAGTATTGGCATTTCTGACCATGAGATAAAAATTCGAGAAAAATATATAAATGTCGAAAAAATGTGGAGGACATTCCATGGCTAGAAACAAAAAACGGGGAAACACACTCCGGCTATTATTCTATTTCGGGTATACCCAAGTGCATTCGGAATAGGTTCGTTTGGCTGCCGTTACTGTAATTGAAACTGACAGAATCTTGGGGTGAGATAGCGAGAGAAAAAAGGAGCGTTCTATGGGGTTCTTGGTTCGTTTAGCCTAACACCCATGGCCATGTCAGCGACTGTTCACAGCACCCTGACGACCCCTTGGAAACAAAAATTAAGTGAAAAGCGTCGCGCAGCACGTGGCAGGAAAATTATTCTATAAACGTTTCTACCCTTGAATAAAATTAGAAATATAACCTCAAAAAAACGTGCGCTTTACCAGCTCTCACGGTAATCATAAAAAAAAAGTGTTGTTATAGTTTCATCTGTATGCCTACAGTCACCTACCCACAATGCCCCACGCAATTGGATCAAGTTCCCTCAATTTTATCATTCCACGTGCTGAAGTGATATAAGAATTGTATCATTGTTTTGCTTCCTCGTAACTTTGATGCCTCCACTTGGCAACTGGCACAATGTCTTCGGCAAGGAGCATTCCATTCGTAACCTGAAGTAAACCCATAAAAATGGGCGCAACTTAACGGGTCGTAAAACACCGCGAGTGTTAACCTCTGTCACAGTGCTTAAGTGAGGTTTTTGCGCTCGCACGAATGTGAAATCAAAACCGAAGTACATATCTGTCACATCAGAGCCATTCTTAGTTTGAAAAGCGTGCTATAGGCGCATACGTAGTCTTTGGAAGTACCATGTAGTCCCAGCACCATGGTTTTTTGAGTGTTCCAAAAATATCCACTGTGAACGGTGACGCGGATGGGAGGAGAGGACTGCGGAGAGACGGAATGAGAAATACATACGTGCACACAGCTAACCAGAGTCACGCGTATACATTGACTTTCGAGGGAGAGTGAAGAGATGAGATGGGAATGCTCTCAAATGCCATGCCAGTCTTCGGCAACCAGTCATCCCAGCAACGTGCACCATTTACTACGGGAATTCGTTGACCGATAAAGGGAATAACGAGAAAATCTCCTAGAACCGAAACGGGGATTCCCCTGATTCTTTCGTTTCCCATACTTCGATTTTTAACATTGATTCGCGAGAATCGAATCGTGCGCATGCGCACCTGCTTGTTTCGTTAATCAGTTGGGAACCACGACGAGACGCGGACGATCCTCAGGACTGTGAGGAATCATCCACGAGGATTCTTCCTGCAGTAACCTCTTTTTTTTTTATCACGTAGTTCGAATGTATGAATCGATCGAAATTCGAATGTAATGTAATTCATGTGAAATCTGGAAATTGTTAAGTTTTCGTGTAAACAAAACGTATTTGGAGTTTATCTAAATATTGTGTATTGATCAGTAGAATATTGATTATTGGTGTGAAACGAGCCTCGAGTACTAATCAAATAACGATAATTTCTCGCTAATTAGTCGTTGCGTGAATACCGCCTTGAGTCCATTGACGCGATTCGCCGGTCGGTATGTAAAGTTTGTCAATATGACTCATGGTGTCTAGAGAAAGTATTTCGATAGCCATTTTTGACTTTCGGTACACCTACTTGACTATTAACTTTATATAAGAAACTGTGCGTCATTAAAGAAAATGCAATGAGTCAGAACAGCTGAAATTGTCAGGTGGAATGAGTTCTCACGAGCGGCGATTATTTAAGGTCTATTAATACGCAAACAAACGTTTTCCTACGACAAAAGACGATTTTTCGCGACGTTGCCAGTCATACATAAAAATAGTCACTCGTATCTGCTCTATAATATTCACGTATTTTGCCGCGTACGACGTCGCAAGATACTTTCGTTCCCCCTTCGATCGATATATCGATCCGATGCTACGGCAGTCGTCGCGGGATACGCGAGTCGTACGGAATTCAAAGTGACGCGCGCTTTTCTCGCGCCACGCGGTTCTATGAAAATGCCCCTTAAAATTGAGAGCGGAACGTACACGGTCAACGCGGTGGGCAAAAAAAATGTCTCGAGATTCTTACTGTGGAAACATTGGCGACGCAGGTATGTCAACAGACTCGTTAAAGGTGTCTGCCATTTTAAAAAAAATTTTTTTCATAACTTTCTTTCGCAAATTTTTTTGAATGCAATTGCGTGTACTCATACACTAACGATTTTACCTCGTAAATTACGCGGAGCATACCTGATATTTATTTGTGTGATTACGGCTTACTTATCGATCGAGAATGATCGATTCGATTCTGAGATATTATACGGCGTTTATCCGAGCGTAACGTAACGCGTGTGTAATTCGATTATTGCTATCATTAGCGTTTTCTCGGATTTGCATTATTTCACGATAATCCCTCGTTTCTCTTCACTCTCACTCTCTTTACTCGTTACCAGGGTATTTAAACGTCGCATGAGCATGAAGCCAGACGTAAATTGCACCTGAAGATCTTAACACCGGATAATCAACACAGTAAACTACATATACGAAATCAAAGAAATTTTTTTTACATAAATTACCAGCACTGTCATCATATGCATAAAATGCAGTATCTTCGCAAAAAAAATGCATCGACAATTCTTTTAATCGTTCGCTCCGTCACGTGACGTATCTATTGGGTTGGCAACTAAATGATTGCGGCTTTTCTAGTGAGTAATATAGAAAAAATCCGCAATCATTTAGTTGCCAACCCAATATTATGCATCTAGTACAGTAAACTCCCGCATTGCCGTCAATAAACTCATATATGCAGTCCTCTTCAGAGATAATAGTTTAATTTTCCACTCAGAGAGTGCACTTGAGATAACCAATTAATCTCGGCGTTGACTTTCGAGAAATGCATCGAATCGTCATCCTGGGCATATCGAATGTAACAAATAATTATGCGAAGTTGCATCGCGTGATTTCGCTTGGCGATTTTTTTTTCTCTTGCAAAAATGCAACGTGCACTCGCAGCTTTGTTTACTGTTCCTTAACGTATACGTCACTCATTCACCTTTTACGCTGCACGTGGCACCCATGTATATTGACCTGCTGTGTTTTGCACCCTTCGCTTAAATGTTATGCACTGGTTTTATTGCGGCTGTCCCAGTAGTATCCAATTTGAATGTATCCACACGTGAGCGACGTAACGACAAAGCGTTCCGTTGCGTGGATTAATCTGTATTTAATAGCAGTGTGAAGTGAGTAAATATCAGGCTTGTAAATTGTCTTGCGCAATAGTGCTAAGTCCTCTGTGTACTTATTGTATCCGTGCACCTATAAACGTACCATATATGTAATTCTGCACGTACGGTTAAAATCAATGCTATTCGTGTTATCATTGGACGAATTGAATTTTTACTCGTTGATTCGCAATCGTCAGTCACTATTATTGTTACAGTCATTTCCCATTACGTGTATACCTAACGCTTTGTCATTTTATTAATGACTATTACAGTACCACAAATTACATAATTAAATATACAAAAAACAAAATCCTCGTGGGTATCTCAAATTTGCATTACAGAATATACCTTTTTATCGAAATTATTCAATTTTTTTGTTTAATTCAATTCCTAATAATCATCGATGAAATCATCGAGTGGACTCGTCCATAATAACACGAATATCAGATACGCCTAAATCGTACATTCTCAGCTCGTCCAACGCGATCGCCAAAGACTATACCTAGACATCGGTAACCTGTAAGTTTTTTCGCAATGGTGCTTTCACCACGAGCACGAATCGATCGGGTAAAGATCGATCGATCAGGATCTATAGTAGGTACGAGTGATCGTATTGGACGAGTCATTCGTCTCTGGACTGGTGTATGACTCGGATGTGTATATCTATATATATACACCCAGGATATATATATATATACGTATAGTATATCAGCCGACGCCAGTCCGTGCATAATATACAATGAAGGTGGAAACAATTGGAATAAAACTGGCAGTGTGCACGAGGATCGCGGGGACGAGGATCGCCGTAGTGGAAACGGCGTTCGCAGCGAAGTGGCGGGTCTGGAGGATAACGGAAATTCCGCGGTAGCGGTGGTCCCCGGCGGTGGCAGCACAAACAACAGGACGACGTTACGTCTGAGGCCTCTCTCGTTGGCTGTACAACCCCTGAATTATCATCGGCTGGATCCCGATCCAAACACAACAACAACGAAACATCCCAACATGACCAGTCAGGAGAGCATCGGCAGTTGCAGCCTGGACGTCGACCGATCCGCATCCGACCGATCAGGTTGGCCCACTACTGGGAGACGGAGGAGGAGTGGATATCGTATAGAATATAGGATTGTTTGCTATCGGCCATCTTTTTTTTTTTAAATTTCCTTATATTGATTTTTTTGTTTAATTCTTCAATGGGCATCTTAACGACAGACCCTTATGTCGTGACATTTGACTTACCTTTCCGCCTACTGTGAGAACATTGACACGTGGGCGGAAGCTGGCTGTATTTTAGTTTGACATTGAACAGTAACGCGTGGTACGCCACTGACCCATTTATTTCAATTCTATCGTACTTTAAGTTGCCGATTGTTGGTCAAATATTGATCGCCGAAGGCAAACTAATCCGTGCGGGTTAATTAATGAAGAATGCGATATCGAGGCGTAGAGAATTTATGAAGATTATTGTCTGTCCTTGGCGCGTTGGTTGGGTTAACGTGCGATGCCGACGCCTTTGCCGGGTGGATTAACGGTACGACGTATACGATTTAATTGTTTTCCGGTAATTCGAGTGGTGCGACCTAGATAGGCAATCGCGTAATTAAGTGTAGACACACTCGTGGCGGGATGCTTGCAAAATCTTTTTACGTGGGCAAATTCTGCCCCGAGGACACCGACTGGTTGTTAAGCCGTGGGACTGTTTGCACGGCGCGATGCTCTGCATATAGTGTTGTGCCAGTATCCAGTCTGTTGCGTTACGATTGATTTGTTGTTACTCGTCGCGAGTTAGGGATGCGCCATGAATCGGATTTGAGGACATAGGAAATTATAATGAAACCGTTTAAAATGTAGATTTAACTATTTCATACTGGACAGGTGTCGTACGTTAAAACTCAGGCTACGACAATGCTCTTCGTTATCAGACGTATATTCACATTAATGACTGTTTTTTCATTGAAGTCCAGTGGGTTCATTCATCACGCAAACTCGGCAGCTTCATTGCATATTCATTTTGTATCATTCACACGTCTCTTACGTAGTCTCAAGTCCATTGCCCTTATGGATGCAGGATTTAACTTGACGATTAGGCAGTGTCGTTGCGCAATGGAAATACGTTGGACTTGAGGAGAAAAAAAGTAGAGACACGTTCAAGAGACTTGAAGTCCATTCGCCAACGATTAATTCTGCCTTCTGTCTGTCTGTCTGTTGTGTAAAAGAAAATTTTAAACCGGTAATTGATGTTCGTCCGAGAATAGTCTCATTGTCCTTGCTCTCGCACAGAGAGAGTTTAAAGATGTGATAATTGTGGTCCATCGCCCTTTGAAATCTGTACGTTCAAGGTTGCCCAAAAGTAAATCACCCTTTTCGCCTATGCTGCCGTTCTCGTTATTTTAGAATAGATCACGGTGTACGTGTTCTCTGTCTTTTTTGTCGTAATTTTATTTTGTTTTACTCCTCTGTGAAAATGCCATTCGAAATTAGCCCGCGTGTACACCGAGATTAGGTACTTAGAGTTTTTTTCATGATGTCCGTGCCAAGACGAGCCTCGGCTTTGGTCTCTTTTGCACGAGCAGCTCTCAGCTAGTCGAGACGTGTTTCCAGTCTATTATTGTGTCGCTGCATGGCACAAGCTCGAGTCGAAAATCTAAAGAGTCGCTGCGAGTGAATCGCAGTGGATCGACGTGTGGATAGAGCAGGTGCAACGCTGTAAGGGAACAATAAGGATGCGTGCATAAGTGCATAATGCTGTTGGAAATTGCTAGCCAACAGTTTCATGGGAGTTGAATACCCAATATCGTTCTTAATGGATATCCGTTAAGATCCTGGAGGGAATCAATAGATAGAGCCAGTGACTGTTGATAAGAGTTGAAAATGTTAAGAAAGTTGGGGATGTCTCTTGGGTTGGGGGAGTTTGTGAAAGTTTTTTTTTGCCAAGAGGAAAATTGTGTATTGTTAGTCGTTATCTGTATGGGAAGTTTTGTAGTTGTGTTTAAATTCTTACGCGGACCCAGAGTTCCTCGAATCGACATCCGGAGTCCGGAAGGATCCTGGTTGCTCGACGGTGGTTAATCCGTAAACCGGTTCGCGAAGCCCACATGCACGCTTTAACGTGGAGCTGACGCGTTTGTAACTCGCAGGAATTGCCACGGAGTCTCCCGGTGACGCATCAGAGGCGCCATGCTTTCTTCTTTATTTTACAGAGACGACAGTAGGTTCCGTATCCGAGAAGACCCTGCACAGCCTGAACCTCTCGTGCAACGGTGAGGCCACACCGTCGCCGGAAGTCGTACCGAACGGCAGCAGTGAGACGATACTACAGAAACAGCAACACCTGGCAGACAGCGAGAATTTAATCGTTAGCAATGGCCATGAGGACAGTCCTGAGCTTGAGCAGCTGACAGCCAAGAAACCGAGTTACTTGGGTCTGGCTTGTAGCATCAGCGGATACTCAGGTATCACCAGGTACGACAGTAAGCTGCGTGAAGGATTCAGATCCAGAGACAGTAGTCCTGGAACCAGATTGATCACCAGAGATACGAGTCCTGCTGGTTTCAGGTGAGTTTTTTTATTTGGAAAATAACTTGGAACGAAGATTGGGGCTTGATGATGATTCTTGATTATTTTTTTTTATTAGGTCCAGTGAGAACCTTAATCTACCGGCACATCCGTATCCGTCCAAGAGCCAATCAATCTCGCCGCTCGCCATGGATCGTCAGAATGGCTTCTCGAATGGTGTCAAGGAGGAGTGCAAGATTGAAAGCTTCGCCGAGAGCCGAAGTTCCATGAACGTCTGTCAGGGATATTCGGAGGTTGATAAGGGTGTGCCGTTACATAGTACCTTTCCGGATATCAGTCCTATAAGGGGAAGTTCACCCGTTAAGAGAAGTCCTGGAATGATACAGGTGGTTACTTATAATCAGCATAGTAAATCATTTTCATCGAGTTTCTCCGGCTCTTCGCCAAAGTCCACTGCCGTTAATGGTAAGCATCGAGGTCTGGTCTACTAAATGACTCAACCTACGCTCAGATATATGTCTGCTCTTGACGATTTACTGGAACCTGTTTTCTTTTATTTGTACTCTTTACTTTTCTCTTGGCAGTGTCGAACGTCTCGTTCAGCGAAACCAGTATCACGAATGGTTCGTCGATAGAGATTGAGAATCAAACGTTAAACTCATCCTCGAGTAGCGAGAAATCCTTCATTCAACAACGAGTGGAACGGCTCTACGGACCCGGAGCATTGGCTCAGGGTTTCTTCTTTAAACGTTCCAATCAGCTCAATAGCAGCAATAACAGCTTTAATAAGTCTAGCAACAACAATGATTCTACTACCGATAACGCCAATACCGAAGAATCCCTTAAGAATTTACCGGTGCTGAGACACCTGCGACCTGAGTTTCGGGCGCAACTTCCTGTTGTTAGTCCTAGAAAACCTACGGACGGTTCGGAGCAGATAATAAAGCCATTGCAAAGGTAAATTTATTGTAATTTAGCCGTAGGAAATTTCTAATTTTTATTGTAAGTTAGTTATCATCAGATTTTGATACGTTTTAATTCGGTAGGGTAACAACGTCCTCAAGAAAAATTGAACAGAAAGGACAGCCATTGGGTGGATTAGACGCGAGCAGCAAAATATTGGAAAATGAATCTCTGAAGCTGAGTGCCAGTGTCACGAGTATTCCGGATCAGCAACCCGCGGCGCCGGAAGTGGTCTTGCCAGTTCTAGAACCTAGCGCGAGTTCGACTAGTATAGCAAAACAAGCTCAGGAAGCGGAAACGGCCGTAGAAGAGAAGGACGGCCATTACTTTATAAAAGTAGGTGGAATTCGATTTGCCGATAATTAATTCGGCACTAGTAATCTGTAGCATACAATTTCCGTTATTACAGTTACTGAAAGCGGAAACGGAAAGACTCATCTCGTTAGCTGCGTCGGCGGAGGCTGAATTGGCCAGTGGCGATCCTACTACGCTTCCGGAAGAAGCGGCAGGCAAACTTCGTTCAGCCGCTGGCAAAGCCAGGCTACTTGCTTCTCAAAAGATGCAGCAGTTTGAAGGACTCTGCCAAAAGAATATTGTAAGTATTTTTCAAACCGATAGTATTCATACTTTTCGTTGTATTTATTGGCTGCTAGACTTTCTTATTTATTGTATTCTTTTTTTTGAATTTTAGAATCAAGTTCCAGGCGAAGAATTTCCGACGACTAACGAAGATTTAGCTGGATTCTGGGATATGGTGATGCTGCAGGTGGTCCAGGTGAACGAACTCTTCGAGCAAATCGAGAAGCTGCGAAAATCACAGTGGCAGGAGGTATGTGCAGAATCAATTAATGACGCGAGACGTTGTCATCTTCAAAAATCTCGAAGTCCGCGTAAAAAATCCCACCACAATGCCAAGTATCCCATCGCAAATTGTACCTTTCAAGATATCCAGGCTGAAGTGCTCAAAGTCCCAAAATCGAACGAAGTGGGCGTACACTTGCCCGAAAATGTAAATCAGCCAGAACGCATAAACTCGACTAAAACCACCGATCCCCTTTTTCCCAAGCCTGAGAATGTCATAATGGATAAGCGAAAAATCATTGAAAAAACTAATCGACACTCTATACCGATTGCCGGTTCCGATATTTTGGCATTTCAAAAATCGAAAGAAGGTAACGACCGCAGATTATGTAGAACGAAAAGTAAAACCTCGAAATTCCACGAAAGATCAATAGATAGAAAAACGATCGTGGATTCTAAATCGGATATTTTACAAACAAAAAATATACCCACCGTTCTCGATTGTCTAGAATCAAAATTCCAGCATATCAAAATCCAACCGACGCTCAAATTTCTGGCTACTACTAATCGGGATACAAACTTTGATAATTTAGAAAACAGTCCCATTATAATTGAGCGTTGCGTACCGTTGACAAACGGATATATAAATTCCTCGAAGAAAAATATTTTTGACGAGAGTTGGCCTCATCGAGACGAACCGCAACGAATTCTTTCTGGGAACAAGTTGAAAGTGAGATCACGAAGTCCGCGAATGATTTCTGAAAAAGAAGTCGTATGTAAAAACTTGAAAAATCGACCAAGAACTGCAAGTCCTTGGTGTACAAAAGAAAGTAATAAATCGCAAAAGCATCAACGTACTTCTCATAGTACATTCAGATCGCGTTCGATAAGTCCGTGTTTGAAAACACATTTTCGAAAATCCTCGCACAACGTTACTTTCTCTGACGAAGTAAAGTCCAGTCGAACCGAATCTACGATTACAATAAAGAATATCACGGAATCGCAACTTGCTGCGAATAATGAAACTTCGGTAATTTTAAAAAGGACAAAATCCACATTTCGTTTACAAGAATTTGATTATCCTGACGAAAGCGATGTAAATAGAGATACAGCGAAATCAACAGTATCTAGGAAAATTTTGGAGCTTGAAAATAAACGTTTGCAATCGTGCAATGACAAACGGAAGAGTAATAACTCGTTGATGACAGTCACTTCAAAAAATCCACTTTTGAAAGATTCTGTTGTCTCAGAAAAACACGTCGCGTATTCTGGATTCGTTTCTAACAGAAATATAGTTAAGCCTCAAATAAAAGAATCGACAGGCGGTCTGAAGAGTACAATGAATGTTGCGAAATTGAACAGAGGTTGTATCGAAAAATCTAAAATTGTACGCAGGATAGTACAAAGAAATATTCCTAAGGAGTGCGATTTCAAAAAAATAATGACTAATGTATTCAGTCAGAATTATCAATGCATACAGAATAAGCCATTTTTCATAAATTCGAAGAATGACAATTGTAATAAGTTAAATAAAGTCAGCGACGACAGGAGGAAGAAAACAGAAAATATTTCCACACTGGTTACAGTAAAACCAAAAACTGCTGGTCTGACAGATTTAAATATTCGCCATAAGGTTCCTGCGCCTTTGAAAAATACAATGGAAAGAGAATTTGGTAATGTTAAACGTTATTCCGAACTTTCAAAATTAAGTGACTCTTCCTCAGCAAAACTTTCCATGGTCACAGACGTTTGGTCAAACTTGGATTCGTCTTGGACCAGTCGATTTTGCAGTTCAAGTTCCAGTGCATCGATTGCAAATCCTTTACCCGCAGCAGGAACAAGACTACGAAGAAAATTGCCAGTAAAAGATTTTCGAAAGCCGAACAAAGTTTTGGAACCAAGTTTTTCGATTGTTCAATCACAAGACAAGTGCAAGCGTTTTGCTTCCGTATCGCGAAAATCTTTTAAACGTCACAGCAACTCCTCACAAAATCTCAGAAGATGTGAACCAGTGT
>JARQST010000176.1:0-181792 GCA_030142225.1 Pachycephus smyrnensis
TCGGTTGGGTGTTACGCCCGTGGTCTTTCGTTGCGGTGGATTTGACTAGGGGTGATCGCGATTTTTTTAGCCCGGCTTCTTTTCCTGTGTTCTGAGTTTGCGACTGAAGCTTAACGGCTTAGTCCAGGCCTTTTCACATAATTCTTGTTATTTGTAAAAGTTTGTATTCTCGTCTCTCATTGCTCTGTCTCCGCGACTTAAGCTTGTCGCAGGTCGGAATCCCCTTTCGCGGCCCTCTCGCCCTTGCGTCACGGCAGTCCGCTGTTACTTCGGTATCTGTCAGACGGACCCATGCTGTACGTGGGGGTTGGGCTTCGATTGCGTGTATTTTGCACCCTAGACTGCTTAATCCGGTCCATTGCATTTGTCTTCTGTTGATTGTATTGTTTGTATTAATAACTTATTATTCGTATCATCATCTTTCACTTGAGATTTCTTGCCTCGGATCTTCAGCCCATTTTATATCATCTCTTCCTGTACCCTTTAACTCTTTACCACTAATACCAAAAAGGCGTAACACAGTGTATCAGTCTATTTGAATAACCGCGTCGCAGTCGTTCTCTCTCGTGCGCGAAAATCCACGCGTTAATCTATAACAAGTGAATAATTAACCCGCATCCGAAAATACGCGTAGTGCAAAAATAATCGTGAAAGTCGAATCGCCAAGTCGTTGCGTGAACGTGTCGCGAGTGTCAAAGGACGGAGTGGAACCTATGAAGTACGCACCAGGAAGATTGAGAGGAAGACAACAATCCTGAGGTGACATTTTCCTTTTGTTTTTTTTTCTACTTGCGGCAGACATTTGCGTAAGCAGCTATGCTGAAAATTATACTTTTGCTATACTTAGCATACACCAGAAATATAGCATAGATCTAAGCGATACCTATGCTAGATTTTGGTCATACATTTTGAAAGTATTTACTTTAAAATGTAATTTACTTTAAAACTATACTATAGAAGTAACTTCGACTATGAAGGTAGTCCGACACTTTCCGAGTAAAAACTACATATTATGCGGTCTACAGCAGACCACATGGTAGATACTACGTTTCGCGTGGAAACCATGTGCTTGCAGTGGACGCGGTTAAAGGTTGGTGATGTAAATGGTTTCAGAGGGTTGCAGTTTAGGAATTTGTATTCAAAATATCCTGCATCGTTTTGCAAAGACTAAAAGGCAGTTTACAAAGCATTTTAGGGACTCTTTGCCGTTAATGGTACCAAGAGGGTGGCTGGGACTTTGGCACTTTGGCACTTTGGTCAGACAAGAATTGGGGGGGGGGGGGGGTTCGTATGAGATGGGGTGAAAGCTTAGCAGTCAAGGGAGAAAAACTAATAATCGGCAGGAGTGCTGTTCCTCTTAGTCTCATCCTCGTCATGGTCGCCGAGAAGATTAGGCGACCGGCTGACAAATTTTCTGGCACTCGCTCACATTGGGACTCGCCTGAAATTGCCCGTTGTGTCGTTCGTGCTCTGTCGCGAGATTGGCGGATATAAATATAACGAAAAAATAATTTGCCCATTAGGGGGAGCCAAGTGGAATTGGAGTTAAGGGATAAGCGAAAGCCGGCTTTCTCATGTGGCGGCTAAATTCCAAGAAGTATCCCCAACTATGTATACTCGTTAAGATAATTGTAGCAAAATAGAAACCAGAATTGGGTTTGGTGAAAAACAGTACACGTCAGCCAATCAGAAAAGCAAACATCTAGGCGCCACGGTGACTCCTTCCTCCTACTTTTATATCTCAGTTCTCTATCTATTATCTCTTATCTTTCTTTTGAGCGCATAGCTGCATCCTGCAGTGCAGGAGTGGTCGGACTCGAAGAGATTCATCAAATCGAAGCCGTAGCACGACTTGGATCATTTCCAGTATCTTCTTCAGATGGATTTTGTTGTTTGCCAAGCGAAATTTCGAAGTCTGCAAAAACTGATCTGGTTTTAGCAATATACCTAGTTCGTGGTACGGTTGGGATCTACTGTATTAGGATTAATCAAAATCCGATTTAAATTCTCCACGTCTTATTATGGCCGACGCCCTGCGGATGTGAACTTTTCCGAGAGTTTGGAAATTTCAGACGCCACTTGTGAAAAGACGCCCCCAGGACATCCTCACCTGGTAACTAGTTATATTCCCTAGATGGGAAACCATGTTGAGCGTCTACATAATAAAATGCAGAAAGTCGATAGTATAGAGGGATGTAGATTCCTGATGGAATGACTCACAGTTGCAGTTGCATGGAAACGCATTTAGGGGTAGCTAGGCGATATTAGATGTCTCCTAAGGGTTGGACTAAATCCAGATGGATCTATTCTGAGACTTTTCTTTTTTTTCTCTTGTATCCCTGGAGATTTTCCTCCTTGCCCTCATTCACCCTTATTCAACCACCGCCTTCATCCCTTCCAGACTTACCAACCCTCTTAGCCTCTTTATAGATAATCACTTGCCAATTGGAATATTCGGAAATCCCCCTTGGACGCTATCTTTTTAAAATGTTTCTTATCAATTTTTTTCTCCCTTGCCAGTTAATCAAGCTTTTCCCAGGGTATTGTCGTAGTTTTTATTTTACTTCCGTTACGGTTTAATAATTAACACCAGACCTGCGGTATCTGCCTTTTCTCGCAGTATTCGTTTCATTTATATGGATATAATACATGCATGTATACATGTATCATTCATTCCTCCATCTCGTCGTTTTGACTAATGAAACGCAAACGCTCATTCGCTCGGGCAATAACGGCTCTGTGTTTGCTGAACAAAATTGTAATTTCACTCTCGCCTATTCTCAATTTCCTCGTACGTGTTTCCGTGAGCGCTTTACGCCGGTGTTACGACATGCCACTTTTGGCGCCAATGCCAATAAAATGGTTCTGCCATTTCTATTGGACGACGGATATTCATCTTCATACTGTAGTATCTGATAAAAATGTTGAGTCAAAGTTGATGAAAATTTCTAAGAGCTTCTCTTGCCTTTTCAATGTTGTATTCTTGTTGCTAGAAACAGGTGTAGATGTCCTTACCTATTTCACTAAATAGAAAGTACGATTATTGCGGTTCGAAGAGGGGGGGAGTACTTATAAATTGCTTAATCGCCGTTTTTCACGGATCGTGAAGTTTAGAAAACTTGTTTCTTTCTCTTTTTACTCTTTCCTTCTTTACTGACGAGAGAAGGTGGGTTTGGAAGGAAAAAGGCGCACCGACCGACTTGCTTCGAGAATACTTGATGCACTCGAGAAGCATGTAGCATTCAGGGGCGTTTTCTGTGGTTGGCAGCGGATTTTAACGCTTCAAGAAATGGGCTAGTGTACTTTAGACGTTTCGAGACGCGATTAAAGTTAGAGGTTTGCGGAGAAAGAAAAGAAAAGCATAAATCAACCCCTTTAGCTAGCATTAACGAATCGACTTAAATGTTTCCCTGAAACCTATCGTTAACCATACCGATTTAGGTTAAAGTCATTTTTCGGTTTTATAAACGAAAATCATTTCTCGGTTTTATAAACAAAAATCATTTCTCGGTTTTGAAATTTAATGATAAATTGTCAAAGACTCTTATCGATTGCAATTCAATAAATTTTACGAGCAACGTGTAGAGCACTGGCTATAACGAATTCTTGTCTTGTTTGAATACTGTTAGGGAATATAGTGCATATACCTATCGGTAAGGGATAGGTACCAGGCAAAGATCGTAAGGGCGGGATTATCGAGGGGTTGTTGGAGGTTGAACCAGAGATTATTGAAGAAAATTACAGCAACGCCCGTCTACTGCATTGCCTCGGGGCCACGTGTATATTCCCAGTCCCGTTTTCAGTGGTATCCACCCTCTGGGTAACAACCCCTGGAATTCTGTAGGCATTGCAAGGGTTATGGAAGCCGTGTAGGGGTGCGATCATCGTCCGATGACGGGTGTCAATACGTTCGATGCATCCCGGAACAGCTGCAACGTCCCGTATAGGCACTGTACTCTCTCTCTTTTGATTGCACGCCAGTGGCAGACCGGGCGCAATGATGGCAACGGAGGAAAAAGGGGGGAAAAGGAGAAAAACAGCCGGAAACTCTACGAAGATAGGGAAAACGAGAGAAAAAAGTAATTAAACGAAGATTAAAGCGATCTGGCATTGGTCGCCGATGATTTCTCTCGGTGCCGGGGAAAAACTGTGCCCCCTCCCTTTCCTTTTTTCCTTTTTTTTTTGTGCCGGCATGTGCCGGAAATTATTGCTCCGCTGGTATGTGCCGGAAGTGATTGCTAGGCGGGATTATCAGTCTTTTTGTTATGATTTTTCTTTTTCAAACTCGGAAAGTTTAATGGTCGTATCCAATACGTGTGTGTGTGCACTGCTAATTTTTGACAATTAAACGTGAATTTGTGCTTTCGTGAAATTTCTATTAATCTGCTTTTTTGTAATTAGAAATTCGGGAGATTACTGATTAACTAATTGGTCAGTGCTTAAATTATAATAATCTATGACGAAGTATTTTCATATTTTAAAAAATTCCCTGAATTCATTCAATTTGGATATTAATATCCGAATTTCATCTGAAATGTTTTTCGGAAGTTCGTCGGAGTGGGTTTAATTGATCACGCTAATTTGTACGCCTTTGTTAATTACAGACCAGAACGTACAACTGTCTTCTGGTATTTATCTTAATGCTAAAGTATCGTGTCACCCCACCCAAATTTTAATCATATTATATTCAATGGGGTGTCCTGTTTTTTCCCCTGATGTCGTTCTTCAAGCATTATGCGAATGTAGGTACTAAAGCATAGGTTTACTTAAAAAACTAAAAAAAAACCGAATCTAGGAAAAAAAGAAAGCTCGCACTTACCATTCGGCAATCCATCACGAACAGTGAAGCACTCGCCGTAACAATCCGTTATCAATCTTGCTAATGTCCTAGGGGCCCACCCCTTTATTATCATAAGGCCGAACCGTTGGCGCATCCTAATGAGCCCCAGAGTCCTGCGTATCGGTTCTCACGGTTTTCCCTGTAAAGATAAGAGTAGAATCGAAGAATACAATTTCATTCGGACATGATTCGTCGTTTTTGACCCCCTTCCGTAGAGATCAATGAATTCTCGAATATCAAGTATATCCTAGAAAAGAATAATCGATTTTTCAAAGTGCACCGTAAAGAAACCAAAAGGGGGGACTGAGATGTAAAAGAGATTGGATACCCTAATGATAAGGGAGAGAAAACACACCCCATTCTAATTAACCCGCTTCATAAACATAACTTCTCTTCTGTGCATGGGGGGGTGAGTTTAAAGTGCTGGAGAGCTCCTGGGCATGGTGCTAGTCAGAATCAACCCCCATAAACAGGAAGCGCTGGGGTCTAGTCGCTATTTTCCGATTGGCTAGTGTCCATAATTGAACTCAGAACCCTCTGAAGATTTGGATTCCACCATAAACGCTCGTAAACTCTGACGATCCTGAAGTCCTGTTGACGTCTGGATACGCATTGCTCTGCATAGGGGTTGCAAGGACAATAGATTTAAGGTAGTCCACCCAGTAACCCCATGATTCTCGCACGCGTGACGTGGCAGGAGTCAATTGGCTGAAACAGCTACTGAACCCTGTCTTCTCGTATAGCTTCACCTACGTCACTTCTTCTCGTACTCTTGATACCGCTAAAAGACGTCGTTCTTGCACCCTTTCACCCAACCCCTCCCTTGTCCTGTCTCTCATACCAGTATCCTCTTCGGGCTTCATCGCCCGAAGTGTCTTGGAATTTAGTAGGACACTTCAAGTGCCACTTTCAGGAGCCACGTCCTGGGTCAGGAAATTTGTCAGGATGCTGAAGAGATCCTGTTGGGGACATTGTACGTGGCGCTGATTTAAAACTCTTGAGAATCTGTTGGGACGCGAGTTTTCGTGGCAAATGGCGAACGAGAGCATTTTACCAGTAAAATGACATTTTGTCTGGATTTTTGGAAAACTTATTCCACGAAACAATCGAGTCTGTATAATGTGTTATTCTAATAGAGAAGGTTGCTGACTCGTGTAAACTTTCCACCCAGCTGATTTTTCGACCTTTTTTTTTTACGTCCTATAAAAATAATCTATTCACCTCCGTCGTTGCTATCGCTAAAGTATTGACTGCTCTTTGTAACTACGGGGTTGTCTCGCTTCGGGCATCTTTTTTTATAACTTGACTGTCTAGTTAGTTGTTTTATACACAAAGCACAATCCTTGAATGTCACCGTATCCTGCAGGTTCCATTTTTCTTCTTTTTTTACGAAGGGATGAATCCTCCATCAAGAACGTATCTGTCATGCGTAAGGGGCGAGTTTTTGGTCAAAACTTAAACTTGCCGCCTGAATACGTAGGTGGCTATGTTTATCGGGACTCGTGGCGGGTCAGGATGTGGGGTAGCATAGATAAACATCATCAGTTCAACAGTCAAAATTTGCTCGTCCGGAAAAGTCGGGGTCGACAAGCGTGTTTTTTTGAATATTATGTAAACGCAGGTCTGCGATGTCTCGGAGGATGTGGACGTAGGGGAAGACTGCAGAACGCGTCAAGTGGTAAGATGATCCGACTTTCTGGGGATCCTCCATTCTCTATCAATCTCTCTACGGCAAATAACATAGCGGTAGGACTCGCTTTCAACCCCTAAAACCGGGGATGTTTCAATTATGAACTAATTACGCCATACGTATGTGCATACGAGGCAATTACACTGGGCGACATCTGCCAACCATATCCCGTCTATGGTTTAGGGATGCGTGGGTGTTACTAACGGGAGCATGTGGCGTTACATGTGTCCAGAAAGGGGATGGAATGCGATGCAGGAGGGTGATTCTCTTGCAGGCAGGTTGCGTCTCGAAAATACGAGGCGACGATTCCGGCGCGTTGCACTTGCGAAATTGCGTCCGTCATCCCTTCTCGAATTACCATATGTGCTGCGTGTACCACGCTCAACCCCCTAGGCAAGGCCATGCTCTTCTTCGTTCATCCCCCATGACGTGTCCTTTGTATCTCAATATGTCTGCCGATTCGCTTCGTTTCACAGTACCACTTTTTCGGTTCCATTTTTTTTCACCCTCCTAACTCGTAATGGTTACGCTTAGCGATTTTAAAATTGGACTTCTCGTCGCAGGGGGGCGGGGTGAAGCGTGGACTCCGACAAGATCTTCGACATCCTGATTCATCCCCTGTACGAAGATGCCCTTCAAGTTTGAAAATTGTCCGCGTGAAATACGATACGAAATCAATGCAGACCATGAAATACCAGTAAGATGACGTATTCGATTGGGTATCTCACCCTATCCCTTATTCGGCAATCTTTGGTGAGGTGGTACAGGGGTGGCATGTGTACAGAGAGCTCCCGTTTCCGCTGAGGTATGTCCCGGATATGACGTAACGCTCCTAGGCCTGGTTCAGACCCCTCTGGCCACGTGACAGAAATTCCGAAGCTTCAGGAACCACCTCGTTTATTTCAGGAGTTGGTAACACTGTCTCGGATATAGGTAGGGTAGATGCGAATTTGCTTCTAAGTTCATTCTATCTCATTTCCCTTCACTCTTTCGACCCTTAGCGTTGTCTCTGAACTTCAACTTGTAGCAGGTGCATACCTAGAATCGCTGAAGGAACCATGGCCCTAGACTCGTTGTTGCATCTATTTATATATGTTGCTACACATGCCGTAGCGAGTTAAAGCGTTATTCATAGTTAAAGTTAGTCGCAGAATGGCTGACTCCTGCTCCCCGGGGCAGGCCGGGAAATACAACCCTTGTGGGCAGCGTTCCGAACCCAGTTGGGCTAACCCTGGCCATGCAAAGCGAGCCGGGGGTTGTTAGATTAAACTCCAACCCCTCGCGACGCCCCGGATACCTCTGACGCCACGTCGGGTTAAAAACAGACAGGAAGAGCATGAGTCATCCCCTGAGAAAGAGGCACGAACCACTCGCGAGCAAAACAACGAATATTGAGCGCTTTCATCCCCTAAAAATTGTGGACGAACGTGTCTTTCTACATCCCTACAGACGATATGATACAGGGATGTTTCGCTTTGAAACAAAAAAAATGGAATTGATCTCTCAATACGTTGGCAGAACTGTCACTGATACTGTCAAAAGTTGTACGATGTCAAACTGTCACTACGATACTTTACCATCGAGCTACTGACAAATTTAGTGTATTAACAGACAAAGGGGTTGTTATCCAAATGGCAAAGGGGTTGCGAGCCAAGTGTCTCCTTTATACGCAGGGATGAATTTGTTTTACGATAAGGTAAAATTTTAACTGTTACGCACTTGGTAGTTTTAACTATAAAGTAACTTTGTTTTTTGTTTCAGGTAAGTCCAAATCAATAATCCAGCGAGGGGTGAAGGAATTTTGAGAATCAGCTAGTACGTTTACAGTGAGTAGTAAAATCTCAAGAAATTCCTTGGCGAAATGTATTTTTAAGGCGCGTTCATAAGGAACTTCCAAATCTTCATATAGTCCTTCTTGCTCCTTTAGCAACCCCTCGCTTTGCCACCCTCTCAAGCTTTTCCAGCTTCATCCCTCCTATCGTCAATTATTCCCATGGAAACGATTCGCCCGAAACCTTTCAACGAATCAATTTCATTGAGCGACTTCACTGTGCACGTACAGCCCTTAATTATTTCGTTGACAATGGAGGAACGGAGTCTACCTTGAATAATGTCTAAGGATTTGCTGGAGCCAGATACGTTGAAAATGATTTTTCCCAAAGATACTGAACGAAACATTAGCTAAGAAACAGACGTCGAATTTCTTTCTGGACATTAGGAGGGGGGAGGAAGGACGCGGACCTCTCTTTCCTTTCTATCGGCACAAAAGGATGTTGAGTAATGAGGTGAGATAGAGGTCGGAAAAAAAGAAGAAAAAAAAATAATAATAAGATCCTCAAGATAGGCTGCGTTATGTGCAGCTAGCGTGTGGGAAACTCACTTGGCGTTATGCGTAGGAATTCTATCCGGACTATGGTAGCTTGCAGAACTCGCAAACTGATCCCATTATATTATGGGAAAGTTTTCTGGCTTATGGGGTACTTGCATGCTTTCAGACACTACACCTACGTTAGCGACGATTGTCGCTTCCATTGGTGGCTAGTTGATAAAAATATTGGTCCTCAGGAATTTCTGAAGGGAGAGTCGGATAACGTTCTTTGGAAAGAAAGAAAGAAAGAAAAAGAGACGTTAGGAAAAGCTTGTTGGGTCGCGTTGGCGTGTTAGACTTCAATCTTCTGTCAGTGGAGTAAGATTGGGATGGTGGATGAATGGTCCAGGTTCTATAAAAAAAAATGTCCATTACCACAGGGCTCGCATGTACCACGCAGTTATCTCGGTATCATTTATTCTCTTGCCAAAAGATCAGACCTGACTACCACGTGCAGTGTGGATGCGATTTGTACTTTGAAAAATTCACCATTGTGTATCCCTTCCTGTAGCTTGGAATTCTTTTCATTTTTAATAGGGATTCCTGAGAGGTCAGAGTTCAACCAGACGGATGCTTATGCTGGACACAGATCGTGTGTATCCTTATGGGAGTTTGGCGTGTCTTACGGTCATTTTATTTTAAGATATCCCAAGAGAGTATCCTGAAGGAACGATAGAGATGGTCCATTGACCAAGAAGCAGGCGAGTTCCCAGTTTGAGGTTATTTTTCCACGTGTGAAAGTTCAAGGAAGGAAAAGAGAAAAAAATTTCCTATCCGTTTAAATGATCTTCTGACGATTTCCTGGCATCGTTAGCGAAACGATCCACGCGGTTTTTCTTGACGGCCATTGCGCCTAGTCAAGTCGCATAAGACCTTTTGCAAATTCACTTAAGCGTCTAGCAATTTGCGGTTGGGTTCGCACTCGCACGCACTTCTCGTAAGTTTTAAGGTCATAGGTCGATCGTGTGGCTGAATTCATTACCGGGATATCCTGAAAGGCCGTATAAAGTTTCACTCTGATTACGCCGCCATTTATCCCAGAGTTTATAGATTCAAGTAACCATAACTAAAAGAGGATTACTTGACCTGAAAAGTCTTTTTCCCCTTTTCACACTTCAACCCCTGACATTTTCTTATTTTTTTTCCTTTTCCTCCTTAAGTCTTTATTTTTTTTTTCATTTATACATTTTTGTTTATCGACCGAAGAACAGGTTTCATGATTATCTTTGCGCTGTTTTGGGTTTTCTTTTTTTATCCTTACCCTCTTCGCCAGCTTTAAGAGATGAGATTGGATTCACGTGTCTCGTTCCTCTTGATACGTGCGTGTCTGACTGCGTGTCACATACACAAATGTGGAACTCTGCTTTCTGAAAGTCTAGGGGTAACTTCTCATTTGAGGAATGATTCTGAAACCTGCTGACAGGGCTGACACTTTGCGAGCGACTCTTTTGTCACCCTGTCGCGTGGAGTATTTTGTCATTAGGTCCTGCAATCCTGCTAGTGGTACCATCTAGGTATATATCTATATAAGAACTAGGTACTCGACCGTATACCTAAAGGAAGATGGATCGTATGTAGATTCATCTTTTTCCACTGCTAAATATATCTCTTCGTGCCCTCTGATCCTTAAATGAAACGTCTTGAGTCCTCGTATGGGATTGGTGAAAATCGATAGGAATGACTCTGATGGCATCCTCCAGGAAATTCATTATCTTGGTAGGCTCAAGCTAGGGAAGTTATCCCTGGTCCTGTTGATGTCCAGCGCAGGACATAATTTCGAGCAAAGTCCACATAGTCCTGCACCCTTACTTCATATCTTTCTCAGCATGCCGTCGCATAACCATCTCTTGGGGGTAACTTTCAATTTCGTGGACCAAGACGGTTTTGCACATAGGTAACAGGGCGCTGTACATACCGATCTCGCAATTTTGGACACAGTGGGGGTTCTTTATGTTACCAAAAAGAAAATATATGTACTACACGTATGTGGAAATGTGTATAGCTTATCCTGGATTTTAGATAGCATGTGGTGCGACAGCAGGGTATGGATAGACACGTGATAAGGAGAGAGGAGAATGTATATAAATAGAAAGAAACTTCATCAGAACTTCTGAATGGTCCATGAGAGAAGAGAACTTGTGTTCTGTGTAAACGTTAAATCCTTGAAAGTTGTTCTTCTCCTTTGGGTTCATTGTGAGAATTCGGAAAAGGAGACTGGAGATCGCCATTAGAGTCTGTGAGCTTTCCAAACTTTCTTGATAGCTCAAAGTTGATGTTTGTGTAACTGTTACACATTTGGATTTGAGTTTTCATAGTTCTTGGATGAATAATGGTGGGCTTAGTACGTTTTCTCATACATGAATAGAAATTGCTGCTGAGATTATTTGATCGTCCTCAACTTTGTCGCTGGAGCAAATATGACTAATTCAAATTTATAATTTGGTTTTTATTTTATTTTTTATATTGGCTTTTGCGTGCGATGGTCCCTTGGGAACATTTTAAGATCATGGATGGTTAGCTCGCTGAAATAAAATGGCGTGGTTCAATGGTGAGGTAACTTTTAATTGTATTAGACTGGAGGCAACTTGCTACTTTGGAGTTGGCGCTGTATTTGAATGCAATTAAGAGTCCTTTGAAAACGGACCCCGTCTCCGACCAATCACGACGAAGCTCAGTAACGTGTGTACTGACGGTAGAATGAGGGACGAGAAAAGTTGAAAATCTTGGGTAAGATATTCAAGAAAATAAATTGCGATTTGTTACTATATTGGATTTTGGAAATACACGTAATATCCATGTACTTTCTTAAAGTTGGTTCAAATCAGAGCCAATTACCAACATACTCACATGCATATCACGTATCGACCACATGTCTTTAATTATAACTTATTAGACACGATTAGAATATCTCAAAGTTTCAGTTACCCAAACAGTTTAGTTCCGAATATTCCAAATCCCTTTGTGAACTTCCTCTGAACTATGAAATCTGAAAGGTTAAATTTGAAAACTTTCGAAACAAATTTCTGGTTCGCCTTTTGTTCTGAAATTTAATACGTTCTAGTTATAAAATGCTGACTCAGTGGTCAGTAGCTCGCAATATCGTTATTCCTGATCAAGCAACAAGCAATACATAGTTCAGTGCGAACCAATCGTCCGGGTTACTCAAGTGCGATCAATATTCATGGAGCTGATAATAGAATTTGCCTGCCATTCGCGGAACGTCGAGGTTCGATGAGGAGATATGCAAATGATCACAGTTTGGACGATCGTCGAAGGGGTGATTCTGGGAAGGGATGACAGTAGGAATAGGTAGGGAAGGAATATGTACGAAGAACCAGGGGTTAAGGTTTAAGGGGTGACATTGTCGATAGTGTCGGCGGTCGGGATTCTGCGGTACCCAGGAACGATTCGTGCCCTCAGACACCTGAGGGGGTGAGTTCGTCTAGTATGTGTAACCCCTCCGCATCTCTCTGTTTGCTTGGTGAAGAAAATGCTGAAAAAGCACCGGGTTTATTCTTTCACCCTCATAGTTTGAATATCCAGGGACAGACCACGACTCACTACAGTTTCGCAGAGTTTTCTAGAATATTAAACGGTCCTGCACGACTCACCACGTGACTCGACTCTTGAGATCATCCCCGAAACATCCCTCTATCCATTTCCTGGACACACAGAATTTCTCATTCCTCATGGACCATTTTTCAATTTGGTAGCTTTTTTTTACTAGGTAATAAAAAATACCCCAACCGCCTAGATTGCAGGGTTTCGATTCTGTACATGATAGGTGTGATATGTGGGGATGAAAAAAACCGCACCGATTATTCCTGGATAGTAAACTACATACAAGAGACACTGGTTTCACGGTTTCTGGCTAAATGGATGCTGCGTGCGTGTTTCAGGAATTGAAAATAAAAATGGTATTCGTGCACGTATATTATACGTGTGTGGAAAATCGGTCTGTGTTTATTGGACGGTATTTTATCTCCCTTCACGGAATGGCTCCGAGTACGTTCGACAATACGTGGAGGAGGACACGTTGTTACTCAAATCTAGGGGTGGGTTCATTAGTGATCTAGCTACCCTGTCTGGATGCTGTGGACGGTACCAACCCTCAGTTTCTGTATCGTGAAACGCGCATGGGGACACTCGCTGATTCCTGTGTTTGGTCAAACAGACAGCAATGACAGACTCTACCACCACCGGTGCTACGTATACAGGGGGTTACCAAGTTATTTCATTAAGCTCGTGTAGTGCGCTAATAATTATTGTCGCTACCGCATTCTGATACTATGAGATTTATCAATGACTCTTTGTTAGTCCGATAAACATTCAATTAGTCATTTCATATTGTAATATCCTTTGCTCAAACCAGTAGATAGTCAATTTAGAGTATTATCAGTTGGAATTAACGACTCGAGTTTCATTGTTCTTTGTTTTGGTCATTTAAACGTTTTTCTGTTTATTTTTTTATGGGGTTTACTGTGAGCAACAGTAATGGTATATGACGTTGTTGGTGGTTTGGTCAGCGATTTGTTGAAGGGATGATTAAAAACAATATAAATGATCCTGTGAGTTGTAGGATTTTCAGGGTAGGGTTAGAATTGGATTCGGAATAACCATAAACTGTGAAGTTAGGTTTAGGAACGTTTCACAGCGTGAGTAAAATACGTGATATTTTGACTGATAAAAATTTGGGAAAATACTGTGGGACTTTCTCTATTTGCTCGGAAGGGTAATCATTGTTGAGTAAGTCATTCATTAAGTCGAATCCTGTTGATGGGTTTTCTAACCGTGAAGGCCGCAATCCACAATAAAGGAAAATTGGATTGGCGAAAGGTATTTTGGCAAATTGACTGAGCCCTATGTGAAAACTCCTTTTTTTCTCTTTTTCCTCTTTATTCTTTCTCACCCTTTCTTCCTCGTTCTTTTTTCGTTCTTTCCACCGAAACTCTGAAGTCAAATCCAATCTCGGTCTCGCAGTAATTCGGTAAACCATTTAGCCGGTGCGTGTCCATTTCCATTCTCTTGGTTTTCGAAATTTCCAGTCCAACAGTGGTCAGTCCTTTGGCGGTCGACCGCACGCAGGACGAGAAAAGGGCTTTGGAACCCTTTGCTAATTCTACGGGCAATTATGTCCTGGCATCGCGTGGACCTGCTCCTCTGGGATATACCCTTGATTATCCTGACTATTCCACTCTCGGTTACGTTCTAGATCTACTTATCCCATTAATTTGAAATCGCCTTTACGAATCCGTCTCCGTGGAGTCCAGTATATCTGCATCTGACCAGAGTCAGTCAATAGAAACATGAAATAAGCTTTTGGAGATTTTTGTAATTCAACTTATTTTCTGTAATTGAGTCATTAAGACCCACTAAAATAATTAGACGGTCCACTGGTACAGGGCTGTTTATATTTTCTCCAAAGACATTGGCCTTTCTCTTTCTTTTTATTTTTCTCCTTTAATTCTTCAGAGTCTGGAATAAATCTCACTGGGGCTACCTTTAGCTTCGTTGTAAAGGGCTAGTTTTACTAAGGTTTGAGCGTACTCATTCTTTCGTTCCATTCTTTATTACTACCCAGCACCTTGTGGCTTTTTACCCGTGGCAGCCTTTTTAATCTTTAATTCTCTTTCTGGCTACCTACGTGCTTTCGCTATTTTCCACGGCCCGGTCTGTGATACGCCTGAACTTTTACGTTTAAGGCTGGCCCACAGCATTGTTTGGAATTGCTTATACGTGCAGAGATAGATATGGGACCATGGGTATATGTGGTACGTATAACGTAAAATGTGGTTTGAGTTACGTTCCGCGGATGCTCACCAACTGGCCGGAACTAAACGCTAGGACAAAGGCGCTCTGACAGACCCCTGAATTAAAAATATTCCTAGCATAGCTCAGCTACATCCACCATAGAGTCTACCACGAGGTACGGTGCGGGATTTCCATAAAATAACGAAAAGCACAAAAGCGGGAATCTAACGAGTGTACCAAATAAAACCAGGGATTTCGCGTGGTTTCTATATTTTTCTGAAATTCTCGTCACGTTACCACACCTTCCATCATATATTTGGACTTTAATCCACCATTAATAGGAGTAACTCGTTCGTTTGGATAAGCCGACAAACCTGACGTAGGACACCACACGCTTGTTGGAAAGAGAGATTCAATGGTATGAGATTAGTCGTATGAAAAATACGAATTTGATGAAAATTCAAAAATATGTAAAGTTATCACGAAGCTGAAAGATATTCTTTGACCATTTTGCCAGAATGGAATTCGAAACGGGCACAAAATGAAACAAAGACAAATCGATGAATTAATCCGACGAGGCGTGGAATTTCGCAATGGTGGCAAGGGGTTGCATCGTGGCCACCCTTATGGAACTTGAAGCGGGAATAAAATTAAAAAGCGGGAAGCCCCATTCCAGGGGCAAGAATGCGTAGTGGCACGAGATTCGCCAGAGCGCACCACTCGCAAACGCATCTCTAACTCCCTCCACTCAGAGTGTACAGACTTGCAATGCTAAATATTTCTTTGCTCGACTTTACGAAGCGTAAAGTTTAAAGTACTGAGGATGATAAGAATGCGCTAATTAAGATTCCATTTTATGATAACCTTGCACGACAACATTTACTATCTAGATACTCACTTGACTCACGTGCTGAAGTCACGAATTTCCAACAGCTTCAATGTCGTTCACTCACTTTCATTTCTAGAACAAAGAATTTATACCGGTTAGATATTCCTATTGAATTCTTATCTATGCAGAATGGTCGACATATTAATCCTGGTGGAAGAGAAGAAAGAGAAGAGAAGAAAAAGAAGAGATGTCTCTCTGACTTGGGTCGCGTAGATGGAAAGTAAATAGACTCTTTGAAAAATCGTGCCAA
Source organism: Pachycephus smyrnensis (assembly GCA_030142225.1). Classification (NCBI taxonomy): domain Eukaryota; kingdom Metazoa; phylum Arthropoda; class Insecta; order Hymenoptera; family Cephidae; genus Pachycephus; species Pachycephus smyrnensis. The sequence goes on from JARQST010000176.1 coordinate 15,789, forward strand.
TTTCACCCCACTGTCCAGTTCTATGGGGTTTTTGCAAGGTAGTCCAGAAACTGAGCATCAGTTACAACCCCAAGAGCGTGGCAGGACTTGGTGCAATTTGTAACCCAGCTTGGCCACCCTCATAGCTTAAGACAATCGGACAAGGGCTTAAGGTCTCTTTTGCTACGGACCCTATTCTTCCCTTCGACTTTAGTCCTTATAGTAGTTTCCACTACCTCGAGGAAGGGTGTCAATAGTGACTCTTGGGTGCAGGTCTTATTTTCTGGACTCACCCAGAAATTCCTGGTTAGAACCGAATTTTACCGGTTATATGCTGTTTGGGTTTATTCTACTTTCTTTTGTTTTTGCGCACCACCCTCATTGTCGAATTTGCATAAGAGTAGCATGTTGCGAGTTCGCGTGTTGGTACCGATAAGTTTTCTCCTGGGGCGGAAATTTACTTAGGGTGGCTATTTTAATTTTTTTCTTTTTTTATTTACAAGGAAGAGTAAGGTGCGAGCAGTGCGCGCGACCCTGCACTTATTAATAGGATTGGCAGAGGGAATTCTTTAAGGGTTTTTAAAATCTGCATAAGGGTTGATTGATGACTCCGGATGCTCGCGAAGATTGCCTGAATATTGGAGGCTCTTGTGTATCTGTTCTCTTGTGCTCTTATTTGTACCCTGTAAAACTCGTGTAAAAAATGTTGGATATTTATTTAGGATACGTTTCGAGAAGGGTGAGTTTGGTATAGGCTCTCGACACCCCTTGAGCGCTATTTCTCTTTCGGTTACTTTCACGACCCGCCCCACTCTCGTTTATTCCTTCTTTCTTTCTCTCAGCTCTCTCAGCTCTCCACCAGAGCGAGAGCCCACGTTGTTACTTTTCTACCAACACCTTCACCGTTCTTCTTTATTTCCATTAGGGTGCTTTCACCCATTTATTATAATCCTCCTGAGTCCCAACACTGCGATGTACCAAAATCATCCCTTATTCCGTTAAATTATTCGTTCGATGCGTCTTAATGTCTCGAGAAGACTTTACGTTGTTTTATACAGGAAGCACGTGCATCCATTCCATCCATCTACCCTTAGGATCACGTGCTTGGATGATCCTTGAGCTTGGTGGGAGGAGGGGTTAAGGACTTTTATAAGAGGGCATTTAGTATTCGAGGATTTTTACTTGAAAAACCTTAATCCGCTTTCCTGATCTTTGTTTTTTTTTTTCGTCAGTACTTTATGCAGCATGTGTATAATTATTGATTGGACAAGTTTTGTTTACCGTTATAGGGGAAATAATAACAGTTTAGGCAATGATAGGTTATTTAATCTTACGATGATTATGAAGGACTAAGAAAATGCCTTGACTCTTAAAGCAGAATCAATAATTCCTTGGAAAGTGTAATGAATGGGACGGAAGACTCAGAGCTTAATGAACTTTAAAGGTATCAACGTGTCGTACCAACCACCCTACAGCCCCTCCTATCTTTACACCTACACACCCTTTTTCGACCCTGTCTGCGGTATCAGATGTCCCGAGAGAGTGGATTTAAATTGGCATAAAAAGTTTAATGAAATAGGAATTGCGTTACAGAGTACTTTTACGAATTTTCAGTATATCCTTCGGTTTCACCTGAAATTTAAAAAAAAATTAGACTACTCGATTTAATAACTGGACCATTATCGATGAGCTTATTGACACAGTCTTCAGTAAAAAAAAGGATAACTTTAAAAAGGGGGCTTGAAACAGGATGAATTTTATGTTCTCAAATCATCCCTTAAAACACAGGGACGTGGGTATCACTTTGTAGTTCAGTCAGCAGTTCTTCTGGATCTTAAGTTCAAGTTCAGCCCTTGTCGCGCTTTCGAATCTTGAGACAATGGCATTTCTCTCCCTGGCTTTTATTGAATTCTTTTCCCTACTGTGGCGTAGCAACCCCCTCAAGGTAACTCCCATAGTGTATGTAAATGCCTCCCATGGGGATATAATCCCAAAGGGAAGACGAGAGAACAGTAGGGAGAACTGGAGAGAAGTGCAGAGCCCGATAGTCCCTGACTGAACACTGCATCCCTTATCTGCACCACACACGCTCAATATCACCCCAAATCGCGATTATGGGATTAGCCTGTCCTTCGAATTAATGTTTTATGGGACTTCGCATTGAAATCGACGATGACTATATAACTGTATTCTTGAGCCGTAAACCTAGACTGACCTCACCCAACCCTTACCGCATTCATAAACTGTCGTCGACTTTTGAAACATCAAGATTTATATGGTAGTCATGAAAAATATTTTTCTATACACAAAGCTAGCAATTACCCCATAATCTTTAAAAACGACTTAATACCATGAACACTGCCGATCCGCTGGGTATTTGTTTAGTAAACAAGGGTGTATATTTGGATAATATACTTTATCTCTATGGGGTATAAATCTGCTGGGTTTTAGGGTTCTCTCCTTTGATGGTATTACCAGTGCGAATCGCCATAGCTACTTCTTCGATGAGAATTCTAACTGATTTCACTGAACTGTACTTCGGGGGTAGGTACTTGGATTTTCAGTTGGTACATACACCCCCATAAAGAGAAGAAATTTCAGGGTGGGGCTTTTGGGTAAAAAGGGTCCTTAATGCACCAGGACGTTAAGGCCGTATAAATACGTAAAATCTATGGCGTCTTCGGTAGCTGGGGGACATTTTATGATGGGATCGATTGACGTCAATGGGAATCTTATGCCCCGTAAATAAAGCGCTTTTCGTTAAAGCCGTCCTTGCTCCTGGCGCGAATACCAAATTCAGTTCCAGAGATCCAGAAATCAGGATCTGGTGAATCCTTGGCCTGTAGGGGATGAGGGCCCCGTAATGGTTGTCCCTACGGAGTGGTCACGTGTACGGTATATAGAGCATACACAGAGACTCGTATGTATATAACTGGTCCACGTGACGGGATCCCATAAATAGCGCCGGCGGGACGCACACGAAACGCGCCGGAATTTCCATTATATCGCGTTCCCGTACGTCCACACCATAAACAATATCATCGGCGGCACCGAAATGGCCCCCCCATTAGGCGTTTGCACGCTATTTATTACACGCACGGTATTGTGATACGGGGATTTACGGGGGGGTCCCATTCAAACTTTTCCAGTCAAATGCAAACTTATCGGGTTAATATTAAACCCAGCTTTTCTGGCTGTTTAATGGAAAATTACTTGGTTAACCGAACCTGATTGTTTTCATGGAAATATAGACGAAATTTCGTCGTACGAATGTCTATAAAAATTTCTGCTAACATTGAGCTACCGTATGGGTGAACTTCCATGAAACTGAAACCCCATAATTTTTTTCTCCTCTGAAGATATTCTAACCGCAGGTGCCACTCTGTCATGAAAAGTGGCCCAGTTGGCTGCAAAACGTAAATATTTCATGAGGACCAGAACGAGTAAGTTTCATGATGTCCCATGTGTTCCCTCTAAATGATTCATTTCAAGGGCGTCCCGTAGTCGTAAATTCGCAAAAGACTGTTATCACAGGGAAGTTACTTGTTACCTCGAAACAGGCATCTTATTTCTCACTCAGACTTTTTTTATTTTTCAAAATCGTATTATAGTACTCAAAATGGACTCTGACAAATTTCACTGAAAATGTTGAATTGTAAATCCTTGACTGTACGGCTTTAATCCACCTTATCAAAGAGAATTACGACAAGTAACTTCAACCCCTAGCAAATAATTCTCAGCACTTAGGAAGTCGACGCGAATTGCTTCGATGATGTCATTCGGCACCCTTCCTCTTCACTTTTGTTTACATACGACCCTGTTACGCATCATTCATGCGTAACGCACCTGCCAACCTGCTTACCTACTCAGTGTATGCGTAGAAACCAAGTGGAATCGTATAGATAATATTTTTTAATACTAGTCATGAGGGTGAATGACAAGTTTATAGTTTTCTATTTTTTTTTAACAGATGTCAAATTACTTAACAATTATTTTGATCCGCCATTAGTATTTCTTTATCAGTGAGATAAGCATTGAGCTTTTTTTTGAGGACTTGCATGATGTCTTGATCGAGGTCCTTTTGGCGGGACCAAATCATGGAAAATTGTTGACTCGGTATGGAATTGTTTTCGCCGCAAACCACCATTGAGAAATATGACGAGTAATCAGCTGCTATCACAATATGCTTGAAGGGTCCTGTCGATGTAATTTGTATGATAATCTTATTGACCTGCAATAAATTTTATGTCCACAATTCCTTACCCAGAATTCTCTCGGACCCCTCCAGTTGCCAAGTTCCCATAACGCTACCGTCTATTTTCCCATGAACGTTAAAGGTGACAGGATTATTGTGTCTATGACTGACAGCTGTGTATCTCATGGTAAAATTCTGATCTCTAGATTCATTGACTGTGAACCTTCCACATTTACTCAATTTATTACCAGTAACTGGAGTACCAGCTATCACGTACCATTCACCTACAAACTATCAATGAACAACATCAGTAATTTACTATATCACAAGTATCATTAATACTTCCACCAAATTTTACCTGATTCAGATCCAAAGTCAGACCATTCTCTTCAGGACATTTTCCCCAAGACAAATAGAGACACGTTGAAACAATAAAAATTGATAGAAAAACTGATTTGTTCATTTTGATCACAATAATATCCTTCTCTGGTCACACGTGTAATTTTCAAAAAAAAAATATCTTGCACAACTTTTCCAGATGTCTGTCTGACTTGACAGACAATACAACAGTGTTGAACCGACTTACAAAATGGTAATGACTACTGAATTTGGTTATCTGATAGTCTAATGGGATTTGTAGAATTTAAGCTGATTTACGGGAGTGTGGTTAGACTGCTTGTTCTGTTGTTCTTGACGACGTTAGTATACGATACTAGATACCCCAACTCAGGGTATGCACGTCTATTTGTTTTTGCTCAACGATATCCGTTACCGCGTACTTGTTTACTCACTGAGTAACGTTGTTTACTCCATGCTAGAATCCAGCAACATTCGCCTCTCTCCACGAGTGGAGGGTGATAACGTGGATTTACGAGGCACGAAGCTCAATTGACATTTTTTCCTCCATTTTCAAGGCAACGAGATAAATCATGCGTGGCGACTATTTTTTGCTGGTTCTTTAAAACTAAAATATTGATCATCCTCTTAACGCACGTGGAGCACATAGCTATACGTCAATTGTAAACTGGTCCTTTCTACTGAGTGGAGTTTCATTTACTTGCTGTCATTATTGCGTTGAGATTAAAAGGGCTGTGGCGATCGTATACGGTGTACCGCGCAACGGTACGTTTCTCGACGGGGGGTTAACTTTCCGGTTTAATTAAAAAAAAAAACCTGATCACCGTTTGCAGTCTCCAACCCTCTGCTTTTCGACCCCTTTTCGTAACGAGTACCGAGCCAGCCCAGTGGCCAGGGACGATTCTCGCAATCAACTAGGGAATGTTTAAAGCTCGTCGATAATTTTCTTTTACTTGGCGAGGAGACAAAAAAGACTGAAAGGGGAGATATGGAAATTTTTCTAGACCCAAGGGGTGTACTTTGAAATACCACTTGATTAGTGAACGGATGATTAAGTCTATTTCCGTTGGAGACTATTGCGGTCCTCTTTATTGGTTATCCCAGTAATATGATGGTACCCAAAAGAAATAGATCCCAGGACAGAGAAGTCAGGAAGTAACTTACCTCCCCTTTTTGACCTTACAACCCCTTCATCCTGCTAAGATATATTTTCAGCTACGAGCCAACAGAGGTCTCTAACGAGATGACCGCAATCTAGTCGGTACACCATCCAATTAGCGATGAGGCCGATCCTGGCGAATTGGCCGAAAGCGAAAAGTGCACGTATATTTTCCCGGCAATCTCAAAAAGACAAAGAAGAAGATAAAGAGAGAATCAATTTTCCACATTCCACAGGGTAAAACGGTAGGGGTTGTCGAGAAGAATTTAAGGGACGGGTGGCGGGATAGGATGGGTAGTTTGCTAGAAGCTGGAGAACCAGAATGAGAATCTAGAGAGAGTGAGAAGAGGCGAGTGGAGGGGGTGCGGACGGGTATGGAAAGGGATGCTACTTCTGAGGGACAATGAAATCAGGGAAACTCAGTGAACGCCGTAGGGAAAGAGCGAAGAGCTGTGATTAATGCACATGCCGTTTCTGTATAATTACTTAATTAAATTCATACATCACGCGGCATTACGCGATGTACGTAGAGAAAGCAGAGACAAGGAGTGGGAGACTTGCCCCTTTGTCACTTAGGTATACCAAACAACCCTTCTTCTCTCTATAGTAAATACTGACAGAACGTGTCCAACTCCCCAGCATCTTCCGAAACTATCTAATGCGGCAAGAGCTCAGCGTTAAAATTATTGTTATACTTGTAAGATCGTTCTCGCGTGTCTGTTACTACCCCCCTTGCCGACGTTCATCCAGCGTTAAAATACACGAGAGGTTTACGTTGGGAATTCACCGTAAACCAGAATTTACCCCATTTAAGAAATTTGGCGTATTTACCGAGAGAAAATTATATGAGAGATCTCTGATCGCACGTGACAATTCTAATTCATTATGATGGTGAATAGTTTTTTACGAAGGATACTAGAATTTAATGTTAATCTATGAAGGGTCGTGGGAGTAAGTACTCTGTCCAGGGTGTGTAATACCCTCTAGGCATTTGAATCAATTTCATCCCTGTGCTCTTAGCCACCCCTATCCTACGTAATACAAACGGGTCCGGTGCAAAGTGAATTAATTAGGGGTCAGGAATACGACGTTGCTGTAACTTGGAGGAGTCAACGGGGGGCGGGGGGGTGATCCAAGAGAGGGTGAGCTCACCCTTACACTATTTACTGTACATTGAAAGGTAACAGGAACTATAAAAAGATGTTTTATACCGCTTTTGAGACAGTCGTATAAAATGGAATGCTTTCAGTGAAATGGCAGAATTGCGTACGTGTATCGTTTAATTGTTATCCTCGAGATGGTTCCATTATTCAAATTGTTTTACCGATAACGTCATCATCCAACCAGAAATTACAAGGGACACGTGCGCCATTTCGCTCATTAATTCAAAGATGTCATAACAGTTAAACGCTACGCAGTTTACATTTCACACGGCAGCACTGTGGTAACGGAATGAAGAAGTGTTTCCTGTTGTCAGTCGTCTGCCGTGAGTATTCAAGGAATTCGCATTCGCATAAGGGAATTAAAGCACCTATCACAAGTGACGTCTCTCTGCATTTTCCCAAGTCCTTATCTAGCGTGCACAGTCTGCGGGAACGATTAAACTTTTGCTTGGCTTCCGGCGAACAACGTGTTTCCGCTTGGCCGGACAATGCCATTGTGAGTCTCGCCCAGTAGCCCTTCACGAGTTAAGCGCCATTTGCATTTCAGTACTGAAGTCCTGACTTGCGCAGTCTTCATTATCGAATCAAGAGTTACTCTACTTGTAACCTTTTCTCATGTGATCAGAAAAAAAGTGATCCTTGTCCAAGGTTTACCTCCAAATTAAATTTCTTCTACATTCGCCATGTATTCTTATCCGGGAATCTGAACTTGCCTCTTGATAATTTCACGGCACTGTACGTTTTAAATTTATATTGATGAACGGCAATAATTCATCAATAAATTCATCTGTGGTGATCTAGGATCTTTTGGGTGATCTAGGTAGGTAGGAAGTATCCATTCAGAATTAATCCAAGGATCCACTGGTAGCAACTATGCACAAGACGTGGGTAACATTAGTGGGAATATCTAAAGGGGTTTTGGTCGAAATCGTATAATATATTTCGTAGGGGGGTGGCGATATATGTATCACGTAGTGGATAGTAGAATACTATGGGGGGTGTATGGGGCGATAGTGTGGTATACCGCAGAGCCAGTGTTAGGCAGTTCGTGTTGCGGTTACAGTTCGAAAAGTTCCTAACTCTCCCGCCCATGGGGCATCGTTAGTGATGGGATCCCGTGGCTGTGGATTTCAATGTCAAAATTTATTGGCGGACAGGATACCTGCCTGTCTGCCTCTTTTGCTTTAATTATGCAGGACCGATCTTGTACATCCCACGGGGACCTGTTGGGATTAGTGTCCATCGTGTTCAGTGGCTTGTGCTTTGTATTACCAGTTGTGGTCACTGACAATTTGGGTTTTATTGTTGTGATGGGGTAGTTGGATTATGACAATTTTTTGGAAGGAATTCGAAAAAATGTGACTCGTTTGTGTATAATCCTTGGAAAAGCCTCATAATTTCGTAGAGTTAGCACCCTTGAAACGTGCATCTGTCATACTTAATGGTCTCGAATTATCAGCGTATTAGTAGAGCTTAGAATGAAAAATGTATTCTTGTGATATTCGGGTAAATGAGAAGGGTGTGTAAAGTATGGAATTTTATTTCACGGTGATGTTAGGTTTTTCCTTTCGATCTTCTGGTATTGCAATAGCAATGGCGAACAAGGGTGAAAATATGGAAGATACTCACCATGTATATCAAAATGTTAAATCATCGTCGTGGCGCATACAAATTTGTTATTCGACGTTCAGGGTATTTCGAAGAGTTGTCCACGAGTTGCCGGAAGTTCACGGAGAAAGCAACCGGAAATAGAACTGGAGTAAATGTTCTGTGAGATATTAATGACTGGTGTTTCCATGATGTGATTTTATATTTCCGTCTGGAGGTCGAATCTGTGGGATATGAAAAGGGGTCCGTACCCCTCCCCTTTTCGAGAAGACGAGTAGAAAGGGATGACGAAGATGAAGTGAAAAAGGAAGTGGCTAGGAACCAGTCATTTCATATCAAGGAATTCATAAACTGTATAAGATTCCTGTCGTGCTTCTTTGATATTTAAAAATTGTGCGCAGCATATATATATATATATATAGACATAAAAAAGATGGCGCCAGTAATGAACGTTGTAGCCAGGAAGCGAAGGTACATAGATGTTCGACTTTGGTAGTACGGGACGTAGCTCGAGGGGGTGCATTGTTGCACCGCCGGTGATTAAGGGTAGCAACCCACCCCCAGCAAGTTCATCGTTACGTTTCAGGTGGTAGTCGGGAGTCGAGACACCAGATACTAAATACCAGCCCTGAGGCTCGACGTCTTGTTACCACCTCTCTAGATCCGGTGCCTCTTTTTCAGGAGGATTCCAGAATTTTCTATTTTCGCACTATGGAAACGAGGAAAATGCACCCTCGAGTCGTGCGACGCTGGGCCAACTTTCGCGGCGAACAAGAAGGCGTCGCGACGTCGCGAAACGTTTTCCCGACGGGAGTTACACCGACAAGTACAAGAAGAAGAAAAAGAGGGGAGGGGTAGCGGATGTCTTCTCGAAGGAGAATCTTCGATTTTCTTGGTTCCTCAGTATTTCTAAGAGAAGGAAAAGGGGTTCTATACCATACAGCTTCCCTTAAATTCTCCTTACCGTTACAACCCACCCTGTCTGTCGTTTAACGAGAAACGAGATGGAAGCATCCTACGTCGGAGAGAATGCTTCGGAGAGAATCGTTAAGACGACTTAGACGCGAGGCTCTTACCGACTCCAGAAGAGGAGGACCACGTGCTCTCTCAATGAACAAGTGACTGGTTTTCCTAAAGGGTGGGAGAAACTTCTAAAATCAATTAGCAGCCCCTTAGGCCTCTACGCGAGAATAGGGGTGTCTCCGCGTTACTAGGGTGAACCCTTTCCCTTACTAGGATAAAGGGTGATAAGGAGAGCTTGACGTTTATCCCAATACAGAACGATGCTAGAACAATCACAGCTTGCAGGGGATGCCACGCTTAGCCACCCTTTACGCGAACTACCCCTTGCTTTTACTATCTTATTCCTGGTACTTGTATAACCTTCACGTATTAGGGAGGACTTCTTTCCTTTCTGTATTTACCGCCCTTTCCTGAACATCCCTTCACTTCCCCTGGGATAGCCTCAGGCTCTTGGAATTATTAAGAGATAATTCAGGCGATCTTAACAATCTAAGTAGTCTATATGTTTTTTTCTTAAACTTTTTCAAAACGTTCTTATTCCACTCAATATAATTGAGCGTGACTTCTTGAGAGGAATTCTGTTGAACCCTTAAGAGATACTGTGAGTCTTCTAGTCTTCAAAGATTTTCCAGAATGACTCGCTTTGTACGATAGTCCTTTACTCGGTAAAAGGGACTGGAGAAAGTCAGCGGAGGAGAAGGAACTAAGGGCAGATTGAAGGATACCGAAGGACACGAAAGGGCAGGAAATCCAGATGATTAGGGATTGTTGTGCCAACCCTTGGTCCGCGTTTCATTGCATAGCTTTCAACTGTACACTAGTGTATTTCATTCCTAACTTTACCACTGGACAGTAGGAGTAGTTGTCAGACTTTGAGGGTAGTTCCAAGTTCCTTTGAGTCCCTCGAGCAAGTCTACAAAGGACTTGAGAAGTAAAAAAAAATTAAGTGCATCCGTCGTTCTAAGATCTGATTGATTCGATTGGTCAATAAATGAAAGGGGGGCATGTGCTACATTTTAAATAACGATAAAAACTACCCTTAAATCTTGAATACCAGTTTTCACATATCTCCACTCTTTTGGCAAGAGAGATAAAACTTACTTTTGTTTCAACTGATCTATTTTTCTTTTCCTACTCTCTCAACTCAACATCCTTCAGGATTCGCGAGAGCTCTTAGCCGAAAACCAAGTGAAAATAAATCAGGATGATAAATCCTGGAGGCCTCAGGGTTCTCGCTATCCTCCACTATCCTTCGCGACACCCTCATTTCTATTTTTAGTAATGTCCCAGCGGCGTCCCGACGACGAGGGATGATTGGAGGATTTTCTCAACTCGTCAACCAATGCGCGAGGAATTCTAATATAATATAACGAGTTGAGAAAAAACGAGCTGTCTGACGTATACTCGAGTACCGAGCCTATATTTTTTCTTGTCAAATTTATATACGTATACATATCGTGGAATACGCGCAGGGGATACCTTTGTGTGCGTCACAACCCTTAAAAGGGCTCGAAAATGTTAGGGGCTGCTACGCGAATGGCAAAGGTCTTGGGGACGACTCGAAATGATGTTGAATTGCTTCGAGTAAGTTCTCTCCCGTGTCCTGCCGATTCTCCCGTTAAACTTTTACGTATTTATCCTGCCTAGTTGGACAACGAGGGTGCAAGACACGAGACAGTACTACGGACTGTTCTCCCTCCCTTTTATTTTCATTTTCTTAAATTCGCCATTGCCGCTTGACATTTCCACTGACATTTTTCATTAGCTCGTCATCATGTTGCATCACCGTTTCAAATGAAAAAAAAAGCTCTGTAGGTTATCGATATTCCAAGGAAATTCTAGTATGGGCAACGTAAAGAAGATTCTATATAGATCTTCGAAGAAGTTGGTCTCATCTTTTACCACGCACCGAAAAAGTTCCATATCTGGCAGGATTCTTTGTCCTGAAGCGCATTTTCACGACTAGCGCCAGACAAAGTGGACCCGACGCGAGTCCTCGAGGGTCAAAGGTCTTCCGGGCTTTTAGCGACACGCGTTTCGCAGGGGCTGTCAACTCACCCCTTATACACGTTCTGCTTATATTGATTGATAAAGCCTCATGGTCTTCGTAGGCCGGTTAAGAGTCGACCGGATTATTTCTCATGACAAGATAAAAGCCCTGGTACATCCTCTCAAATAAATCAAAGTCTCCGCTAGGCAGGTGGAGCAAAAAATAATATTCTGACCAAAGTTCTGAACAGCAACGACAAAAGTCTACTCGATTGAAAATGAAAAATATTTGTCTCTCCCTAATGCTGACGAAAATATTTCATCCCTCGTTGACCCGACAAGATAACCCGAGATTCCGAAAATGGGGCGAAACTTGAGTCAATTAATACAAGAATATTGAGAACCCGAACCTTTACTAATCTGAACTCTGAATGAGGTTCAAGTCGATTACAAATGATCCTGAACTCGCTGAGATTCTAGAGAACAAAATGGTAACCCTCTTGTCAATTCAAGACACAACGTGCCCCAACCCTTCCTCGTAGTTGTTGGGGTAAATTATGTCTCGTGATTAATTAATCCGTTTGCCGGGATATCAAACTGGATTGGATCTTATCAAATTGATGAAGATGGAGCAGGATCAGCGGCGGAACGCAAGTGGAAATTGGGTAAGTCGACGAAAAATCCTAAAGAAGCAAAAGCTCGTGGATCGTTTAATAAAAATTCGACCCTCGGGCCTTTCTATAGATCTCGATGGGGAAGAGTATCTTCTCTAGGGGTTGCGTGCACCTCAAGAATTTCCCCGTCCCATCATAACATTCCATTCGTGGTTCGCTTGGTACAATATAATGTTATTAATGTTATATTGCCCCGTCGTGAAATATTGATTATTACTATTATTATTATTATTATGGTTTGAAACATTCGGAAACTTCCCTGAACCTTAAAGTTCGTGGCAACTCGACGAATCGTGAACGTATGAAACGCAGAAAGTGACTTGAGGATTCTAAGTAGCACCAAGATCTGTCGACGGGCAAAGGTCAAAAAGAAATAAGGGTTGTACGGCGAAGCCCCTAGGGCAAATTTCCGATTTATTCAAACCGCCAAATACTTGGAGCCCATAAAGAGAATGAATGGGATTGTGGCGGTTGCACCAATGCTCAGAGCTGCTTTAGGGGTTCATGAAATACAGCAGAGCCACTCCCTGGCGCACTTTCACCCTATAGTCCCTAGCTTGTGTTTTCCATCTCTATCTCTCGCTCTCTTCTGTATCCCTACTTCCACGCGAGCTTCTCTCTGCAGGGTAGCCAACGGTATTACCATGAATTTACATAGCCTCACTCCAAACTCAGAACATATTGCACCGCTTTGATTTATGCGAAATATTTGCTAAATATTCCGTTTAATCTCGGCCGCTCGGAATCCGCGCGAATAACATATATATCGCCAAGGGTTGTTTCCTCCTTGTAACAATGAACGATGTCGAGATCACCACCCCAACCAATCCTGAGCCTTTTTCCTACTTAACGAGCATTAACTTTTGCATATTGTAAGTTGGATATAGAAATCGCATCAGGATCAACCCCGAATACTGTTACCAACTGTTCTATCAATAATTATTATATCATATCTTTACATTTCTAAAGTAACCACAATCTGTCAAATTGACTACATGCTGTGAACGCGCACACCAAGCGGCAAATTCAAACGCATTGAACGACGATAGCGACGATCAATGGGCATCGCGGAAAGCGGTGACAGAATTTCGAGATATTTTCGATATGCGATAAATTAACTCCAACATGGAACTTACACTAAAGGGATTCGCTAGGTAAAGTCCATCGACCTAAATCCTCAGTAGGCTTCCTACATTCTTTCCCTATACAAGCAAAAGCGTGCTTGCTTTACACCCCAAGAAGACTCTCCTATACTATACGTTCCACATATGCAGGTGCATATGAGGGGTTGGTAAGAATGCTGGGAGGAGGTCTGTGCCGGAAGCCGAGCAAGTTCAGGAAACGTTAGAGTAAACTCGATATCGATATTAATCCCTAACAAGGATGCACTGCTAGACAATATAGTTATTCCAATATGAGAATTCGTCTCAAACCTCAATTTTTTCGCAAATTACGCATTTTTCCATTTATAGATACAACGATGTTTGTTTCCTTCTCTGCCATTAGCCTATCCGTTCCTTGATGTGTTGTACGTTTTTTATATACTTTTTTTACGTCTCCCCACTTGGCGCATCCATACAGAGACTCGGGTACTCTTTGCTCACAATAAACGCAGGCCATTTGCATATAGGGTCTCGGTGCGGAATAAAACCCCTGGCCACGCCGAGCTCCCCGTCGCGATAAGCCGCCCTCGGGGATTCACGATTGTCTCGATTTATATATATATATACACACAATACATACTGAGTTACATATCTATTGCGCATATACGGTCGATGAGTAAAGTACGTGAAAACCGATAGATCAATTCTCCAGCAGACAGTAAATATCGCTGATGAGCTCTAAAGCATAGTACTATACCCTGTTCGTCGTACTAAACTATAAGGGTGGATAACGACGCTTAGCAGACAATTTGAGTGGCAGAAGTACTTTGGTTGCTGTCAATATTTCCAACATAGTTAAAATATTTCACGTTATTATCGATTTGGGGTTTCTTGAGATAAAAAAATGTAATGAAAGGGTTTTTTTCTTTGTTTTTTCAGGTCTCTCTATGCGACGACTACAGTTTGCCTGTGGATTTTGTGAACAAGAGACGACCGGCCAGTGCAGCTGCTGCAACTTCATCAACTGTGCAGTGGGCACTGCCGAGTCCTACTGTTGAAAACGTAAGCTGTTGTTGTTGTTGATGTAACGTTAAATGGTTAGAATGTTGATGGCTATGCTCAAAGGGGGCTATGCTCAAAGGGGGCTATGCTCATGGGGATGATGCGACGTTGGAATTCACGATGCGAATATCAGGGGCGTCATGGCTGGTATTGACATTTTCGCTGGGCGCCGCGACGAAATCGGCCGAAGGGAGAAATATAATTATGGGGGCGGCAAAATACCCCCGGGGCACTGCGCTATATGCTTGGAGGAAGTCGGTGAAACGGGACGTGGAAGGGTGACTTCCGGCGCTGCTTATAATTGCTCCGGCACTCAGTTCTCCTGTCTGGGGTTGCCTCGAGCATCGCGCTAAATGTTTCTGCTAAAATACCGCGCGTCGACTTGCGAATCCTTATTTTTTTCGTGCAAGGATGGAAATAAAGGAAGCGAAAAAAAGACCAACGTTAGAGGTAGTATGGTATACTGCTCTCGCTTTCTTCGTTTTGCGAAATTTCTTTTTCAATTTTTATTTTGCCTCTTTCATCCTTTGGGAATGCATCTCTGATCGTGGCGATTCGATAATTGAATATATGGGCAGCGAAAAATATATCAAACATGTGGAGGTCACTTCCAGCGGAAGTAAGAAGAGACAATGAATAAAGAAAAAGTTGACGATTGCTAAAAAGGAGCTCGTAAAATGATAAGTATCTGGCACCTGGGGTACTGAAGACAAAAGTTCCCTCTTTTTGCCACCCCTCTGTGTCAAACGGCACCCTGCATCGTCGGAACCACTTTCCGTTGAAGAGGGTGAATCGTTATGACTCTCGTCTATAAGCTCTACTTAATACTTCAGCGCTTTATTTTATGCTGAAGTTTTCTGAGCGTCGGTCACATTTATCATCTTAAACAAAGAACTTAAATACTAGAAGTTGAACCTCTCTCCCATTTCTTAGGGAGCAACTGTGCTTGCACCTAGCAGACCTTCTGCACAGTGCACCGGCGTAGAGAAGTTGAGCTTTTCGTTGTCGGTGGAGTTTCACGAGTCACCAAAAAGAACAGGCAAGTCTGGAGAAAAATAGAAAGGCAAAGCAAAAGAGAGAGAGAGAGAGAGAAAGAGAGTACAAAATGAACGAGAAGAGAGAACAAAGAGAAATGGGATTTGCAAGCATTTTTGGAGAGACCAGAGAATTAATGGAGCTTGGTGGAAGTTTCCTTCTTGATTTATGCGAAATGCAGGATACAATAAAACAAAAAAATTAAACAAAGAAAAGTTACAGGAACGTTAAACCAGGAATATATTTGAGAAATAATGACCAAGAAAAAAATAACGATTCGGTCATACCTTCCGGGGATCTATAAAAATTTTTGGAATCGATCGCAGTGGCATCTTGCCAAATTGCAATGGAATGCATATAATTGTTGGCTGAGGGTTAATAACGCACTTTACACGCATTGCGTAACGGGACCGTAAATACGGTAAAGTCGGATGATTACGCGAGTTAATAATCGCTCGCAATTATAATGCAGTGGCCGGGTAATCGGCTTAGGGTCCTCAATAAATCGATAGGATTAACGTTGGAGCTGTGGAACAAAGCTTTCCTCCCCTTCTGTATACGTAGTTGTAGACGAAGGGTGAATTCTCCAGCGTGCACCCATCGCTAAGGATAGCGTTTGTAATTTCACACGAGGCACAGACTATGCTACCCCGGAAACGATACCGAACTATCGTCACTATCAAGGGTTTCTTTTCCATATTACATTGCACCCTATACATTTCAAAGGTACTTTAAGATTTTGTTTTTACATAGGCGTGTCCTCAAATATGATATATCATATACAACGGAGGTACAAATAAAATTTACAGGGCTCAACCGAATACTGTATCAACCGTTAAGGGCGGTTCTTGTAATTCTTGTATAAACATCAAAGAATTGATCTTGGCGATTTTGAAGTTGGAGTAAGGGTAGTCAATCGTGTCTCAAGAGAAACCATCTTCTCTTACCTCTCTAGCTACCCTATGTATAGGGGATATATCTCTAATCCGTATATAAGTTTATCCAAAGAATTCCAATTTCGGCGTCTTTCAATTTAAACCTACTTGTCCCTCCCCCGCCCTACCACACCCCTCCATATCTTCTACGTCGACTCCGTCTTACTTCAACACGAAGTGGGAGAGACCATTCTCCGGTTTTCTCTCATGGATCCTATCGATCTTCAGTTGGGACTTCTTGCCTGCTTTTGCATTGATTATTCGTTTCGTTTGAGAAAATCAACCCCCTCCCCCAGTTTTCGTCTTATACCCTCGGGACATCATTATGACGGAACCCCATCCAGACATCCCCGAAAATATTCCAGCCTCTTTCATGGCTGATTTACTTCTGGTATTACGTACCATTAATCGATTCTCGATAGGGATGAAACGAGTGACACCTTTGATTAACCCCTAACTCATCACGGTAAGGGTAATTAGTGGTTTCGTTCAATCATAGTAGTCTATTCAATGACGGTGTCACGATACACCATAGTTTTTGGTCCATGGGGAAAGAATAGATGGAAGACGATGCGAAGGAAAAGGGGTTAAATAGAAAGTGGAAAAAGTTACCCCTGTCCAATGTTTTCTCTGGAAATAATGATCGCTTAACAGAGGGTAAAAATGTTTACTCTTGGCTCAGGAACTCTGGAAGGCTTTGCCGCAATTGCTTCTGCTTTCCGTACGAAAACAACCCCTATTCGCGAACGTGCCGTGTTCGCTCAGTCGTAGGAAACTCTTGGCAATAACCCTTCCCATACTAGCATCCCCTAAGGGACGAGAAGAGGAGCCGTGACCATGCACATAAGCGCGAGATACACTCGGCAAATTAGTATTGTTACAGCTGAACTTGACAGTTTAGTTAAACCACCCTT
The DNA here is from genome assembly GCA_030142225.1 of Pachycephus smyrnensis. Classification (NCBI taxonomy): domain Eukaryota; kingdom Metazoa; phylum Arthropoda; class Insecta; order Hymenoptera; family Cephidae; genus Pachycephus; species Pachycephus smyrnensis. The sequence continues at coordinate 32,985 of JARQST010000176.1, forward strand.
ACCGTTCAGTGACAATTATCAAAGTTATACGTCACAATTGAGATGCTTAAGTCGATGTTTATAAAAACTTCTGTTTTTTTTTATTCAGGCGGAAGTCGAAGTTGTCGAGCAGTACAGTGACCCCAGAGACAGTAAGAGCAAAGCCTATACGGAACCAGGAGCGGAATCATCCCTTCCAACAACTTACAGCAAAGTCAATCGCGATTACTGCAGACCTTATACCGGTGAGTACAGATCCACTACTATATCATAAATTGGTTAAGGGTTGTTTAGGTAGTACAGCATGGAAAATGTGGGGGTGATTTCCATTTTGTAATATCTCGTTTAGCATCCCTTCTGTTGATTGGTTCATCTGATCATCCCTCATGACAAACCTGTCTTCTCTCATATTTTATTCTAGATTTATTAATTTTGAATCCGTAAGAGATATTTTTAAAGTCTTATTCGAGCAACCCTCGAATACCAAGGGCGAACCTCTTTCCACGAAGGCGTAATAAAAGTTAGACTTCAATTTTAGGCGGGGACAGGTTATGACATTTGCAACTTTGCAATACTCTACCATGACTTTTTACCGTTTTTCTTTCTCACTCCTTTTTTAATTGTCCCTCCCCTCTTCTTAGTAAGAATTCGTGAATTGAATGGGGGTGGCCAGGATGAAGGCGGTGATTCCAAAGATGGGGATGAAAACGTTGAAAATGGTGCTTCTGGGAACAAAAGGACAATATTTTCGTTGCTAAAACTTTTCGCGAACTCCGTTGAGATGTGCTTTGTCGGTTTTCATACTGGGCAGGAAAGATAGGAAGAGGAGAAAAAAGTGAAAAAAGAGAAAAACAAGAAACCAAGTGGTCTACGACACGTATATTCAAATGATGGATATTCGATTTCCACTGTATAAAATATTTCTGCAATATATTTGGAATGCATATATGTAACCCCGATTTATAGGATCTGCACCAAATCGAATTGAATTCCAGAAATATGGATTGCTGAGCGCTTGGAAATTGTATTCAGGCACTAAACCACGGATGTTGATAACTCTCTGTACCACAACGAAGAAGTGTGAATTACGGTGCACTGACAGATCAATCAATCCACTCAGGCGTGAGAAGCAAAGCCAGTCCGCTACCGATTATTTACTTTCACTCGCCCTCATTAGAATCGAATCTTTGGAGATTCCAGTCAACAATTAACTTCCGGTTATTCAGGTACCGCGTATCCGATTGTCTGAAATCCCGACTCAAGTATGCAGATTGCTCAGTAACACTGATCCTGAATAAACACCCGGTATATTTGCATCCTTACCATATTCATGGGACTTTAATTCGTGGATTCGGAAATGCTAGAATATTTGTCGATACTAAATAAACAATTAGTTAATCAGACGATCAATACTCTCGAGAACTAGTCCTTAGTTAATAAAGTATTGGAAACTATCGTTCGTTAATTTTTCTGTTCATATTTCATTAAGGACTTTAACACGAGACGATGATATTATATTTTGTTGTTAAAAAAAGCTTCTGAATTGGGACATTACTTTTTTTTATCTGAACATTTTTCTGATAACCACTTTGTAGCAGGCTGATGACAATCCCCACGGTCCCGTCGAGTCGGGTAGGTTCGAACTTTTTCAGTCGATGTCGTGTCCCGGACGTTACTTGCGAACGACACTGTGCAAAACCACCCTCGGTTTCCCCCTAATATGTCGCGCGATATTTAATTAAACTCTCTCCCCATTGACTGGCCCTCGCCTCCCCTTCTCCCATTGACTCCTAGCAGTCTGTAAAGTTTCAAGAGTGTTTTACGTTGTGCGTACTGAACAAGCATATCTACCCCCATGGAACCCCCATGGATATATTAAACCTGACGATTTTCTTGAGTCAAGGCAAACCTTAAACACAGCCGACTGGTAGAGTAGAAATTCAGATGGAGAAATTTTCCCCGGAAAATATTCCGTCACAACCGCTCTCACCGTTGTACCCTTTCTATTCAGGATGCTCTGGTTAGAAGGTACAGCAACCCCAAGCGAACGAAACTACCCCATTTCAATTAATGGTACTAGGTGACTTGTACCTTGTTCCACGTCCCCGAGCAGTTAACGCGGGCAACCCGGTTCATCGTATGCAAATGACACATTGTCCGTTTGTCCGTCAGTCGAGTGCCGTATGAAAGGGGTGAATAAGGGGTTGAAGAGTGCAAGGGTTAGAGGGTCTAATATCAGGAGAAAGGGCAACAACAAGAGAAATACGGAAAGGGAAACTTCGTGCCAGACACCATGATGCTTTTCGGGTTTTGTTACTGAGGACCCTTGAGTTTCGTGGAACTACCCTTATAGTATAAGGGACTGGAATTAATCGAGATCCCTTCCTTACCTTGGATACCACATGGTTTTTCATCCCTTAAGGAAATACGGGTTAACTACTGTAATCTTAAAGAAACCGTAAGCGGTATCATCCTTTCAGTTTCTAATTTATTGGATTCGTTCTTTTCGGTGTGAACGAGTAAAGTTGTCGGCGCCATAATCGGCGCCATGTTTATTTCCCCCATGACAGTTTTAAAATGGAACCCCGTAAGAGGGAGGCATCCAAAAGTTTTGTTGAATTGTCACGAAGATGAATAGTTAACTTGCAGAGAGAAATGCCACCCCTTCCATCTTATTTCTACCCTCCTATTCTTTGGCTTCCGTCATTTCCTTAGCTCGGAGTCTCTTCCACCCCCTTCTACTCTCTCACACTAGACGTCTCCTTTACCACCCGTAAACTCGATCATTTACAAACTGTCAACGACACTGCCTTACCCCTTTGATCCTTTTGCTACTGTACGATTAATGTCTTTTGTTTAATCTTAATCTCATTTCAATTTATATTTTATGAACTTTTCGTATTTATTATCATTATATCCTTGCTTGGGGAATTATCGATGGGCACTCTTTTATTGGATATTTTTCATGGTGAATATGGGTGTTTTGATAGCACCTACCTAACTAGTGCCAACGGGGATGGATTTATCTCTGGGGGTGTCTAGACGGATAAATCATGTTGGTAATTGGGATGAGTACTAATGTCCCAGAGTTTCGCTACGTCTTTTATAGGTACAGGGGCTTGTGGATGAAATGGAGCAGTCAGATGTCATATAACAAATTTTATATTTAGAGAGGTGGTAATCGATATTTTTTTAATTCTACACGAAAATTTATGTAAGACGTATTACCTGATTTATTTTCCTGTCTGAAATAATTTGAAATTCATAAAAAACTGTCTTTCATACCGCAGTTGATTTGATAAAGGGTTGAAACTATTGTTTCCCGGTCAAAGAGACACACGAGTCGGGTCCTATTATTTTTGGTGGTAATCAATAACGGCGGTGATTATAATTTGGGGTAAAAAACATTTTTCACCGTAAAATATCATTTAGTCAAGGCCTAAAATTCTCGAACGAAAGGGAGCGGTGAAGGTCGATATTTAAGTCAAGGCAAACCCCTCGCCGGTAGGCTGCCTCTGAATTAATTTCAGTGCCTAATTACAATTAGCATTTATGCCACGATTTGCATATCGTTTGGAGATAATTTCGGGAGCGCTTAAGGTAATTACCGTGTCAGCTGCGTTCATCCGTCTAGACGAAAATCATCGGTCTGATGATCGATCATATTTTACTTTTATCTCCTTCGCTCTGTCAATATTTCCCTCGTGAAAGACATAAAAAATAATTCTCTGATACTAATTACGATGATACCACCGTTCCAAGTATCGTAGTCACGTTAATTATCCGAAAAGTGAGCCACGTTAGCGGCATCATTAGTCAAATGAAACCAAGTCCAGTGTCTCTTTCGCTCACGCCAACGTCACTCGGGCTTAATCCTTTTTCTCTTTGATCACAAAATAAAATCATACCAACCTCCCGTCCAAGTGGACCATCCCCTGTGTCTCGCTGGTAGACACGTAATAGAATTCCGAGGGTGCACACGGCAGGGTAAACGTAAAAAGACGAGTACGAGACGTAAAATTGCCTGGGGAATTTGGTAGGGTAGTCACACGATCGTGTAGGTATGGTGTAGGTACGTCTATTCTGATATAAAAAAAAGAGAAGCAAATATAAATGAAAATGAGTAATTCCACAAGGGGTGGGTGGTACCCAGTAAAGGTGTAAGAGCATCACGTACCATAGGAAATTTTCAATCCCTCCACCGCAAACGCTCGTGCCTTGTGTGACCACCGATGTAGATTTCAATTGAGCAATGTCTACCGATAGGGAAGCGTATAATCCACCCCTAGTAGTCCAAACCAACCCTGCCAGTAGCATGCCAGTCTCTCAACCCTCTGACGATGAACTAACATTGATTTTATTAGCAGTAAAATCAATCGGACCTAACAATGCAGTTTGGCCATGCTGCTTAACGAGGAACAAAATCGGTTTGATGAACCAGCAACGGTATTAAGGGTGGAATCTCTGTGTTGCCCTTTGTCCCTTTTCCCAACCCTCTCTAATAAATGACAATTTATTTATCTATCATCGCGCTCCTTATCAATGACTACTAATGCAAGATCAATTCACATAGGTAGTACTTGGGCATTCTTATATAATTAGCAAGTACCCTAACAACCCTGTAAGGTTCTGCCGACCTTGTGCAGAGGGCGCGTAAGGGTAGTCGGATATACGAATGTAAGGTTTTGATGTAATAAAATTACTGGAGTAAGTAATCTGAGGACAGGGCAAGTAATTGCCACTCAAAGCTCTCAAAGGTCTCGGCTCTCTTGCGTCTTTTTAATTTAGCACTTGGCCTCACCCTGTGCAACCCCCTACACAGCTTTTGGATATATACACATTTCACCCTGACTTCCTTCCTTTTCATCTTTTCTACTTGTCCCTTGACTTTACAGTCTCTATGCTCACGTTGATGTCACAAGCCGCGCATCGCTTCGCTCTGATATTTTGTCCTGGTTTATAATCAGAGATTAGAGAAAAGGTCGAAGTTCAAAGATGGACCATGTTCTATGTCTTTTCTAATCAGTGACTCCGACAATCAGTCAATCAGAAAGTCAGCAAAGAAGTTTCCAGCCTTGTTATTCCTTTGCAGTATCCTTGTATTTCGTTGCTAATGAAATTTCTGCCCCTTTCAGTTCTTTTTTTAAACAGTCTTGAAAAAGCTCAATAGCTTCAAGACTCAAGCGTCAGCTGTGCCAGTTGGACGAACGGCAATGACTCACAGTCTTAATATTAAAACTCTAAGTCCACAATAATGATAGTAAAATATAAATATAATGAGAATAAAGATAACAGGATCTCCTCAGAGATAACCAAGGGAATTTTTCCCGTTATCAGACAACCCCTAAAGATATTACAGCAATCTGCTGTGCTTTCCTATATCGTACCAGTAAAAGCTCATTAAGCTAAAAACAACAGTATATTCAGTCAGACGATCGGGAAAAAGCATCTCCAAAAATTTCTAAGGGTCAATACATCGATTTCCCCCCCAAAAAAAGAATTCTCGCAAAATCCGTATTCTCATACTGCATCCAATAACCGAGATTGGCTTTCATTTTGTCGAGGTATTACTACGAGTAGCATAAGGATAAGATGTCGAATAAGGGATGGCAGAGGAAGGGTGAAAGAGGGGAAGGAGCACCACGTTCTGGGGTAATCTTTGCAGTCGCATTGACGTTCTTAGAGGCAGGGAGGGTGAAGTGGAAAAAGAAGGGAAGGTGGCGGTCGTGATTTCGTAAAGGGCCGAGCAAGAACGCACCCTTCGCGACGATACAATCCACGACCCACATACATTGCCCGACTCCCCAGTTATGTTACGAGGACAATATCTAATAAAAGCCGAGTGAAGTGCCCGAAGCTTCCCAAGCTTTGCTCCCTTATAAAGCTTTCAGAAGATTTCTGTGGTTGCCCTGGTTTTTTTTTTCATCCCTCTCCTATTTCGACTACTGTTCACCGCCATTTCTTCTGGCTGCCATACGCGGAATATATCGCAGTACCCGCGACCCGATAGTTCATCAGATTTCATCCCCCTGCAGGGGTACACGTTGTGTACATAGTGTTCTCCATGGGCTACGTTCTAAATCATCCCTAAGGGATGAAGATGCAAGCACATGCATAGAGCCGTATCAGCAAGTTCACTTGAACTGCATACACGTTGCTGCAGGGATAGTGCAGCGCCAGTGCATTCGCGTTACACGTTGTGATTGTCGGGTTAACGTTGTCGCTCCCTGGCTCTAATAGATTCATTAGGGGTAGGCTTGCAGGGCCTCCCCTGAGTGCATCTGCAGCCCCAATGATACGAATCTGCACTCGGGCAATCTCTGGCACACCCGGTGCATCTAGTAAATCCGATTATCGATCGGTAATCAATATCGTTGCAATTTGGCGATATGCCAGCCCCATCAAATCCGTCAGTTGGATGCAGTTGAACTTTGTGAATTGCAGTTGTAATTTTTCTTGAATGTTTCTTGAGACTGGTTGATGACAAAGAGCGAACAAGCGAGCTGCACTTTTCGAAATTGAACTCCGCTGGGAATGGACAAGAATTGGTCGTTGCTGCCTGCATCGATTCTTGCAAATGCAATTTCGTGGCGCCGTTGCTCTGGACCAGGGAGAAACTGTGCGGGACGTCGAATTCGGTTCGTTTAAAATGCAATCGAGTTACGCGGGCTGTTTCGAATATTTATTTTTCTCCTTGGCAATTTTGATATCCACCCACTGAGTAAGGTAGCAACGGTCCAATCGCGACAGAAGAAGCAGCTGCGAATACATATTCATATTTCGCATTCCCTTCTTCTTCAACCCACTCAGCCATTCCGCTATCTTTTCTTCGCGTTCCTACATTTCTTATTCCTTCGTTTCTACTTTTTCTGTTATTTCCGACAAGCAGTAGAATTTTATTTTTCTACATTTCAGAAGTTTAATCCTTTCTTCAAACTTCGATTCATCCTCCTCAGCGCCATATTGTAACCGGTATGAGGATTTTCCACGTAACCTAACCTACGCTTGTTTGCGTTCTCCATTTCTTACTTCATCCCCTTAAACGACGTGATTCACATCGTACTTAAATAGAAGACCAGGAGAGTCAGCGACACTTAAAATAATTTCCGCTATTTGAGTAAAATAGGAACGTTAGTGTATTGCTGTTTTTGCTGGATGAATTGTTTGAGAAGTTAGAGGGGTGGGTTGATTCCTCTCTACTTCAGCAGGGGATTGATTTAACAAGACCGGATGCGAGAAAACGGAAGTCAACGGCTAATCTGTCTCACAAAGAAAATAGTAATGGGTTCCTCTTGGATTCTCGTCTTTTTCCGGTCTGCGAAGTCTCTCCAGGATTCAGCCTACCAATTTTCTCATTACAGCGTCGACGTCGCGAAAAATCTGAGTGCCTCGCAAGACAGCTTTCTCCATTCGTTAGCTCCCCTGTATAGTCGCAGCCCTTTTCTTTCTCGTTTTCTCTTATCCCTTCACTCGGCACTGCTTACGTCCTGTCAGGAATACGGGATGCAAGATCAAAAGTCGCGACGAAGGATGCAGACGGGTAGAGACGAGCAGAGTAGTGAAGAATTGAGTGCCTGAGTACAGTGTATGGGAATGGTTTTTTCACCCTTCATAGTCTGCGCGACCTCATAAGAGAAAAACTCGCATTTTACTCATAGTAAAAGAGGAAGCTGTGATATCAAAATAATTTTTAACAACTGTCACTTTAAAATAGTTTGGCGTACGGAACCGATTAAAAGATGTATCTATTTTTATATTAATAAAAGTTACTCAATGTTTATTCTCAGAATTCTTGGGAACATTAGAATTGTCGTAGAACGGTTCAATAGCATCATCGTTAAACGCCATTCATGCGTAACCTGCAGGATTATAGTAAGGGAGCCATATCTTACTCCTCATAGACGAAAATATAAAGGATAAGATGGACCCTTCTTTGGGGTATAATCATTTTTCCAGGAAGTTTCTCGGGCTGTTATCTAGCGTTCTTGGTGCCTGTCAGAACCAGTTCCGCGTATAGTTTATGGAGTCTGGTCTTCCCTATTGCTAAAGGAATGAGGATTCGTGAACCCTCGCCAAGCATAATGCGCCCATTATCTTCAGTCTCGGTCCCATCCTTTCTTCTATGGGGTAGCACCTACATGGTAGTACCACTGGGGAGTGGTACTGGGTAGGTAGTAGGCACTGGTAGCAATATGGATTTATGGTGTCTTTTGCAAAAATGCTAAGTCACTCATTGATCGACAGATATATAACTGTATTACAGTGAAGATCAAGTTCAACGTATGATAAAGATTGTTGCTTTATGTTACAGATCCTTCAGCTTCCGGATCATCTTGCGAGGATGATGAACTGGCAAGCACTTTGGTATCCTTTAGAAAACACAAAAACGACCTCTACGCCACTTCCTCGAAATGCGCTCGCCTAGCTGAGAAAGCCAATGAAATCCCTGAGGAGGGTGTGATCGTAGACTGTGTAGCTCTGGTCCATTTGACAGACCAGTCACCGACAGAAGCGAGTCAACCTACTAGACATCCTTCGCCCTATTACTACGGAGACTTGTTCAAGATTCCGGAACAGTTGTCCAGATCACAGCCAAGTAAATATCGGAAGAGCGTGAGCCTGGACGTTCCTGGGGAACGTTCGAGGACACCAGGATTACCGAAAAGGAATTCGGTAGCTGGTGATGGGGCGCCGTACTGTCAGCAAAGTCAATCGGAACTAGTTAGCCCCACGTCGGGGAGTGAGCATGCAGTCCAAGCAAGAAGCGAGATCCTCTCATCGTGCATCATCACCGAGTGGGATCACACCCTCATGCCTCCACATAGGCTACTGAGCCATGATATACCAACTAGTGTCTGCACGTGCGTCGTGTCGCCCGAAGAGGATGAGGTAGATCAGCCAGTGCCCCGTCAGGTGCGCAAGCTCCGGCGTTCAAGGAGAATAGATCCGCAGCCGATACTCCTCGAGGACGAGTACGACGAGGAGGAGGAGGAAGAGGAGCTGGAGGAGGAGGAGGAGGTGGGAGAAGAGGACGAGGAAGAGATGGCACGACAGCGTCATCTCTACGAAACGGCCTTCGATTGCAAGGTCAACCGATCCGACGATGACCTGGATGATCTAGATCGTGTGACCAATCATCCTGTTTTACATTCTCAGCCAAGGGTCACCCCGGTCAGGGCCACTTCATCGTCTAATAACGAGACCTCAGCGCAGATCTCATATGTACCCAAAGATAGGCGTAAAGTCGTTTTACTCCGGCCAAAACCAATTCCGAGCCGTCTTCAACAAACTGACAATATATCATCTCTGTCCCAAGATATCGAGTCCCTCCAGATTAATTCTAGCGATGAGAAAGCTTCGCCGAGGTTACCGGTGCGTGGCTATACGCCTTCGCCACCGTCGACGGCGCCGTTGCCTGCTAAGTTTCATGGAAATAAGGATCATCTACTGTTGAATATACGTAGTGCACCTAATCTACCGTCACAGCCTGATCATCCGCGTCTTAAAGACATGAGACTACCAGTCAAGTCCCTCAGAGCCAAGGAGTCACCTCAAAGTAGCGAGGGCAGCATTCTAGAAATCAAGGGACGACCCAAGAGTTTCGTTCAGGAGGCGGATTCGCAAAGTCGTCGCCTTGACAAGGAACTCATTCTCGAATTCAAAGGAAGGCCAAGAGAAGACCGACAGAGACCAAGGAGTCTCATTCGTGAGAGTCGACCGATCATGGAATTCAAGGGTAGGCCTCATGAGGCTGAAGGTGAGCTACCAAGACCTAGAAGAGAATCCGGAATCCTGGAGTTCAAGCTGAGGACTACCAGGAGACGTGTTGGATATTCCAGCACTGAGAGTATGGCTACCAGTAGCAGTGGTGGCAGTATGGAATCTCTGAGAAGCAGTACCAGCGAAGGGAACAGATCAACAAGCAGTTCCGAGAGTCGTCACAGTACTAGTCTCAGTTCTCACAGTTCTGACAGTGGCAGTACCAATTGTTTCCATCATCATCAGCAACCTACCCTATCAGGATTCTTGACTCATCACACTAACAAGCTTCATATTCTGTCACCAATATCAGACAAATCATCTCAGGAGCCAGCATCCGAGACATCTGATAATAATCGTAACAATAACTCTCAGAAAGCCTCTCCGGAAGAGCCTACTGAGAATCTCACGGCCAATACTAACACAAATACTAATACCAATACTAACGTGACGTCACCGACGGATACGTCATTCAAGAAGCGACGGACTCCGCAGAATAAGAATCTAATTAACTTAGCCCTGCAATCATCAAGTTCAGGGGACACCGAGATACAAGGATCAGACAGTGGTATATCTATAGAGTCAAGAGCTGGAATAAAATGCAAACCGTTTGGTTTACATTTACTTAAACCACAATTAGATAATATCAATCTGGTCGATAACGAGCCTGAATTGACTGATTTGCCATTCGATATGCCAAAGTTGCGGAGAAGAAGACTTCTCATGCAGCAGGACGCTACCACTTCAGGAAGTGCCACCAGCGTGGATCTTCGTGATTTGCCATTTGACATGCCGAAATTAAGAAGACGTTTGAGATGCACGCAGAGCACAGAATCCAGTGCTTCACAAGCATCTTCTAGTCTCTCAGTACGTGACGTCGAACCGCCAGTACTATTTGGTAAGTTTTTATCATCAGTTTTACCTAAAACTCTACTTTTTCCGTCTCTGCTCCTCCAGGGCAGAGAATATCTTCTCTTTCCAGTCTGTCGCCTAGTTTAATTCGAGATTTATTGACACGTCGCAATCGTGGTAATTAGTTGGCCGATTAAGCCGCGACAGCTTCGCTCGATGTGATGGGCGCATCCACGAGCAATGAACAATCTAGCCGCAAACTGCATACCGAAAATTGCGTGAGCTATAATGTATCTACCCTACTCCCCTGCGGCTAAATGCAATACTGCCTGGGGCAGTCGTATCAGTAAATATAGGACATACGGAGAATCCTATATTTGAACTAAAGCATATATACTTGCTTGTTTTTGAAATTATTAATAAAATACATATAAAGCTATCAGGATCAGGAACCTTTATGAATATATAGCTACAGGCTAGAATACACTGGGGTAACAAACAACGGAAGAGGCGTCCTCCTGTATTATATATCTTGTGTCTGGTCCTGTGATTCAACCATTGGCCATAGTCCTTGCGTAAGAAGATGCTAGCACTGACAATTGTAATTGAAAAATGTTTCGCGGGAGGCAGCACTCACGGCCTTGTTAATCGAGTGGGACGGGGGCGCCAGATACAGCTTGGGGGGAGTGTATAGGAGGGAAGCTCTCATTCCTTCACGGACCTTCTTCCTTCTTAGGCGCGTGCGTACTTGTTCCAGTTCTCTGTTTGTCATACTCATTCTGTGTCTCTTTCCTCATCTCTTTCTCTTAGTCTTACGGTTATTCTTAGCAATGTTTCGGCGTTCGCTGCTGGCAATGAGCAGGTCGGGGCTTCTCTTCCCGTGCTCCGAGTCTGCGACGGAAGCAAACAGCTTAGTCTAGATCTTTACACATGCCTTCTTGTAGCTTGCTACAAACCTGTATTCTCATCTCAGTATCGTACAGTGTTCTGTGTAAGCGCTTATAACTGGTCATAAAGTCGTAAGTCATTTTTGCATCCTTCTGGGCTCAGACTGTGCGATTGCGTTTGTTAATTCATCATATTTATTTACATTAATGCGACTTCTACGATTGCTAAATTCGGGATTCTATAATACCCTTGGATTATACTGACCATCATGTATTAATTCAGCTTATTATAGTCAATGAAAAAATTTGGGATGTGTAGTGGTATCCTTTTGATTTTCAATATATATCTGATATCAGATATTTCTTCTTGTAGTCTTACCATCTACCATCTGCGACAAGACAGATTGGTCCAACATCACCCAAGGTGACGGATGCGCGATTCGAATCCGTAAATGACCATTTAAAGAGCCAAACGGTTACGGCTAGGTCCTGGAAAGAAACCCTACCCCCAGTGAGTCAGTCAGGCAGCTAAGGGTGGTACGTGATCGAGAACAGATTTCTTAGCAGTCGCCACTTTTTCCTGGCTAGCAAGTAATTACTTTCGAGACACCCGCTGGTCGAGCGAACCCTCCAATAACATTTTGGCACATCCCTTACGGTTGGAAATCATTTTTGCTAGGATCCCTGGATTATCGGACCGTCAGTTTCTTTTGTGGAGGCAAAAGAAATTCTTCTCAACCACGGATTAAGGTATTTCGGAGTGGTCAAAGAAGAACCAAAAGACTTTACCAAATCGAAATTAAGATTATTATGCCCAAGCACTTTTAGGCATTGAGAAAATGAAGATACCTTTACGAAGAAAGTTCAAGCGCGAATTGAAGTGGCTGTGAGTGGAATGACGAGTGAGGTGGAAAAGTCGGTTAATGGCGTGGAAACCCCATAATTATAGTAGCATAAAAGAAATTCACTTTACCCAATTTCCAGAAAATGTTAGGCGAGGAGTTCTAGGGTTTGGTTTTATTTCAGACTAGGCAGAGTACTGAGAGTCCCGCCATTGTGCTTTTAGACAAAAGCTCCCAACTTGCGCGCATCTACAATGTGAGCCAGGAGAGGCTCAGTCTTGCTTGGAGCTACCACCGCAGTGTGTGAAACGGAAAATATAGAGAGAAAAAAAGAGAAAAACGTGGGGAGGGAGAAGAGAAAAATGCATACATCGACCACAGAAGCAATGGATGTGTGTAAATGCGCGTTCATGCGTATCGATACTCAATACCTATTGGAAATATTGGAAATATGGCCTACTTGTTCGCGAGCTTTTATGCCCACTTAACGGATGGATTATTCTTATAAACGATACCTGCAGCAATTTCTATTCTGTTATCGTTCTTACTTGTCCGCTTTGATTGCGAAAGCTGAGCTTGCAATATCGCAAGCAGCGCCATTCTAAGGCGACGTTTCGAAAGGCAGTTTCCTTTCACTTTCGCTAAATTAATATTATCAATCTTAAGCGGGATCTGCCACGGTCCATTTAATGGCTTCTTCCTATGTCGGCACCATAGATTGCTGGGCTCGTTAAGAGAAGCAGAAAAACTCGTGGTATCTCCTGGTACACGCTTGACCGAGCAGCTGTGGAAAAGCTAAGAAGGGATTGGGAGGGAAGAAAAAAAAAGAAAAAAATAGAGAAGGGATATATGGGCTTTTCCATGCATACTTGGGGATGATGTAAGACGCTGTTTTACATTCGACGAACGTATTCAGACTCTTCTGTCCCCACCGAATATTCCAATCACACTGATCCGCTGGAACCATCCTCTCCTCTTTTGAAACTGGAATAAAAAATTATGTGTTTCTCTTTGAAATTTCACCGCCACAAACAAACGAATCTTCAATCGAATATTCTATGGTGTTTTATGCCTCCTGGCAAAACATCCAATTGATCAGAATATATACAGTACTACTCTCTTTTCCCTGTTAGCACAGATGTCCAAAGGACGTCTTAAAGACGACTTCAAGATGTTGTTTAGTTTGAAGACACTTTGAAGTCGTCTTTAAGACGTTCTTTCGATAGGTGTGCTACAAGATTATATTTCGTACGGTATAAATGTCCTATTGATGTCCTTTGGATGTCTTCAGGACGTTGTCTGTACTGCTGAACTCTATCAAGGTGGACAAGCATACATTACACTTATGAACAGGTAATTCCAGCTGGAATTCACCCTCGTAAATATCTTAAGGGTATCTTCAGTTGGTACACTCTTATCAACTACCCCATAGGGCACGTGAAATCCGCTTAGAAAAAGTTCAAGCACATACAGAGGACTGGTCGGCGGTAACGCGATTTCATATCAAAAGCTCAAGGGTGGCCAATAACCAAGCGTGTAACGTTATTACTCGGTAGACTTCCAACGCAACTTCCGTAACATCCGGAGCGTCTTTCCATTCCGGTAACGCAGTTACGCGCTCGTTCATTCGTCCGGATTATTTGTCGAATTTCGTGGAATGGTACACTCCCGCTGGAGATACTTTTATTTACCCTCTCCATCCCCTTTCATGTATGTTTATATAGATACACCGTCATACGTCTGTACCTCGTGAATCTAGTATTGCATAAGTTATTTAGAATGAACGCAGTAGGTTATTACAGGAAAGCATCGCAAAGTTATCTCACCCTTGACTGTACCTAATCCAAGGGCAAATTGGGTCCTGTGCATTCTATGGTTATACCAAACTACCCTCCCCCTCCCCCTCTCTGGAAAATACCATAGACTCTCGTATACTTCATATTTCATGAGGATCGAGATGCATCAACTATTCTGGGCAGGTTCGAAGTGTTTGTTACTCAGCCGATAAGGGCTGTGAGGGATAGAAGCTTCTACAGGATATGGGGGATGGCTCCAGTAACATCTGCCGGATCTTAAAACCACCCCTGTATACTATAACGCATCTGTGCACGGACACCTTACTTTTGGCTTCTACTGTCTTCTCCATCTGACCGCATTACGTAACGCATACAGTCTTGTAGAATTTTGTTAAACTGAGGAAAAAGAAAATATGATGGCTTCCTTGTTCGATATATGGACGATCCCCCATAAATTCTGAACGTGTCTGTGAACCTCTTCTCGATTTTCTGACACGGCAATAACTTCACATTAGTGTTCTCGAAGCTTTTGGAAATAACACTCGAGTCCTTCGGGTTCCTGTACAACTGACTGTAGCGGCAACATCCGTCGATGGACCACACCTACTGATTTATCTTGGTGAAATTAAAAGACTCTTTTCTTTCTTCTCCGAATTCCTGTATTTCGTTTCTTCTTCTTCAGCTCCACTTCTGTTTCTCCTATTTCTTTTTCTGCTTTCTTCTCTTGCGTGATCGAGCGCGTTCCTCTGGTCTGGTTCATACCGAAGCCAGGAATTTCCCAAGAGGCTATGGGAAAAGGTTCCGTATACTTCTACGTTCGCTGTGAGACACACTTGAGACGTCTCGCACTGTTAGACAATCCGTCATTCAATTCGAAGGCTGATTTCGCGTGTCTCTTCTCCTGAGGTAAGAATCTCCCTCGAGGGCAGCACTGTACACTACATAAATCTTGTACAGGAGGCTTCATGCGATATAAGTATCAACAAAGAACAATCGTGATATACGGAGTACAGTGTAGAATGAGTACAATGATCGAATGAAATTTTAAGTAAGCAAGAAAAGCAACCTCGATATAAAAGATAACGAGGAATGTACTTACTAGGAATCTTGGAAGCAGAAACAGAAAATATGGATGGTTATTTTTTTTTGTGAAAAAAATTAGAGCGTCCTTTCATCTCCGGATTGCAGGATGAAATTGAATAAAATTGATCGTCTCTTGGTGTTCAGCCAATCTCAGAAAGTAGTCAGTTTATTCGCAGCTCGACTACCCGCTGCGATTTCGTTTAATGTTTTATAAAGTTGAGTAGGAAACTGCGGGCGAATGTCTATGGGAATCCTGAAACAAAAAAGTTTCTTTCTTTTAGTGAAACTGGCACTTATGGCGTTCCGTAGGTATTATACTCGAGTGACTTTAATTCGTGTTTACACGTGTCAGACCAATTTGGCCAGACCTTCGTCATTCGCCAAGAGTTAACTGTTAAGAGATTGTGCGCCCGCCCTAAATTCGATTAACTTTGGAAACTGTACGTGCGTGTAACGTGTTTGGGGAAACTCTTTGGAAGTTTGGAGGAAAGATTTTCACTTTTTCCTATTCCCTTTTTTTTTGTCAGAAAACGGAATGATATATGACGCTCTGTTACTGGTGGAACTTTTCCACTGTGAACTGTACTTTAATATTTTGTTTTGATAAGAGAAAGATTATGTTGGACATGGAGAGTGAGGGAGAGAGAAGAGGAGAGAACTGAGGAGAGAAATTTTGCATGGTATTCAATTCAAGGAAGCTGGAACTTGTCTCAGTTTAAGATACAATGGCGAGGCATATGTCATTGTCAGGGAGGATCGCGGATGGGGTATTGTTTATGTTAGAAACAATGCTCGTAATTCCTGAGCGATTCTCGACCGGCGACTAAGGGGTTAAATTCTCCCTTAGCTCGGAATCTTATTCGTATTGTTAGGAAAGAAAACACTTTGTCTTCTAAGCTTGGAAATTTGCATGGATTTCTCAGAGCTTTGCACTTGCTGTCAGAAAAGTTTTTATTCACCAATAATTTTTCCCACGAAACTTTTATTTTAGCCACGACATCGAAACCTCCCTTGTAAGTCGGCATTCTGCCTTTTCACTTCGTTAGAGCGAGACACACTCTGAGGAATTAAAACTTGGCTCAGTCGATACTCGTATAAGTAAAACATGAGAGAAGAAGTGAAGTGAGGAGAGAAATAAAAAGTGAAATATCGAAGTAACCAGTAAAAAAAAAAGAAAGCGAACTGACTAAAAGTGTCGAATCTCGAAGAAAGGACTCGAATCAATCAATGGGGATGTTGCCACCCCCCTAGGGGTTGCTAGTATGCCGCTAATGAAAAAACCCGAACGTAAATTACTCCTCGGCTTCCATCAAATGCCTACTGGGTGTCGCGTACTTTTAAAAGTGTCAGCCCTGAGATCCAAGCCATTAATCACAGAACGGGGCGTGATGTCGATCAAAATTCCAAAGGAATGCATGGGACAGAATACGGGCTAACAATTAATGTGGTCAAAGATGTATCGATTCTGAAGTGAACTGAGCCATGAAAGTATGTTGGTGTCTCATATTCACCCTTGAAAACAGAAATTTCTTCTCTTGCCAAATCTAGGAGATTCGTAAGAGTGCAATTTCAATATGTCGTGATTACAAGTCTTTATTTATTAGTTCTTTCGCCAGACTTATAATCCTAACAAAAGCAATATTATACTATACTATACTATACTATATATATTGTATTAAAGTATAGTACTTTCGTGGCGTCTAACTGTCGCGTGACTCATTTCAGGCGGCGGCTTGTCGCGTCCCAAGATGACTCTGAATCTCGATGGGGGTGGAACTGGGGCGACTAATCCAGGAGGGGTGGCTGGTCAGTTGGTCATAAAGAAACCAGTTGCACTAAGTCTGGGTCTACCGCTTGAAATAAATACGACCCGTGGGTCGGCTGACCTGGTGGATGTTGATCTTCCTCTAGAGAGACAAGGGTGAGTATCTATAACGGATCATCATGGACCTGAAAACATCTCTTGCCACATATATTTCTCGAGTCTACGATTTTTCTCTCAGGTGGTACCACGGTTCTATCACACGCATCGAAGCAGAAGCTGTTCTTCGTTTGCTAAGAGAAGGCAGCTATCTAGTGAGGAATAGCGAATCCACGAAACAGGATTATTCCTTATCCCTAAAGTGAGTCATATTCCAACTTCTGTCTAAGTGCCATTTCAAAACCTTGAATTGGAACTTAGAACTTTGGCAATGTAAACCTATTCGTATGAGAGTGGTTTCATTTTTTTCAGGAGTGCCAGAGGCTTTATGCATATGCGGATCCAACGGAACGAGGAACTGAATGCTTACATATTAGGACAGTTCAGCAAGCCGTTCGAGAGCATACCGGAAATGGTGCGTCACTTCAGCGTGAATCGCCTTCCGATTCGCGGTGCCGAGCACATGTGTCTTCTCCATCCAGTGATAGCGCAGCTTTTGTAGCGCATCTATCGCAGCGCTCTGTAAGGCGCTTGCAATTGTTCGCCATGACTTCTTTGTAATTTTCTTAATGTCATAGACTGCTCCAAAGACGCACCTGTCAAGACTAAGCTATACCTGTCACTCTATAATAAGACACAGAGCTATGTTGACGGTCAAGCTACGTAGGACACGGGCTAGAGGAGCTTTTTTGGTGAGCCTGGCTAAAAAAGGACAATAATTGGTTTGGAAGGGTCGAAATGCGCGGATTGCGAAAAAATGGGAAGAAATCCAAATACAGTACAAAGTAATAATTGTCAAGACAGTCCGAAGACACAATGATGGCTAATATATCTTGGCAGTGAGTACCATGGTGGTCTCCTCAATTGTATATTAGCCTTGTGATTCCTTTGTCATATTCGAAATACCTCAATGCCGACCATACACGTAAAGTTTCCACAGCTGGTTAGAAAAGACGACTGATCTCATTGGCTCACGATGTCCCTGGGACGTCCACAGCACGTTATAATGAGTCTTGGACATTCGTGGGATGTCCAAGGGACATTCTGTTGTTGATGGGATACTTTATACTAATAAATGTACCGTGTGGACAATTAGGAGTACCCAGTCCCTCTTACACATACACGCAATCAACATAATACCTTCTTTTAAAACAAGGTTGATTTTCTGCTAAATTAATGATAAAACGTTAAAGAATTAATAAGACAAGAAGTTTGCACTGGTACTGAGAAGCAATGAAGTTCCAATAAATTGCTTAATCAAGAAGCAAATACATTGCAGAATTACGATTCAGTATCTACTCCACGTCTTCCCTGATACACAGTGTAAGACTACTTCTACTTTTGAAAAATTTGCAAAAAAAGTATATATAAATTTTGTCTGAACGACACGAGGAGGGCACGAGCATTATGCAGGTAAAATGAAAGATTGAAAAATCAGTGATAAAGGACACGAAGGAATTAATGATCGATACACAGCTGAACGTATACGTGAAGATCATCTGTAGATCATTCCAGAAATTTTGAAAAATTCTGTATCTTTATTTGGATGACAGATCGTAGCGAGCGATGCCTGGACACGAATGTCCATCTTCCCGTTCCTGATGAATCCCACTAACCAATAAGGTGTGCAAAAATGTCAAGATAATTTTCGTAGCCTTAGAGAAAAGACATGTTAGCATAAAGACATTATTACGATATTACGTGTCGTGTACTCGTAGAGTAAAGTTGCCTACGATTGGAGCAGAAAGCCAAAGATACATAATTGATGGTTACGATAGTGAGCCCAGTAGAGACGGGCCCTATGATGAATGCAATGACGATGAAGACGAATGATAAAGGAAGAAGAAGAAAAAGAGAAAATGATGATAATTCCATTAATAAAACCCAAAGAATACAGGATTGATATGAAATGCCAAATATTACTTTTAATCGTAACCGTTTTAGTAAGCGTTTAATTTATTCGTCGTCGTTGATAAGCGATAGTCTTAGATAACGGATTAATTAAGGGAGAGCGATTAATAAACTTATTAATTGAACTCTCGAAATAACGGGCTAACGTGAATGAACTATTCGGGATATGAATCGACTCCTATTCAATGCGAGAAGAAAAACCCCAAAAAAAGGCAAAGAACAAATGAATTGCATAATTCTGAAAAAAAAATATTATACAAAATGGAGGATCACCGTTCCCGAATCGATTCGTTCGTTAATTTGTAATTTTGGAATTTTACTGCGGGAGATGTAACTGATACATATTTTTTCAATGTGATATTACTTTGTTACAGAGTACTTAGCCTAGTTTACCTGTGATCTGTTATTATTTGTTGGATCAGATGCGTGCAATATTTGTGCGATTAACGATCGCCAATTGTGGCGATCGAAAACGCAATGGCGTACTTTGCTGTTGAAAAGGAAGAAAAAAGACGTCCGTGGTATAACAATAATCTTTTCATGTACAGCAACAGAATTGTCAACGGTAAAACAGCGCTCGTGAACAACAGGATTTCACCATTCGTTAACAATGAATGCGACAAACGAACAAAGGAAGTTCTCAACTTGCCGGAAGGATCTTAAGATGAAGGAAAAAAAATGGCGGCAGGACGACTGCCAGATACTTCATTAATTTTTCTATAAGCGACAATTCCCACAGCCAATGTATCTCTTCCAAAAATGTTGAAAACATTTTTTTTCAAATAACGTCCCTGCTCTCTTTCATTTGATACAATTAATAACGTATCTGTTTACTACGGTACAAGATTTTTTATCCGGCACTCCAAAATCCTTGTTACGCTATTTACGTTGATACGTCATTCAAAAGGAAAACCCTATACTTTAAGCTGCCAGTATTATTAATTATAATCAATAATGCATATCCACGTTAAGGTTTAAGATATTATTGTCCCATTGCGAACGATTATTGATAATATTATAATCTATATATTTATTTGACATTATATTTATTGCATCGTGTCGTTAGCCAATGGTTGTATGCGCGGTTCTATACGTTGATTTAATCGTAAGAGTCGTAGTTCACCTAATAACCATTAGTGATAGGCAGGTAGTCGATTAGTGTTAATTATTATTATGTATTATTATTATTGCGATTATTATTATTATTATTATTAAACACTCTCGTATTATATGGTAGAGCTAACTAACTTGTAGATACTCCCTGTACCTTGAAATTTATATGACGTAGTCTGTAACTCTGACGCGTATACAGATACACACGTACACATATGTATACATACACATAAATATATATTATTATTATTATGAATACCTAGATCGGAACTGTCCAATTTCAATTGCGGTGGCTCTGCCAAGTTCAGTCTATCAGTTGGCCACCAGTTGGACAGTTCTATTCAGACTGTAGTCAGTTTAAAGGTGTTAAGTTATCACCCCATAATTAACCAAGTAAACGATTAATTAAGTCCAGTGATTAACTTATGCATTGTACTCGCCTCCCATGTAAACGAATATTGAACGGATGTGCAATAATGAGGAGGAGGATTGTAGCAGGTGCGAGGGAAATATTTTTGTTGTTGCAGAAAAACCGTCAACGTTTCAGCGAACAAAGTGAATCCATCTCATTAAATAGTATTGTGTATTCTGGAATTCCTTCTTAATAATAAAAATTTAATAAGTTATTTCACGGTATCACACCGTTAAGGACTATACAAATATTTATCCAGGTTAAGAAATTTCCAAGTTGTTTTTTTTGGTTTCACAGGTGCGAGATGCTTTTTTGGTTGGGTTTTTTTTTGTTCTTATGCGTTTTCGGTTTCACCGCCCTCGGAATCGATTTTCATTGTTGTGCCTGATTGCTGAATTGAGTATTTCGATTCGGTAATAGTATCTTTTATTATTTTACTTGGTTCTTGGGTTACGTGAAGCTTTTGATTTGTACTTATTTTTGGGGCAACTGAAGGATACTGTTCCTCTCTTGTTACTTGCTGAAATATTATTAAGTTTGGTTAATGAAGTGGATAAGTTTTGTGGCTTCTGTGGTAACTAACTTCATTTATTGTATCCTGAACTGGAGGCTCTGTGGGAGCAGTCAGTTTTCTTGCACTCATTCTCCTTTCTGTAGAAAAGAAGTGAAGTTTTCATGAAGTGGCAGTCTGTACTGTTTACTAGTATGTAAAATATTGAAGTACTAACGGGATACGTTATTAGTTCTTCGTGCACTGGAAATACTTGGACGATTTGAAACTGGAGCTTCTGTTTCCTGAAATTGTTTATAATTTTTGTGATATTCTTAGCACTGACTTTCATTTCATTTCGTGTCCTACCACAGGAATAGATTTATCCACTTCATCTTCTTTGTAGCTATTACCACAAACTGGTTTAACCGAAACTGGACGACCTTTGTACAGTTGACCATCTGTACCTTTCACAAGTCCTTCCGTTAATTGTATTGATTCCGGTCCCCATTGGTTCAAAAAATGTCCAACCCTCATTACTCTTTGTTGAGGCGTAGTCACTGTATGACTTCCACCGCAGTACCGATTGCACAAATGGTCTCTGAACAAAGAAACGAAGTTTTGAAAAGTGAAGTGGAGCGATTGGCATTGAATACACTTCCTCTGGTACCTTGGAGTTTTGATTGGTATTTCTTCTTTCGTTGCCTTTATCTTCTTTGCTTCTTCCTGCATCGCAGCTTCTAAATGTACCATGTTTCTACCGTGAGGTAACTTTCTTTGCTGCTTTCTGACTTGGTCCAGTTCATAGGTCAAATAAGGTTTGATACTTCTTGTACAGGGCATTGGCTCTGCATGGTAACCAATACCTTCCTCCATTCTCATTACCACGTTTTTATCACACGATATGCATTGCACGTCTCTGAATAAAAAGAATGGGTAATGATAACGCAGAATTTCTTGGAACAATGGTAAGAGGTACCTTAACATCTTTTTCGTTCCGGCAGCTTCAGCCTCTTTTCTTATTTCTGAAAGATTCTTAAGCTTCTCCTGAAGAGTCTTCAGTTTTGCGTTAACGAAATCTTTCAGAGGAGATATTTCAATTTTATCCACTTTATTTTCTACCCCTTTTTGTACGTCGTCCAAAGCCTGTTGCCACACACTTTCTTGTTGGGACAGTTTGCCAATAGCATCTTCAAGTCCGCGCGCAAGATCATCGCAAGCTGCGTCGAATTGATCATAAGAGACCTGAATGGAAATTTTATTGAATAAATTTTCCAAAAAAAGGAAAATTCATTCTACTAGTTGGATTATTAGTAACTTTTCTATTGACTGCTTGTGCATCAGCTTTATCTGCCAGTGCATCTTCCAAATCTTCTTTATCAGCCTTGATAGTTTTTAGGAGTTCGATTTGTTCTACAAGGGCCTATAAAAAACAGGCAAGATGAAATGCGTGAATGATTTCATTCAGTTCGATTGATAAATACGTTGGTATGGGTTTCACGAGTTTCTCGTTCATCCAATAATCTATTGGCAGTCTGACTGACACGTTCCAGGTCAGCCTGGATACTTAGGATCTTGGATACTAATTCATTCGGTCCTGGAGATCCTTCAAACGCCATTACGCTTATGTTGCTGCTATTCACTTTTTCCATAACAAAACCTATATCTTTTTCTATGGCTCTAACCCGCTCGCTCAATTCGTGCAATGCATCACCATACATTGCTTCGATATTTTTAACAGCTTCCATACAACTGGAAACGTTAGTGTCTTCTGTCTCAGCAATTTCAACTTCAACACTTCCAGTTATTTCCTTCTGAACTTCAATCTCCTTAATGCTTGATGTCAGGGGTACACCTGACTTATCTACGGTAGCTACTAAAATATCAATCAACATTATTACTGTGAATTCAGGTTAAGTGATGATGAAGTTTTACTTGATGAGGTTTGTAACATCTTCGACTGAAGTTCTGATACTTCAACTTGTACTTTAACAACATCATTTTTCAACGTTGTCAGGTCTTTCCGCATTTCAGCAATTTCTGTATTAACTGGATAAGAGATTTTTTTGTTTTATTGGGTGAATATCAACTGTGACTGAATTTTCTTACTTATGAAACTGCGCTTAGGTGATACAGTTTTTGTAACAGTTGTCTCAATTCCTGCACGTTGACTGTTGGAATCAACTGTAGCTGTTGCTTCAGTGGCTATTGCAGGAGTTGTAGAATCTGTTTTTAATTGATTACTTTCCGCTTTAGTATTTATGTCCACGTTTTGAGTATTCTGTTCCATAACGGCATCTTGAGGTTTCAGAGAAAGATATTCTTCCACGTGTTCAAGACGTTGATGAATTTCATCAATAATCTGATTACTGGAACCAGTCCTTGTCCCAATTGAATCACCTTTTATAAGATCTTGCAGCATAGTCGCAAGCTGAGTTAACAATATTTTTTTTTAAATAATACAAACTTCTTATAAAAGTTTTCCTAATTACCTTATCAACGGCTTGTTCACTGGCATCTAATCTTTTTCCAATATTAATAAGATGCCACATATCTGAAAGTGGGTCACTAGCACTGGCTCTCACGCGCTCAATCATCTCTGGATTATTCGCAAATTCCTCCATGGCGTGAAATTTCTCATGAAGTTTCCTGACCTGTGTCACCGTCATCGAAGGCGAATTAAATTATTTCCAACCTTTGAAAACTGTCACTCACGCTGTCATCAAGTTGCTTAAAGGCCAAAGCCGTAGGGGTTGTGCCGTCGATCAAGGGTTCGATGAAGATGACGGATTGGCATTCACCGTCGACACCGATGCCAATTTGTTGTTTGACGCCCTTTGACTTCTTGGCAGCTGGTGCATCTTCCTCGAGGGAAGTTTCTGATCCTGATATTAATACATTCAAAGGACGTTAGGATGACGGACACGCTGAAGCATTTCTCTTCTAGCAATAAAATACACCTTGCTCTCTTCCCGTTTTTCCTCGGGCTGTTGCTGGAGCACTTGCAGCAGATTTCCCCTGTTTTACACTTTTTGAAGCAGCTTTTGTTTCTGCATATAAACACGAACTAATTGTTTATGCAGCTAATATACATTTATTGCGTGCTACCTTCTGCATAAACTTCGGCTTTTACCGAAGTATTCTCAGTACTCTGAACTCGCTGTTTAATATTTCCTGAATCGTCCGTAATACTGTACTCCTGAAGATGCAAACTTGGACCAGCCTTTAAAGACGCTACCATAGTCTAGATGATATAAAATAAGTTTTCACATCAACGAATGTATGAGATCTAAATTGGATTCTCCATGAAAACCTTTATCCTGTTGGCTTCGTCGCCCCGATATTCGACTTTTGTATTGCGTAAGTTGATTTGATGGAGTAAAACATGCAGGAAATTGTGCAAAATATTGAGATTGACTGCACCCACCTGGTAGACAGATCTTTTTTCTTTAATCTCACTTCATTCAAGAATTTTCGTAGTGTGGTCATTGTTATTACCTCAGGAGTCCCAAGAGCAAGATCCAACATTTGTGGTAAAGTGACGTGAAGACTAGCAATTTCTGATTCTGGCAAATTTTTCGCTGCCTCTGGTACCGCAACTTTTGCAGCCATCTTCTCAATTTGTACGGATAATAAAATAGTGATTACGTTTTACAAATGATTGATACAACCGCGATTCTTTGATTGCTTTCATTGACTAGTTTTACAACTATTAATGACATTACGAGATTTCTGGATAACCAATTTCTAGAGTTGAGAAACGAACAGTTCACGTTATTCATTTGTCTAACAGTCAACTGTTTAGCTGCACCATTGAAAAAAATGTCAGAGATCAAATTTGAATCCCGCTAAAGTATAACATCCAACTATTTTTGGTTATTCGATGTGAAATTACAGAATGTTGCGTATTCCCAGGACAGGAGTACTTTTAAAAAATACTATTTATACTTTAGAAACGTCTTCACAAAGTACGTAATGAAATTTCTAAAAATCACCTACCCGAGTTTTCCTATGCCATATTTCAGATCCAATCCTTCTGTCAATCTTCGACAAAATCAAGAAAAAATTAGGTCTCGGAAAGAGTACGTTTCGGTGAATGAAATGCGATACAATATAGCGAATGGAACAAGTGTATTTTTCAGATGAAGAGAAAACAGAATTGGCCACAGAATCTACAGAGAATCCACCGCAGCACAATGATGAGTGGAGTGGCTGCAATACTAAACAACCACGAGGATACCCACAAACGACCCATGGTTATCCCACAGGATACCCACATTATCCTGAGAATCAGCATCAGCCACCCCGAGAATAAATTAAATCCTTTCTAGACCTTAGTATTCCATTAAGGATCAATGTGACCTACACGTATTCATCAAGCAATGGAAGAACTCTACTTTGTATCTAGTAAAAACTCATACAATCGATCAATAAAGTTTGTTAAATCGTTACTCCAGTTACCATGGACGCGTAACTTCAAGTTCTTGCGTGTGAACATGGGTGTGTTTCGTAGGTTGATTTGACAACAGTCGCAATATTGTACTTGGACATTTCGTGAAAAAAGTTTTATGGTTAAATTAATTAAACGATGGACTGCGAAGTGGCTGTGCAAAGAATGCGAACCATACTCTCGAGGACATCTAGCAAAATGAAATTGGCGGTAATATCATTGAAGTAACATTTTCATTCATAAAAAATCAATCATTCATGTTAAATGATGATTTATTGCATCAGGTTTGTCTCTCAGCAATATTGAAGCACGAGGATTTGGCAAGGATCCTGACACCCGCTGAAATGTCTACTGTACAGACGACTTGCGAATCCTGTACATTCTTTCCAAAAGATGCTGATAATTCTACTTTTGAGGATTCTAATAATTTTACTTACAATCCACAATTAACGATAGTCATTGAGGTAAATGTAAGTTAAAAAAAGCATAGGACAAAGTACAAATCAAGCGTCTCCAATTACCTTGGTGCAGATACTACATAATTATCCAGAAGTGCGTGAACTCGCACAGAAACTTTTGGAACATACACCTACGTCTTCCAAAAACTTGATCTACAGCCTGGAATTGTTCAGTAGTTTCATGGAAAAACGTATGAGAACAACTCCGACGGAGCAGCGACAGCACGAGTTGAAACTTCGCAATGCTTTTGTGAGCGCAAAAAAATCGGAAGCAGACATAAAAGGTAAAAAAAAAACTTCAAATATTCAAGGCCTCATAATTTTCATAAAGGCTCATTGTTCTCCAACTGATTAGTATTGCAGGAGATGTTAGAGGAGCAAAGATTGAGGCACAACGAGTTTATGAGAGAAATAACAAACAGCATAGCCAGAGACGAGTCTCTCATGATAAAAATAAAGAAAAGATTGGATGACGAAATAGCAAATAAAGTGTGAGTAATAAAGCAAAGAACCATATCAACTCATAACCAGTCAAGTTCTGTATGACCGAGACTAGATAAGTACAAGAGAGTGCACATTCCAGAAACGAATCGGAGTCGCAGATGGTAAAGGCATTTTTAGAGGCGCGGGCAATGCAGGAATCGTTACAGGAGCAGATCAATAATCGCGGCGAGACGGTGAGAACGATAATGCAAGATAATGCGCAACGCGAAAAAGAATTGCGTGCAAGACGGTAAGAGGACTGCGACAATAACGAATAAATTATTGAACGGTGTTGATTATATTTTTAGAACCAAGGTAGAAAGTCAATTTGTTACACTTCTCGGTAAATACGATACCGAGATAGGTGCACGTCATAAATTAATGGAGTCCCTAATGGCGGAATCAGAAGCACTTAGAAAAGAACAAGAAGACCTTCAGGTTTGTTCACTTTTCCTTCTCATCAAGTTATTATGTAATTACGTACCTCAAACAACCTCACAGGGTACGATTATATTTTCTTATTTACACTCCTCTCTTCAGAGAGAGTTAAGTACGCAGGACGTGCTGTACTCGCAATTGAAAGAAGAAAAAGAAATAGCGACGATGGAAGCTTTCAAAGAACGACTCAACGACTTCGTGAGGAATCGGGCGGCTAAAGTAATACAGAAAGCATGGCGGGCACACCACGAGCGTAGCTCTATGCGTAAAAAAAAGAAATCAAAAAAGAAATAAATCACGCTGTATACCCAGTGAATCCATTCGTTGCTCCGAGAATCCTGAAAATCACGTAGAAAGTGGGGGAGGGACCCAGGCCTTAGTCTGTTACTGAAATTGGATGCCGTAGGCGCCTATGTATTCCCATTAAGACTGTTTAAACAACAACGTGTGTAAACGTTGTTGCTGCCCTATACATATATCCTGTAGCTGATAAATTAGGCAAGTTTTACATGGCGAACGGATTGAACAGTCTGGTAACTATATTCTGGCTACTATCTATCCCGAGGCTTGGGATCCTATCGATTTTTGTCCGGGAGGGTTTAATGGGCTGTTGCTTGCTGGATAAAATATATATATTTTTTCTCTTTCTCTCCTCACTATCTTCAGAGAACACCGTGTCTCATATATCGATCGTACCTACGTGGCTATCTGTGGCGCTCTATGTTTAGCGATGCTGAACAAGTTGACGGCGTAGAGAGCGCAGGGGATATAGAACGACTACGACAAACAGTGCTAAATAAATTCGTACCTTACAACTGTGTGATTACGTTTCAACTAAGAATTCCTAGTAAATCATGGTTGTACAATTAGGACGTTAATTACACAGCCTTGTCAACAGTTTGTTAGGAATTAACACGAGAAAGCCCGATCTACTTTGACAGCCATTAAGCTCTCGGAACTTGCTTCAAACTTAATTAGGAGGAGTAGCTAAAAAGAATGTTGGCGTTTACTTACTTTACCTTAATTTTTCTTTTCGCAATTTTGAAAGAGATTTTCTAGAGATCTTTCAATAGATCTAGGTCGATAAATAATTCTCTCTTATTGATCCGTATTATTTGATGACTTGGCAATATTCTTGGGGATTGCTTAGCCTATTACTAGCGAAAATAAACTGTCTGTTGATTCTATAGTCTGTTTATAGACTCGACCTAATAGATTCGGTTTTACTTGGACCATGCATGTCCTGAGATTGTAGGACGGATGACTCTTTATTAAGGGATGAAATTGGTTGGACTGCAGGTTCCGTGGCACCAAATTTGTAGGGGTACATTGTGTGGCGCATGCTCTGAGATATTTTGCTGGGGTGATATTCAGTCAGGCAAGCCAGGCTCAAAGCGGCCGATCATTACGAGGTACACGGCGCCCGGGAGTTCCGCTAAAAAGAGAAACAACCCATTGTAAAATTGTTGGATAATCAAAACGATTAAGAATTGAAAACACGTTTGATTGGACGTAGGTACGTACTATTGTCTTTGATTTCTGTACAATAGTTAGCACAACAAAAATAGAAAAGTGCTTTATGTTCTCTGTAATCCCTGCTGAATAAGATTCCGTTAGTCATAAAAATCCATGCCCTCAGCCAGTGATTTTTTTCTTTTCATTAAAAAGTAATTACGCAAGTGTAATCAAGATCAGTGTATATACGTGCAAGTGTCGAAGATTTAAAACAGTAATGAATTTTGAATTACGGTAAATTGTATGTGAAGGTTATCAGAGCAGTGCAGCTTTAAGGTCTTGAACGCTGTAAAGGCAAAGCTCGTTTCCTCGCCCTTTAATTTGAATGTCTCAAAATCACCCTTTATCCACTGTAATCATCCAAGATGTTTCTCTAGGAAAACAATGGACTCCTTCTTAGCTAGAATTCTCCGTTGTTCACGAGTGCCATTTACGTGAGTGTCTCGTTGTCGATTAGTTTCAGTCCTAGAAAATTAGACTGCTGCTGCCTCGAGCGATGCACGACTCCGTTCCTTGCTAATATTTGGAAACGTCTGGAAGTCATCAGATACGTAATATCCAACGAGGATATAGGAACCATTATTAATTTGAGAAAATGACGGAGAGAATGACATTGACTTTTCATTCTCCGATAATGGAAGAGGCCGAGAAGAATCTCATGACAGGAACACTTGAGCAGCGCAAAGAGGCTTTTAAAGACGATGAAGAGCTGATGAAGGAAACGACAAAATTTGTGACGGACGTCATTGAAACTGCCACTACAGAAGCTTCCAAAAGAAAATATCAAATAGAGGTAAGAAATTTCACATATTCGATTCGTCAAGAGAACAAGACCAAAGTGGCATTATGATGACTCGTACTAAATGACAATTATTTTCCTCTTGTCTTACAGGGAGCCGATGCAAGCGAAGGTAACGAATCATTAAATTCTACAGTAATGTTAAAACCTCTTAATATTATTATTATTATTACAAATTTTGAGCCAAGTAGATCTAGTAACGTACATTTTACATGTAGAGACGTTGTTAGACCGAAATCACTGGTCTGCTAACTTTAAATGGAGTTGCTTCTAACGAGTGCAGTGCTAATCGTATGATGACTACATGATTAACGTGCGTTCGTAAATGCATGTGCAGGAAGTAGATTGAAGGGCGGTGATCGCATCAGCGGCTGGAACACCCGAGCTCGTGGCTTCTGCAATCGAATACTGAATGCACTTTGCCCCTGCCTCACCAACAATGGTAAATCATAGAATGATAAAACGTAGTGATCGCTGCGCTACTGCCGATTCGGATCGTAGAAAAAAAAATATTGCATAGAGTCCATCAATGATAGAGCGCTGTATCGACCATATCGAAGATCATTACCGTGGGATCCAGTCGCATTGATCGGCTCCTTGCGATTGGGCCAATCATTAAAGCGTTTCGAGACTGTCATTGTGTGCCAATCCTTGTGCGTGAACTTGATAAGGATTTCATTTCTTCATGTAATTAGTATCTATCGCAGTATAGTTTTATTACGTTATTTTTCATAATTGATCATCATCATTGTCATCGTCATTTAGGGCGCACGATGTACTGATGATGTGCTTGAGAGACGCATGCGAGGATGATGAATTTTCATTTTTAATGATCCGAGAAAACCGAAGAGGTACGAAAGGCTGAGAATGTTAAAGAATAAATGAATGATTTGAATGACTTGAATGTTTCGTCAGTGGACCAAGGACTAAGTTATCGTTTTTGGGAATGCCTGTGCCAGCATATATATATATATTATATACATAGACATCATCATGAACGAAAATGAGTAATTCGCTTGATCCAGCGAGCGGACGGGATTTTGTAGTGTCGCTCATGCATGCTGAAAATACGCCTGAAAAATTCATAGCCTTGAGTACATATAGGATATGTGTTCTTTTCATAGAATTATTCGCCTGGACCCCCTACCGGTATCGCTTCACGAGACCCTAACCGTTCGCTGTCTACGGGAATCCGTGCATGCGGAATAATTATTTATTAAGATAATAAATAATAGGTATATTAATAATATAAGAGCCACACTACGTCAATTCCGGGTCGTGCTGTTCTTCGGCAAATAGCTGGACATCTTCGACTTGAAAAAAATTTAATTCTAGAACGTTGACTATTTAAAGTATCACCTAGAACGTCTACGTCACTGTTTCTGATAAGTTCAGCGATTCATCGGCTAGATCCTTGTTAGACTGATAGCCAGCAATGGCGTAGGCGAAAGGGGCGAAATTTCAAAAAGTCTATGTTCGGTAATAACAATAAACAATTAAACGTCGTAGACAATTGAATTTTGTTTCTGAGCGGGTCAGCTTCGTTGTATAGAATAAGTGTTGGTATATGTGCGGATCCTAAAAAAAAATGATAAAGATAATATATGTATATTATAATATATAAATTGGAAAGGCTCGTGCGAGAGGATCTGTTATTATTCTGTGATTTCATGTACGATTGCAATACGTATCCTCTGAACGATCCTTTCAGAAAAGTTCTATGGCGTCGCTCCCCTTCCATGGCTTGAAAATGGTGGCACTAGATTTTCGGTTATTAAGACAGCTTATAATATAATCAATTAACTTTTCATGAGCTTTCCACGTGACTTGATACTTACAGGAAAAAATCTGAGACTGCTTTTTATTGCCAATCAGGGTTTAGTCTCTCTTGAAAATTCGTGATACACATTTTTTTTTTTCTTTTACTATGGTAATATGAACAATTTCCAAAAATATTCTGCTACGTACTCAGCCTATTGCTACATGCGCGCACTTATAATTGGCCAATGAATGTCTTCTAGCGTAACCAGTGACCCAATGAAAATCAATATTAAGCATTACCCTCTCTTTCATCACGAACGGGTTGGGCCCTTCTCGAGTTGTAGTTAGGTTAAATAGATTATGAAGTTCTTACATGAGCAATTGTGTAAGAATTAAATTAGGCATAGATGCATAAGTGGAAGTATCATTGAGGTTTTCAGGGATGCATATCCTGTGCGTAAGTGCATCTCGGTACCTTTTGTGATATAAAGCGATTGGGCTTTTCAGATCAGTCGGTATTAATACTTGTCACACTTTCTCATGATGATCATTTTGTGAAAATTCTATCATGTACGATTTGATATGTATTTTGGTACGATAGCTTCTAAAGAGAGTCGCGACTTTCTGACGAGATGGACATATGGAAATTTTTATTGAGGAACGAATACGGGCGAAAATCAAAGCGCACTACTTTTTTACTTAACGCCGTTTTGGGATCAAGAAAAATATAAAGAATATATATTAAATAGTAACTATCATTTCTGTGACAATCAATGACAGTGGACGCCGACGTAATAGCCGTGCACAACGTCGGCTCGAATGAAATTCGTAGTACAGTATTTAAAAGTGGGGCATAAAAATTGTTGTATAATGTTATGACAAAGTTTGTATTTTTTGTGAAAGCGAGGACGTATAAAAATTCACAATATTTTTTAAGTACCGCCGCTGTAACAATCAACGTTCAATTGTACGGTGTATACATCATTGTATAGATCTTAGATCGATGTATGTATTCAATTGGTTAATAAATATAAAAATGTAATACTTAAAACTTTGGACATTAGTATCCTCAAGGTATAATCATTCTCCTTGATCATTTCTCACGAACAACCCTAGGGAGAGTAAAAAGGAGTTACGTCAGTGGTAGTAGACAGTATCCTTGGCAACCCCCGTAACATTGCCATGGAAACCCCGTTATGAGATTAAAGTGAGGATTTGTTTGTATAATGCTTTACTCTCAAGCGTAAATTATTATCCAGATTGAAGAGTGCTGCAGTTGATCTTTCTGACAGTTGCTAAACTGTCACTGTCACTGCTGTCAAGCTTTGAATTAATCAAGGTGAAGTTCTATTGGTGTGAAGTATATCATATATTCTGTAATGGATTCGTCAGCGGAGTCGAGAAGATCACGTCAAAACGAAAGGTCTAAATGTTACCAAGAAGAGTTTGAATTCGAGAATAAAGGAGCATTTTCTAAATCGTTTGAAATGAAAAATCCATTGCGTGATAAACGTGGAATGTACGCGGAGAATAGTTATAAGACGAAACCACGAACTGCGCCTTGTGAAAAATCTAAAAGGGGTGCAAAACGAAAGCAAATTCATAAATTTTGTGGGAGCGATGATTTTGAAGATTCTTTTGGGGAAGCTGATATTTTTTCCTTGCCACGTGCTCTATTGGACTTTCCAAGGAAAAAAATTCCCAGGTTAGCCTTGATTCAGTTTTGGCGTCTGGGAATTATTGGTTGTTTTTTCATTTTATCGAATTTCAATATTACACGTTTTAGACTTCTCAGATGTACGCCATCTAAAGAGCGTCGCGAGAAGGAACTTCTTTTCAAAATGAACTGCTATACGTCACTTCGCAAGAAACGTGAAGAGTTTAGACAGAATCTTGTCAGGATGATTATGGGACAGGATGATGATGATGAGCCTATCAACGTTCCTTCCGAATATGGAGGGAATTGGTTGACTGATGAGGACAAAGAATTATTGAGATACTATTATTACATAACACACGGTATAGACGATGTTCACGTAGGACCGATGGATTCTGCGGTGTTGAAAAAAATTTTGAATCTCGTCCCCATGAGGTGGAAAGAAAAGTTTAAAGATATGATGACTCAAGTCATTCAAGATGCAAAGGACGATTATGCGATTAGCGTCAAAAAGTCAATCGTCGATTTTGTCCTGCAGGATCCGATGAATGATATTTTTGAAAACGATGAAAAGGTTTGCTTGCATAAAAATCTAATAGTATGGAAACTGGTAAAACAATTTATTGTTTTAGGGTCCATGTTCCAAGGAAAATTATGAGATTAAACATTTCCCACCAGAATTTGCTATGCAATACAGAAAAACAAGAGCAAAATTACAAAAGATCCTCCATCTGTATCACCCTTGTATGAGAAGAACTTTGGATCTATGGTTTCGTGAATTCGAGTAAGAGCAATCATACGATTATCGATAATCGATTTTGCAATGGTCATGCAATTTTTTGTATCGAAATTCCATATCTCAGGGTGATGAGGCTCATCGATAAAAAAGCGTTGGAGTCAACTGATCAGACGTACGACCTTTTAGTATTCGATTACAATTATTCAGAAATGGCTGAGAAATCCAGAGACAAATTGTGCAACAATTGGCTTCCGAAAATATACAATATTTTTTTAACGGTATGAAATTGTTAAGTTTCAACGAAGGCTAGGATTGATTCATTTACGTAATCTTCCTTAGGGATACAAAAAAGGTCTGTTACCAGATGGTACGAATGAGACGAAGATGCGAAAATTTTACAATTGTCTAGCAACAATAATGGAAAGTCACCTACAAAGTTTGTGCCTCAGATCAATGGAGGATTATGTCAACTTTCTTATGGACGTCGGTGTAAGTCGATAAAACCTTCTTCAATAAATTTTCACACGTGCACATGCGACCATTTTTTTAACGCATTTTTTTAAACCGAAAATACTTGATTTTCTGAACATATTTTCACGCAGACTAGAGGCTCCAGAAATCAAAAGATAGTAAGTTATAACTCAAGTACATACATTGCTGATTACTTTTAACTCAACTGTTAACCGTCCATTCGACTGTAAGAAATTAACCATTCCAATGGGTTCTTTTAAAAGTACAGCAATTGCGGATTCAACATAAACGTCGTGATAAGAAACAAGTCTGTAGGATTTGATCCATCATTTAAAGCTTTCACTGATACATTGCTGATGCTTCTAAATACACTGTACGAGTCAGTTTCTGGATATCCACGATTAGAAATGAAATTATACGACATGGACAGTAGTAATACTAATCTAATGGTACTGAAGGTAATAATCATTCACTGAAATTGACAAATCATTCTCTGCATTTGCCCATACTCAACTTTGAAAATAGCCCACAGTTTTGCCAGAAATTCTGGACGCGCACACAAAAAACATCGTAGAGCTCATACAAGAGCATAGAATAGGACCCGAACTGCAAGTTCAAGACTTTGATAAATACATCTCCCTGATAAATGATGATGATGAGATACTAGTAAAAGAATTCCTGGCGGCCGATCCGCCACACACTTTTGAAGAATATGGAGTGATGATTGACAAGTATCATGAACTTGCAAGAAACATTCCAGTAGCTTTTAATCGAACTTTGTTCACTGGATTGTATGAAGTTCACAGAGCTCACTTGATAGAACATATGGCAAGTGTGGCTAATATCCATAAGGAATCATTGCTGAACAAAATGGTTGCTGATTACCAGCATAAATCCCGAGCGTAAGTCTATCAGTAATTAGAAACATTATTAGAGACATTTATTGTTGCTGTGATAATGAAATAATTATGAAGTATAGGGGAAGAGTATCAAACTATTGCTGATCAAGCACTAAGTACTCCGCCAAACACTGCTGAATTAATGGAATTGACTGCATTCGTGCAAAAAGCTGAAAATGAACTGGTTTACGAATTGGAGGATCGTCTTAGGGAAGTGATGAAATATATTTTGTTCTTATCGGATTATACGCTGTTGACGCCTGTTGAAATAAAAACTAACAATTTTGCATTCCAGTGGTAAGCATTGTTCCTTATGTTAGGATATAATTTATTGTTCATACATTCAGAATTAATATGAAGGTACCATCGCATGACATCCGTATTCGACGAGCATCGCAGAATCATTTCTAGCAAAACTGGCGAATATCAAGATGCGTTATTAATGAGAATTGAGAAATTCAAACAGGACTTGCAATTATATTGGAAGCAGTGTAACGAGATTCAATATTGGGGAAACATTGAAGAGATTTTTCGCTATAGGAAAAAAGCTACGAGTCTTGAAAATCGATTGATCACAGCTATGGAAACTATTGATAGATTTAATGAAGAGGAACAAATGTTTGGTTGGGAATTATCGCAATATCCATTGAGAAAAAAGGTAAATCCTACATTGATTTGATACTGATAAATAATAATTGAACCCGATCAGATATTATAATGCGACGATCACAAAATAAAATAGATAGCAGACAGGTTATCGCCGTACAAAAAATTGTTCGATGCAGCCTGTGATTTTTTGACAAATTACAACAAATGGATGGAGTCAATGGTTGGTTCTCACGATCCTGAAGAAATCGATAGCGAAACCGGTACAGCCTATCGTACAATAATGAAATTAGAGAAGACTTTTGGGGAACCAGCAATTCGAAAACTGGCCGAGACAGTCAAAATGAAAATAGAAGATTTTCGAGAACACATGTCCATAGTCACGACTCTTGGAAATCCAGGAATGAAAAGTCGCCATTGGGAACAAGTTTCAGAAATCGTTGGATTTCCTATTAAAGTCGATCAAAATATGACTCTGGCTAAAGTACGTAGCACAGCTGAACTTGTTGATTACCCAGTAATGAATTTCTACATAAAAATTCAATTCAACAGATAATTGACTTCGGTCTGGATGAATACGTTGCGAAATTCGATGGAATTTCTGAAGCAGCAACAAAGGAAAGCAATTTGGAAAAGGCCTTACTCAAAATGCATGCTGATTGGACTGATATCGAGTTTACTGTGAATCCATATCGAGACACTGGAACTTGCGTAATTGCCAGTGTCGACGAGATTCAATTATTGTTAGACGATCATCTGACGAAGGCACAGACCATGAAGAATTCCTTGTATATAAAACCATTCGAAAAGGAAACACTGTGAGTCATTGCCTTGTAATGAAATTCCATTCCTTTTGTCACTTTATCCATTTTTAGAGAATGGGAAGCAAAGTTGCACTTGCTACAGGATATTATGGATTATTGGCTTAAAGTACAATCCACGTGGATGTATTTGGAACCGATATTTTCCTCTCCAGATATTCAGCAACAAATGCCTGAAGAAGGACGTCGTTTCAGTGCCGTTGATAAAGTTGGTTCAATTTACTTTACGTAGAATTGATTACGATGAGGTTTCATAAAATGTTCTTGTTCAACTTTACACAGATCTGGAGAGACATCATGTCATCTGTTATAGCAGATCCTAAAGTGATGTCAGTAGTCGAGATAGATAAGATGTTGGACAGGTTAAAGAAAAGTGCGGGATTGCTGGAATTGATACAGAAAGGTCTGAATGATTATCTTGAAAAGAAGAGACTTTTCTTCCCACGATTTTTCTTCTTGTCCAATGACGAGCTCTTGGAAATTCTTTCGGAAACGAAAGATCCTACGAGGTACTGGAAAAAAATTAATAAGTTCGACGTAATTCGAAAATATTATAACTCTTCAACTTTGGGACAGGGTTCAACCGCATTTGAAAAAATGCTTCGAAGGCATTGCTAAACTTAGTTTCACTGAAGCGATGGAAGTGACCATGATGAAATCATCAGAAGGTGAAGAAGTTGCTCTAGAAAATATGATAGATACTGCAGCTGCACGTGGTCAAGTTGAAAAATGGTTGGTTGAATTGGAATTCGAAATGAAACAAAGTGTCAGGGCTCAGGTAGGTCAAAGTCATAGGATAATGATCTGAATTAATCAAGTTGGACCTAATATTAATAAAATGAAGGTGATACGAGCCAAGGATGCATACTTAAAAAAATCTCGAAGTAAATGGGTGCTCGAATGGCCTGGCCAAACAGTTCTTTGTATAAGTCAACTTTACTGGACCGCTGACGTCACTTCCTCTTTTCCAAAAGGACCTGATGGTCTCAAAGAATACATTGATACATGCAACAGTGAATTGAATCAAATCGTTAAACTCGTGCGTGGAAAACTATCCACGCAAAATCGCACAACTTTAGGTAATTCCAACTTGTCTATTACAATAAGTAGAAAATCAAAGTGAACATCATTTATGAACTATCCTATATTTTGTGATACAGAAGCTTTAGTCACTCTTGATGTGCATGCACGGGATGTGCTTGTTGGATTATGGGAGCAGAATGTTGAAAATGAAAATGACTTTAAATGGCTGTGTCAATTACGATATTACTGGATGGTAGGATAAATGACAACTTCAAATTTCCCTAAGGGTCTTAATATTTTCCTTTTATTATCAATAGAATGATAATCTGGTGACGATGATGATAAATTCATCTCTTAAGTATGGCTACGAGTATCTGGGCAATACATCACGTCTCGTTATAACGCCATTAACAGACAGATGCTATCGTACACTTTTTGGAGCACTGAGTCTTCATCTGGGTGGTGCACCGGAAGGACCTGCCGGAACCGGAAAGACGGAAACCACAAAGGATTTAGCAAAGGCAGTTGCTAAGCAATGCGTTGTATTCAATTGCTCAGAAGGACTGGATTACATTGCACTTGGAAAATTCTTTAAGGTACAGTAAGCACTTTGTGGTTTGAATCTGTTATCATTTGGTTTAACAATTGGAATTATTCAGGGTCTCGCATCATGTGGCGCATGGTCATGTTTCGATGAGTTCAATCGAATTGATCTGGAGGTTCTGTCCGTGGTGGCTCAACAAATCTTAACAATCCAAAGAGCAATTAATTCTGGAAAATCAACTCTAGTTTTTGAGGGCACTGAACTCAAACTGGATCCAACTTGTGCTGTTTTTATAACTATGAATCCAGGATATGCAGGACGTTCGGAATTGCCTGATAATCTTAAAGCACTCTTCCGATCAGTAGCCATGATGGTCAGTATAGATAAAATGAAGAAAAATCATTCTTCAACGTCACTTATCAACTTCATATGGTAATTTTAGGTGCCTGATTATGGACTGATTGCTGAGAACACTTTGTATTCTTATGGATTCTACAATGCTCGTCCACTTTCGATAAAAATCGTAATGGCCTATAGACTTTGTTCTGAACAATTGTCAAGTCAGAGTCATTACGATTATGGGATGAGAGCTGTCAAGTCAGTTCTTATAGCTGCTGGTAACTTGAAACTGAAATATCCGAATGAGAATGAAGATATACTGATGCTCCGCAGTATAAATGATGTCAATCTGCCTAAATTTTTAAGTCACGACTTGCCACTCTTTCACGTAAGACAAGTCATCCAATCTATATTAGGAATTTTCTATTAGTATGTTAAATATTTTTGGTTTAGGGTATCGCATCTGATCTGTTTCCTAATGTGGTTCTTCCTGATCCTGATTATACGGATTTGAATTCCTGTACATACGATGCTTGTGCTGAAGCTAATATGCAGTGCGTTCCTATATTCTTGGAGAAAATTCATCAAATTTATGAAATGATGATCGTACGTCATGGTTTCATGATTGTTGGTTATCCATTTGGTGGAAAAACTTCAGCTTACAAAATACTTGCAAGAGCACTGGAACTCTGCGAGGAGCGAGTGAGTGTTAAGAGGAAGAGAATGAAATCCAAAACGGAGTTATATTTATTATTTATACTAATTAATCTTTTCAGAATCTGATGAACGAGCACAAAGTGGAGACAGTCATCATTAATCCAAAATCTATTACTATGGGCCAATTATATGGACAATTTGATCCAACATCTCACGAATGGAGTGATGGAGTATTGGCTGTTAATTATCGAGCTTTTGCAGTATCTACAAATGAAAATAGAAAGTGGCTAATATTCGATGGACCAATTGATGCTGTGTGGATTGAAAATATGAATACAGTTTTGGATGATAATAAAAAGTTGTGCCTGATGAGTGGTGAAATCATTCAATTGGCTCCTACGACCAATTTGATATTCGAGCCAATGGATTTGGAAGCTGCGTCACCTGCTACGGTTTCTCGTTGTGGTCAGTTGATTTCAATTGATTTATCAACTTTCCAAATTTCCAAATCTAAAGACTTAATTCAATTAATATATTGTAGGAATGATTTACATGGAACCTTCTGCACTCGGATGGGAACCTTTGTTAAGGTCTTGGATTCAAACGACTCCTGAGATATTAAATGATTGGTTGAAGAATTTCATGATCGATAGTCTCTTCATGAGATTTTGTAAACCACTTTTTCATCTTCTACGTCGTGGTGATGTCAGGGTAAATCATTCTTTATCAAGATATATATTAATACAGAAAAATTATAATGACGTTTTTTTTCTTTATTAGGAAATGTGTCCCATGCCGGATTCGAATCTCTTGCGATCCGTGACGTATCTTATGGACTGTTTTCTGGCAGATTATAATGATGAAAAAGTCATTGAAAACTTAACTGATCTAGACTTACGTGCGCAAATAGAGGTCTGTCGTCAAACTGTTAGGTAAATTAAAAAAAATGATTCTTTGGACTTTTCCTATCAATTTTTAGGGTTCATTTTTCTTCTCATGCATCTGGGCTATGGGCGGAACGTTGGAAGCGAAGTACAGAGAAAAATTTAGTCTTCTGTTTCGCGGCCTTTTGGAAAAGGAATTCCCAGTTGCTCTTCTAACACAATTCCAATTTCCTGAGGCAATTCCACCCCCAATAAAGCCATACATATTCATAATGCCAAAGGACGGTCTCGTATTCGACTACAGATTCATTAAAGAGGTATTACGCAAGTGAATTTTACTGTCTGCCCTGAAACAGGAAATCAAATGAAAACTTCTAATGACTTTGCACAATCAGGATTCTCATTGAATGACTTTCTTCAGGGTAAAGGAAAATGGAAACAGTGGTCGGACGAATTGCTAAATGCACCACCAATTCCACGTGATATACCAGTCAATCAAATAATTGTACCAACCGTGGAAACTATACGGTACATTAATCTCTTTCAATTGTTGGTACAAAATCAGAAACCGGTACTTTTTGTTGGCCCAACCGGTACTGGAAAGTCTGTCTACATAATTGACTTTCTACTGAAGAAGAACAACACTACCGTCTATAAACCCCTGTTCGTTAATTTCTCTGCACAAACGACTGCTAATCAAACGCAAGATATTATTATGAGTAAATTGGATAAGAGGAGGAAGGGTGTTTATGGGCCACCCATTGGAAAACGATGGGTCATCTTTGTCGATGACGTTTCTATGCCCATGAAGGAAACGTATGGAGCACAGCCACCCATCGAATTGCTCAGACAATGGCTGGATCATTGGCAATGGTAGATATAGGATTAATTAAATCATTTTTCAATGCAATGTAAAAAATAATTTTCGTGACAGGTACGACAGAAAGGAGATTACTCCAATTAAGTTAATTGAAATTCAATTAATGTGTGCCATGGGGCCTCCGACTGGTGGTGGTAAGGATGTCACTCCCAGATTCAAAAGACACTTTTTTACCTTAACCATATCTGAATTTGAAGATGACGTTATGATCACTATATTCAGTAAGATCATCCTCTGGCACCTTGATACAAGGTATGTAAAAGATCATGACTCTAATGTAAGTAATGACTAAATCCTGTAATTGGTGGTGACTTTTTTTAGAGGCTTCAGCAAAGATTTTGATCCTTGCATCGATCAAATAGTATTGGCGACTTTGGATATCTATAAGGAAAGTCTGAAGAATTTATTACCAACACCTACAAAGTCTCATTACCTTTTTAATCTTCGTGATTTTTCCAGAGTCATACAGGTAATTGAATATTAACACATTTTTTCATGATATCCATCAAGGTAGATTCTAATTATATGATCTAATTCAGGGTGTCCTTCTATCCGTTCCTGAAACAATGCCCAATCTGGTCAGCATGAAAAGATTGTGGGTCCATGAAGTGCTAAGAGTATTTGGTGACAGATTAGTCGATGATAATGATATTACTTGGCTGATACATCAATTACATATAACAGTCAAAGAACATATGAAATTAGATATGGACGATATGTTTAGAGACCTCATTGACAATTCTAAGTCTGCCCAAGTAAGTATCAAATTTGCCAATTTCAATATACTTTATATTAATGATACTGATCTTTGTCTCAGGTGGGCGATGCTGAATTGAGAAACTTATTGTACTGTGACTTTGGCGACCCAAAAGCAGATATGCGTTTGTACCAGGAAGTGCAGGATTTGGAAGCGCTGCGCTCGATAGTAGAAGTGTACCTAGTAGAATTTAATTCAATGACCAAAAAACCAATGAACCTTGTTCTATTCCGTTTTGCTATTGAGCATTTATCAAAGATATGTCGAATCATTAAACAGCCAAGAAGTCACGCGTTGCTGGTTGGTGTCGGTGGTTCTGGTAGACAATCATTGACCAGATTGGCATCTCATATTTCCGATTACGACGTCTATCAAGTAGAGATTAGCAAACAGTATGGCATGTATGAATGGCATGAGGACATAAAGACTGTACTGAAAAAAACAACAGCAACGGAATTGCATTCGACTTTTTTGTTCACCGATACTCAAATCAAAGAAGAGAGCTTTCTTGAAGACATCAGCAACATGCTGAATTCAGGCGAGGTACTAGACAGGATTATCTAGAAACAAAAAAATATATATAAATTTTGACAATGCTGTTTCAGGTTCCAAATATATTCAATGCTGATGAGAAGGCTGAGATTTGTGAGAAAATGCGACAGATTGATCGTCAGCGAGAGCGAGCTCAGCAAACTGATGGAAGTCCAGTTGCTCTTTTTAATCTGTTTGTACAAATAGCTCGTGAGCAATTGCATATTGTACTAGCGATGTCACCAATTGGAGATGGATTTCGTAATAGGATCAGAAAGTTTCCAGCCCTGGTTAATTGCTGTACCATAGATTGGCTACAGGTAATTGATCTTTGTAAACGAATAACGACAACGTGGAATACAAATTCATTTGTCTAACAGCCATGGCCGGATGACGCTCTGTTAGCAGTGGCCACAAGATTTCTTGGCGAAATTGAACTAACAGACCATGAAAGAAATTCTGGCATTGAGATGTGTCAATTCTTTCACATATCAACACAGAATTTGAGTAATGAATTCCTGATTCGACTTGGCAGATATAATTACGTGACGCCGACATCTTATCTGGAGATGATAAACACTTTTAAGGATCTATTAGAAAAAAAACGAAGGTACCTAATGAACTGTTCTCTTTTCTATACGTAATTTATTGTTGATTGTATATTTTGCGAACAGCGACGTGATGCTGGCTAAGGGTCGATATGAGGGTGGTCTGGGGCGACTTGACAGCACAAACAATCAAGTGCAGGAGATGCAAGAAACCTTGAAAAATTTGCAACCACTGCTGATCACTGCAGCTCAGGATGTACAACGCATCTTGGCGAATGTTGAGAAGGAGAGTTCCGAAGTGGCAGAAATTGAGAAGACTGTCAAAGTTGATGAAGAGGCTGCCATGGAAGTGGCAGCGCAGGCAGCGGAAATAAAAGCAGAGTGTGATGCTGATCTTGCTGAAGTTATGCCAGTTTTAAACCGCGCAAATGCAGCACTGAATACATTGACTACAGCCGACATAGCAGTTGTCAAGACCATGAAGAATCCACCAGCTGGGGTCAAACTGGTTATGGAAAGCATCTGCATTCTTAAGGTGAATAAGAGAATGTTGCTTGAGCTACATAACACTTTCGAAATTGAGGCTAAGAATGATTTCTAATGCAGGAAGTCAAGCCGGAACGAATACAACAACCGGATGGGAAAATGGTCGACGATTATTGGAAAGCTTCTTTAAGAGTATTGGGAGACATAAAGTTTCTTGATTCCCTTTTGAATTTTGACAAAGATAACATTCCTGAGCGTGTCATAGATAAAATTCGTAAAGACTATTTTACGAATATCAATTTCGATCCGGATAAAATTAAAACAGCTTCTACGGCCTGTGAAGGACTTTGCAAATGGGTTTATGCAATAGCAGAGTACGACGTAGTGGCTCGGGTTGTCAATCCAAAAAAGAAAGCACTTGCTGAAGCACAAGCACTCTATAACAGTGCTATGGCTGAGTTGAATGTGAAGCGCGAACAGCTTCGGCAGATTCAGGTACTGATGTGATTTATTGCTAGTCTGTGAAAAATAGGAAATATGAATTATTATGCTATCAGGCGAAATTGGCAGCTCTTGAAGAAGTACTGACAGCGCGAAAGGCTGATTATCAAGCGATGACTGACAAAGTTACTGATTGCGAGCAAAAATTGAAACGTGCTGAAGAATTGATTGGTGGTTTAGGTGGAGAATATACTCGGTGGTCAGAGACTGCCAAGGAGTTGGGTGAAAGGTAATGATTATGGTAAGAATGATGAACAATAAAATAAATGTCAATTATTAAAGGTACTATCGCTTGACTGGGGACGTCATAATTGCATCTGGGATCGTTGCTTATCTTGGACCTTTTACAATGCCGTTTCGAATCCAACAAATAGAATCTTGGACAAAACTTTGCACTGACTTAAAAATCATTTGCACTCAAGATTTTCAATTACGTGAAGTATTAGGTGA
This sequence comes from Pachycephus smyrnensis, assembly GCA_030142225.1. Lineage (NCBI taxonomy): Eukaryota > Metazoa > Arthropoda > Insecta > Hymenoptera > Cephidae > Pachycephus > Pachycephus smyrnensis. The sequence goes on from JARQST010000176.1 coordinate 76,727, forward strand.
TCCAGTGTTGATAAGATCCTGGAATATATTTGGATTACCCAGTGACTCCTTTTCGGTAGACAATGGGATTATTGTGAAGTAAGAATTTCTCAATTATAATAGAATTATTGAAAATTGTACGATCAATCAAATTAACGTAATACTATTTAGAAACGCAAGAAGATGGCCGCTTATGATAGACCCTCAAAGTCAGGCCAACAAATGGATAAAGAATATGGAAAAGCAGAACAACATGAGCATCATTCGTCTCACTCAGAGCGACTATGCGAGAGTTTTGGAAAATGCAATACAATTCGGTCAGCCAATATTACTTGAAAATGTTGGTGAAGAATTGGATGCGATGCTAGAGCCAGTGTTGCTGAAGCAAACTTTTAAACAAGGCGGAGCACTCTGTATCAAGCTGGGAGATTCTGTAGTGGAGTACAACAAAGATTTCAGGTAAAATTTCATAAAATGCAAAGCAATACAAAATCACCTAATTTTTCACAACTTTGTACAATAAATACTTCCAGACTTTACATAACAACTAAACTGAGAAATCCTCACTACTTGCCTGAAATTGCTGTGAAAGTAACTTTACTGAATTTTATGATAACACCAAGTGGATTAGAGGATCAATTGTTGGGTATTGTAGTAGCAAAGGAAAGACCAGATTTAGAATCTGAAAAAAATGCACTGATTATTCAGGGAGCTACCAACAAAAAGTATGATACAGCAAAAACGAATTTCTTATACAGAAAATTCATCTGTTACAAACAAATATATTTCGTTCGATGCTGTGCAGGTTGCTTAAGGAGACTGAAGACAAAATCTTGGAAGTTTTGTCAGTAGCTGAAGGCAATATTTTGGAAGATGAAGAAGCGATAAACGTTTTAACATCTTCAAAAGTATTGAGCAATGATATACAAGTGAAACAGGCAGCTGCAGAAGTTACTGAAAAATCTATAGATGCTGCACGACTTCAATACACACCAATTGCTGTGTACTCAGCCGTATTATTCTTCACAATTGGTACAACAATAATTTTGTTCCCAACTTCATGGATCGAAATGACGATAGTTTAATTGGAATTTTTATTACAGCTGTCCTAGCAAACATAGATCCAATGTACCAATATTCATTGACGTGGTTTGTCAATCTTTTCAAAATGGCTATCGACAATACTGAACCTGATGAAAATATTGAGATACGCCTAAAGGATCTGATCAAATATTTCACATACTCCTTATACGTGAACATATGCAGATCTCTGTTCGAAAAAGATAAACTACTGTTCGCTTTGTTGCTGGTAGTCAATTTGTTAAACAAACAAGATAAAATATCTATGGTTCAATGGATGTTTCTACTGACTGGTGGAGTTGGGTTGGATAATCCACATCCAAATCCAGCATCTTGGCTCCCAATTAAATTGTGGAATGAATTATGTCGACTAGATGACGTACCAGGATACAAAGTCAGTCCCAAAGAAATGTTTGTTATAAAAATGAATATTATAAGAATTAATGATGCAATTTATAGGGAATCAGAGAAGCCTTTACTAATAATATAGCAGTGTGGAAAAAATTATTTGATTCGAAGGAACCACAATCCTTGGATTTACCAGCACCCTTCGACAATCTTACACAATTTGAAAAAATGTTAATTCTAAGATGTATTCGACCCGACAAAATGATACCAGCTATTCAAAACTTCGTGGAGGGTATTTATTCGATACATAAATCATCATAATTCATGAGGATGATTCATGTGAAATTCATTACTTGTTTCAGTTGAACTTGGACCTCAATTCGTGGATCCTCCGCCTTTCGATCTAGCCTCATCTTATGCAGACTCTCATTGTTGTGTGCCGCTAATATTTGTTTTAACACCAGGAGCAGATCCTGCACAATTGTTATTAAAATTTGCAGATGATCAAGGTTTTGGAGCAAATCGTTTATTCTCGTTGTCACTTGGTCAAGGTATTTTTATTACCATTTAGTTATCTAATGAACTAATTATCCTGGATAATTTATCATAAGATATTTTACAGGTCAAGGACCCATAGCTGTGCGTTTGATAAACGACGGTGTAAAATATGGCAATTGGGTCGTACTCCAAAATTGTCATTTGGCAAAAAGCTGGATGAGTACCCTTGAAAAAATTTGCGAGGGTTTATTACCAGATACCATACATCCTGATTTTCGATTATGGTTAACCAGTTATCCAGCTGAGCACTTTCCGGTATCTGTGCTTCAAAATGGTATAAAGATAACAAACGAACCGCCTAAGGGTCTCCGAGCGAACATCATCAGGTCTTATCTAAGCGACCCGATCTCGGATCCTGAATTTTTTGAATCGTGCAAGCAAAGCGACGTTTTCAAAAAACTTCTATATTCTCTTTGCTTCTTTCATGCCATTGTACAAGAGAGACGACACTTTGGTCCCATTGGCTGGAACACGCCGTATGAATTTAATGAAACTGATTTGAGGATCAGTGTCTTGCAACTGAATATTTTTCTGAATCAGTACGATGACGTGCAATTCGAAGCATTGAAATATTTAACTGGAGAATGTAATTATGGTGGGAGAGTCACTGATGAATGGGATAGAAGGACCTTGAATACGATTCTAGCGAAATTTTACTGCAAGTACGTCTTCCAAACTGACTTTCGAATCGTTTGAGAATTTCTGGAACATCAAAATTATTTTATATTCACAGAGAAGTTCTACAGGAAGATATATATTACTTTGATACTGAATCAAAAATTTATCACTGTCCAAGTGCAAAAGAATATGATGCCTATATGGAATACACTAAAAAGTTACCATTAATTACAGCACCTAGTGTATTTGGGATGAATGAAAATGCAGACATCATCAAAGATCAAAACGAGACAGACGTGATGTTCGCATCGACTCTGCTTACTCAGGTATATACGACAATTTTTATTTATTATGAACCAATCCGTTTTTCAAAATTATAAACTCAAATATTTTCACGCGGCTCAGGATCGAATAGTAAGTATATGTAATAAACCAACATGAACATAATAAACTTTTTAATGCATTTTGTTTCATTAACAATTACCAGGATCAATGGGAGCTGAAGGTAAGTACACATATATGATCACAAAAACATAAAACACAAAATTTTCATTTTTCTAAATTATAACTTACATGTCTGACGTTTAGATTCTGAAGGTAAGGGAGCTACGAATGTCGGGCATTATAAAATTTCTGTGAAATAAAAATTGAACACGTTCTTGTATCCTACAGGAAATGTCATCCACTGGATCGGGTGAAAAATCTGGAGATGATGTGGTATTTGCAGTGACGACTGACATTTTGAAAAAATTACCAAAGGACTTCGATCTGACGGCTGCTCTTGAAAAGTATCCAACGTCTTACAGTCAGAGTATGAATACTGTACTGGTACAGGAAATGGGAAGATTTAATAAATTGTTGCAGTGCATAAGAGGCAGTCTAGTTAATGTGCAAAAAGCTATCAAAGGTATTAACTAGTGTAGTGATGAATGATTTTATCAGCATTCATTAAAATTGTTCATTTGCAGGTCTGATTGTACTATCATTCGAACTTGAAGAAGTTGTCGGTGCAATTTTAACTGGAAAAATTCCAACTTTATGGATACGCCGTTCCTATCCATCTTTAAAACCATTGGGCAGTTACGTCAATGACTTTTTGGAGCGCTTACAATTTTTACAAGTAAACAATTTACTATTTTAGATTAACGAATGTGAACAAGACTGAATACCAAGATTTCTTTGTAGAAATGGTATGAGAATGGACCACCGGTTACATTTTGGATTTCGGGATTTTACTTCACACAAGCTTTTCTAACTGGTGCCAGACAGAACTATGCTAGAAAATATCACATACCAATTGATCTTTTGGTATATGATTTTGTAACACTAAAGGAAACTGTTTTTCAAACTCCGCCTGAAGATGGAGTATATATTTATGGATTATTTTTGGATGGAGCCAGATTTAATATGGATAAAATGATCGTGGATGAAAGTCTACCGAAAGTTTTATATGATAACGTGCCACACGTGAGTATTCATGCGAATACCAACCCTAAAATTCTATCTAACTGGTGTATTAATTTTTGTAGATTTGGCTGGTTCCTATGAAGAAGGAAGAAGTTGTTGTGAGGCAAACCTATACATGTCCAGTTTACAAAACAAGCGAACGTCGGGGTGTACTTTCTACTACTGGACATTCTACAAATTTTGTAATTGCTATGTGGCTTCCAACTGAAAAACCACAGGAACATTGGATAATAAGAGGTGTAGCAATGCTTTGTCAATTAACGCAATAACCATGAAACCAAATATAAACAACCTAAATAATTTTCAAAGTTATACAATTTCGAATGTCACATACTACCAATAAGATCTGTGATTTCTCAATATCGGGGACTTTCGATTAAAACAAAAGAGCTAGGTAATTATTCAAAATATTCATTTTAATAAAATTCTCATCTGATATACAAACAGCTGTCTCAACAATCAAGATCAGTACGTATAGCTGAACGTGATTAAAACAAGAAAGGTATCATTACTCATCTCAATGAAACACGGACATAAAAGGATAAAGGATCTATACATAAATTACAATCAACGAGGCCGAAGCCGACTTGTTCTTTGAACATAGAATGAGTAGACTATTTACTACAAATAGGCACTGCCTACTTGTAATTAACTATAACACAGCATCTGGGCTCTGGCTCAAATTGCGCATTATCATTGACTACATTACACATTCGTTACGCTCTCGCATCGTTTATGGTAGAAGGAACTCGGACTTCTAATCCGTCAAGATTCTTTGTCAAGATCACTTGGCAGCCAAGTCTAGAACTGAAAGAATAATTATAATCATCAAGATATTCCATCAATTCAAAAATATATATATGATAACATACGTTTCAGAAAGTTCAAATGCTAAATCCAACATGTCCATCTCCTCGTCAGTCGGTTTATCAGGTAAAGAATCATAAACATTCTTTGGAAATATTAGATGACACGTACTGCATGTCAAGGTCCCTTCGCATGCACCTGGAAATTGAAATGCAAGTTATGTAACGGTATAAAAGATGCACCGTTTATCGGGTACCAGATTTGGCCACCTAGCGCTGTTACTAAGAGTTCAACAGTTCATGGCGCGAGTGGCCAGTCCTGAGTCGCGCTTGGGAAACAAATCCGAACCCTACTGATTTCATTATTCAGATTAATGCCAATGGCGGCACAAGCCATACCAAAGCCATCCAAATCAATTTCGTTGTTTACCACAACATCAAGCAAACTGTCTCCTTCCTTTCCTTTAGCCTCGATTCTCTCGCCGTTGGCTCTGACAAACGTCACTCTTACTCTAAAAATAGGTAATCGCATTATTTCTCATAATAATTCATTACACGAAGACCACTGAAATAATTGTTCAGACTTACTCCGCTTTTTCACTTAGAGGTTGTGTCGTCGAGACATTTCTACACAGAAGATTTCTGATTCTTGGACTTGAAGTTCTTGCAGAATTTCGTAAGGTGGTGGTTGAAAACGATGACTGAATAAATGTCAGTCCTACCAAGGCACGACATCTTCTCATCAATGCCATCGTCGTGGTCACTGTCATGATCCTCGTCTTGGTCAACGTCGTCGTACAGTGTCAACTCTATACTACCTGTATGATCCTGTGTTGGCACATGGTACAAAGTAACTGAATCAGACCACGATATGAAACCAGTTTCAGGCATAGACTTTAAAGAGATTGGCCAGCTATGTGAAAGAACGTTACTGGTGAGGAGACAGGACAGCGATAGTTATTCAATGGGTCGTTCTCACGCACATATGATGTTAGTGGGGATGTCAAAGGCAGCAGAAGGGGAATGTTACAAAAGATTGTAGTAAATATGTACCTCCTCTGTCATCTACTACTAGAGAGAGATCGATACTCAAGTTGTAGTTTGGTCCTTGTCATGTTCACTTATGTTCGATGTCAATTTCACTGCATGTCGACTCATTCATTCTCACAAGGTTTGATCTGAGGTTATGTGGAGGTAGAGAGGAAACACGAGTAAGAAGACTGTGGCGCCATCTGTACGATGCGGCTGGAACTTCGAATGTCAAGAGATAGAAGACCAGGGATTCTACCGGGTGTGGTGTCACGCAGACTTCGAAAATTCAGTTTTGAGCTGATTGTGCAATAGGGAGGATTTAGATCGAGGATCAAGGGAAGCCTAACCTACCGGCTTCCTAAACCTAGTTTACTCGGGTTTAACAAAGTAACGACTCTTTTAACTCATAGATGGCAGCATGCTCGACAATGCGTCAGGATATCAGACACACGGTACCGGACACGTAGGAATGCTTAGTCTATTTATCTTCAGTCGAAGGTAAAATTAGGAAGAAGACGAAAGTTTGTATCATAAAACTGCTCTCATTCTTGAGTCAATGTTAGCTTTGACTGAATATAAATAGACTAGACATGCCGTGTATTCTGTGCCTTGCGATTCTGATATGTATAATATACATCTATATATAGCATTTCAATGAGTAAAGTCCATTTGTAGGTGTCCGTGACACCCAGGCTCACGTGTCATCATATCCCATAAGATGCCCAGTCTATTTACCTCTTCAGTCAACGATGTCAGTCATGTCAGATTACACCATTATGATAGCAATGAATGCGCTCCAGCACGTGGGGTAGATCTCGTTTTGCGCTCATTTTGAAAAACGTGTAAGAAGTTGGGAAATTGCCAATTTTAGTGTCTCTACTTTTGCAATGATTGGGGTATGGCTTTTCATGGGGTCGTTTCTCAAGGCAAACCTATTTGTTTCTATATTTTAACAGTTATTCATAATTAAAAAATGGATACTGGATAAGGCGATACCTGAAATTTGCAAACATCTCAATAAGTTTAAAAAATGTAATTGAAAGACTGTCTGAAATAAAAAAGTTATATTTCTTAATTACGGTGAATTGTTCCTAATTACTTACCTCGTGCCAAGTGAAACAATGCATAACGTCCCTAAGATGTCCACAGGATGTCCTGAAACACGAAAGAGACCCGTAACGTGCAGCGGACGCTTGGAATCTCTTTTCTCAGTATAGGTACAGGCACTACGGTCTGAGAGAACTATGCTCACCGATGAAAAACGGTAGTTCTTCTCGTAGAGGGGTAGAGCTCATTGTACCTGAACAGCTTCGCGTTACATACATACCTGAAGCATCGTGGATCGTGACTTCAGTCACCAGGAGCACTTCGAACGAACAACACCAAAATCTCCACGAAAGAGTCACACAGAAGCACAAGGTATAATCTTCAATTATTTCAACAATTAATGTCACTCAAACCCGTCACTAATTGAAACCGACGTACCTTCATAAACGAGAAAGTGATTTACCGACTCCAATCCTGTGGTGCAGACAAATTTTGATATTATTCAAGAAGCTCAGTATACTTTAAAAATTGCTCCGAGTTATTTATACCTTATTAAATTTCTATTTGGTCAAATAAAAGTCTAGGCAGGTTTTAATAGTTTGCAATACAAAGTGATGAGAAGTTGGCGAACGTTTATGCTAAAAATACGACGGTGCATTGAACCGGGCCTAACTGTAAACCTCGGGAGCATAACGTTACTAAGAACAGGATGTGTATGAACGTTATCCTAGAGATTTGTTCCGCTATAGTGACATTCTGATACGGTCCTTGTTACAAAATATCGGTATATTTTGCACGTTTGATACTAATCCATATAATGGTGAGTCATGAGACTGATCAGAGACATGATCATGAGCGATCATTGAACTATGTAGGTGCATAGTAAATGCGTCTCATGAAAGCCTTTATTATTTGCATGTTTTTGTTAACGTACATTGCTTCGCTGTATAGTTGACGCACTATTATGAAATAAAGAGAGAAAGACAGATGGTGATAATAATGATCGACATTGTGAACCTAAAAATATTGATGTTGCAAATTCGAGGCGTGAACCAAGCTTGAAAGTTTCGAATCGCAGTGTCATCGTCTCATGTAAATGACCAGACAATGAGAATTCCGACCGGATGCCGGAACTTGGTATAATGCTACCGGAAACGCCGGGGAAATTATATTTGTTATGGAGAATTAGTGGCTCGCTGGTTGTCCATTTGTAGTTAGCGTTCGAGGACGATCAGATCGTATCCCAGCACCGGACGGAAAGGCCCGAATCTCATTGGTTCTTTGATATTCTATTGTGATTTTTGAAAATGTTAATTTCACAGTGATATTCACGCAGAATCGATTGGATCTGCACTCTCATTTGACCTTGATAAACCAGATCCTATACGTCTCTTTCGATTTTATTAATTGACAATTATGTAATTTTTTTAATGAACAGGTCAAAGATGTCCTACATCCTTTGGGCGATTTTCGCCCTTTCAACTCTAACAAAAATACATGGTGAGGGTGTCGGTACAGCCTGGGATGTATCACGATACTCGAATTCGGATTCATTGGAGCGTCCATCCTGGCCACGTCTAGAACCATCGGCATCCTCGTTGGCCTTCGAGGTTCGCAGCGTCAGCGGCGTCGGTCGACTTTCCTCCCCGGAGGAACCACAGGAATTCGAAGACATCAGAGCGACTAGAATGGACTTGGAGGATCGACACATCCAGGAAGCCGAAGACGACCACTTTCGAGAGAAACGCGACCTAGAAGATTTTGATTATCGTCCAGATGAGGAACTCATAGAACATCCTTCCTTCGAGGATTTTTTAAGAAATCGTCGAGGACTCGACGATGTCGAGGAATTTCCAAGCGACGAAGTCTACTACACTTATGAAAGAGAACGCAGAAGTATCTTAGACGAGCCAGTAATGCATCACTTCACTAGACAGCACATAGACGCTATGAGAGGAGCACCAAGAGTGCGTCGCGACGCTGATAGTAAAATGGAGAAAATTGCCAGCACAAAGAATGTCCGGGAGGCACGTTTGAACTCACCGGAAACCTGGGCGAAGCAACCGATTTCAGTAGAATTTCGTCATCGTGCCAGTCTCGATCAAGTACCTAGAGATAATATGCCGTCTGATAATGGGAGAAGTCATCAAGCACCAAAGGCAGATTTCATAACGAGTCATCGACGCGACTACCCGGATAGTCGAGAATCAAGAGAGATGCCAATATCCAGGAATTACGATGATTACGTGCCCATGTATCGTGACAAAGTAAGAGAACGTGATTTCGACATGACTATGCCTAGGAGGTACTACCCTGATCGTTACAGAATGGAACGTGATTATTACCCACGTGGAACCCACGAATCACCTTATTATTACAATCGTCATCATGATGACGAGCTTGACATCTACGGCAGAAACAGAGGAGCCCAATCGGTGACGGCAAAACCAAAAAGAATCATCTATTACGCCACTCTGCCTGAAGTCATTCGGAAGCCAGTAGACCTCAGATCCTACGGACGTCCTTATGATGACGTTGTTAGGTCGCATCCTCTAGCTGTCGCCAGTTCAACCGCCTATAAACGTATTCCAGGCAATGTTGATCCAAATAGATTCAGATACAGATCTGCACATCCATATGACACATATGAATCATATGACTCTTATCCGAAACGTGCAGCAGGGTATTACGATAGGCCTTATGCACCTTATCAATCCAGGATTGACGATCATGATCGGGCTGCGCTCAAAGAAAATTCTATGCACGCGGATTCTATGGATTCTGGTGATGAACGTAAATTTGCTAATCAGATAAATGCACGGGATGACATTCGGGGTGGTCATGGTCTTCCTTGGTCAGTGCAGATTGGAGCGGAAGTCAATGTCAAGGATGATGATAGAATTCCTGGAAGGAAGATATTCGGGCAAATTGATAATTATGATAGGTACCAGAGCGCTCAGTTGCAAAAGGCTGCTCCTGATTCCGTGACGTCTAACGATGACAGGAATGGCAATTAGTTTTAATGATTATATACTTTAGGGTTTAATTATGATAGTGGATAGTGAATATAGCGTACTGACTGTAGACCGGTGCTGGATTGGATCGGCGTGGAATTATGTACTTTTTCTAATGGATATTAGAAGATGAGAACGACATGTGGACGCCACGTGTGGGTGAAGGTTTTTTTATGAAAACTGGCCGAATTCCATTTAAGATGAAAAAAAGACATTTTTGCAAAAAATGGGGTTTGGCCATGGTCAAATGATTACCTAATTGTGTTAGCATATTTTTAACGAGATTACAATGTAACATTAATTTTGCTATCAATAAACTTCTGTCTGCCAATTATTTAAGAATTATTTCATTTCTTGTGCTCTGTCACTTTTTTTATCAAAAATTTGGTCAGGGCTTCTGAGAAGCTAGTTTTTGCTGTGATTTTGTGAAAATCCAATAAGCAGGAATTGATCTGTAATAGTAACATTCATTTCTCTAGCTACTCTAGCTATGATTCTGTTGTTGTAGTCGCTGTTGTTGATACGTACTGTGTTCGGTGCTTTGTCTTTCATGAATCTTGACAATTGACCACGAGTTATGTTCAAAATGGCGCAGGCCGTTTCGTGAGCTTCTCGCTCACTCGCTTCGCTACTACTCAACTTTTCCTCAGCTTCAAGTTCCGTTTGCCATTCATGAATTTCTTTGAGAAACTCCTGATTATAAACATTATCGTTAATTTCTGTGAAGTTTCAATAATTTTAGTTGGCAGAAATACCTTTATGGCCACAAAATATTCAGCATTGCAAGTTTCAGATGCATTCAGTTTACTTTTCAAGACCCTGACAACTTCATCGCATTTTCCTTTCATGGCATCCATCTCGTGTAACATTGACTTTTCATACTTTAATGTCAGTTGATTTTCGACCTATTGTAGGAATGCGTTTTTTAAACAATAAATTGCAGTTACTTACAGTGGCAGCTATTAATTATTATAATACCTTGTCCTTTACATCGCCTTGTAATTTCTCCATTTTTTCAGACTCAAACAATAGCTTATCCTTCTCGTTGCTCAACAGTGAAATCTACATAAACGTTACAACCGTTCCTATTACTAGACAATATGTGAAAATGAAAGATGTACCTTAGCTTTTAACTGTCCATTGTTGTTACGTAAAGCCGCCATTTCGTTTTCTAGTTCTTTGAATTTTACTACGTACTCATCTTTTTCCTTAGTCATATCTACCAGCTGACTTTTGTAACTGTTTAACAGGAATCCTTTATTCGCATTAGCGGATTCTGAACGCAGTAGCCTGTAAATGATGATGAAAACATTTGCTGTGATTTTAATTATAATTGAAGTTTCATTGGATACTTGTTTCGCAGCTGAGTTATAGTAGCAAAATCCTCTTCTGCTTTGTTCTTGAAGTTCCTGAGCTCCCTGTTCCTTTGCATTTCTTTGTATTGAGCAAAATTTGATTTTTCATGACGCTCTTTGCCAATTTTCAATTCTATCCATTCTCTGGTGTCCTCAAATTTCTTTCTCAATAAGCTATTCTCCTTTATGAGATCATTCAAATTGACTTCAGCTGTTTCCAACTCTTGTTTTAGTTTGGTGAAACAGTTGTTCAACGATTCGTACTTCGTTGTTCTTTCTGCCAAAGCTTTTCTTGACAATAGAAGCTCTTGGTTCAGTTTGCTCGATTCCAGAAGGACTTTTCGAAATTTTGTGTTCATCTTTTTGGAAAATACTCTAAATGACTTGAGTTGTTTATGGTAGTTTGAACGTCGGGCAACTTTTCTTTTACGATTAGGTGTGAATTTTTCAAGAATCGATGAATAAATGTTAACCACTTTTCCCTGAAGTATTTCATTTTTACGTGCAGCCTCCGATTTGATATTAAGTAAAGCCCTATTATAAATGGAGGATCAAAATTAAGTAGCTGCTACGTGTATAGAAAATATTTAAACCCTTGTAACCTGCTGTATTTTTCCTTAATAAGGTAATTTCTCTTGAAACTCTCTTTTAGCTGTGCTTTAGCATCCTCTAATTTTCCTTCAATTTCCAGAATAATGTTTTCATACTTCATTTTCAAAGATTCGTTATTCTCTGCAATGTCCTTAACACAATCCGCCTGATCGGTTTGATTTTTCTGAGCAAACTAAAAATTTGATAAAGATATTATCCAAAAAGTACCCTACTAATTAATGTACTAACTTCATGCCCCTTATTAAGTGCTTCCTCTATCAACCATTGAGGTGCAGGATCATCCAAATTCCACTTGCTTTCATCTAAACAGGATCTCTGAGATGTGACAATCTTCATAATTTTATCCTGACAAATATCTAACAATCTTCTATCAGAATTCATATCAACGACTATCGTCTGAGTAGACACACTCTTCATCTGAACAGATATATCCTGATCTGAAAATCATCATTATCAATGAACAGTAAACTAAAGCATATCATGTGAGTTCAGGATCTCGTAACAAGCTGGTAGATGCTGCCGCCAAGCGGTGGCGCACGAAAACTAATGCTGGTATTCTCTGGTAACAGTTAGCCTGGCTTGTATCGTATCTGGGCTATTCTTACTTGTACCCACTTTGCAAGAGCCTCGAGACTCGGTCTCTTGGTAAGTGCGTTTATGTTATGGAACACACTAAGCGAATAAAAAAGATGAGGTGAATGGCGCAACGATTACAATTTTCTATGGAAGTATAGAAGCGTCGTTCCTCAAAGTTGATAAAAACAAATCGTATGAATTAACGACGGCGTGACTAATACGATTACGCTTGGGTTAGCAGAGTATCAAGTAAGCTTTGTGTTTAACGGTAAAACGTAACATACGTCAAGTGAAATGAAACTATAGTTGGATAATAGTAAAACCGTAATAAAAGTCTGAAAGGGATTATGTCAATTGTTGATTTGATTGTTTGAAGGAACTTAGGGAGGTTGCGAGTGGATGATAAATTAAATTTGAAAGAAGGTAGCTCAATTTAGGAAAGGGGCATTCGAAGAAATTAGAAGGAGGAAGGGAGGGGATGGATGGGAGGAGAGCCTGTTATATTATCGGACATTATCGGACCATATGGAATTTGGGCCTGAAAATAGTCCCGTGCAGGAAATTGCTAACGACTTAAACGTCGGGGCGGTTCCCTGGGTCTCTCTGGGACCTACGGACCCCGTGATGGATGGACCTTGGCACCACTGGCACTCTGTAATTTCGAGGCGTTATGTGTGTACCTCTGACACGTAGGTGTGCGCTCAAACTCCACATGACGTAGTTTACGTCCCCACTGTTATTGTTGTTCATGATTATTTTGTACAAGATCAAAAATCGTTATTGGTCATTTTTCCCAAAAATCTAAGAGGCATTATCCAAATGACCATCCATTCTATGACATCCATGCGACGTCTCTTTACAGGAGTCCTAACTGCCTTATACGATGTATATAATATTCTGCAACGTCGAGCTATGTAGAGAACGAAGGCGTTCACCGAAGCCCAGTGTAACGTGAAATTATTCTAGATAATATGTGGATAGTTAGTCCGCGATTAGTCTGTCCAACGGATTATATTCCACCCCTTTTCATTCTTCCTTGGGCCTCGAGGCACCACAGGACGCCGCCGTGATAAATGACCGAATCTTTCAGAGTTTTTAGCTGCGAACCGCTTAGCTCTCGTCTCGGGCGAAGGTCGCTGCCACAATTTTGCCGTAAATCACTGTAAACGTTGACGTAAACGCCAGGGTAATTAGATACACTTACCCAGGATAAGTCGTGCTTCTTGCGCGTCCTCATGGACCAGTTTCTCCACGACCTCTTGCTGCTTCTAGACAGACAAAAAATTCAATCTCAGATATCGCTATCAAATTCGACTGATACAATGACACGTAATTGATTTTACGTATTCTTTAGAAAACCTTAGGGAATTCTAGTAGGGAACTTTCAGTCCCCATGAAAACATCATGATGGGCTTGATGTAACAATTAAATAGCATCCAACCTTAATGAATGATGAGACATAGAATAAAATAAAATAAAATTAACCAGTAATGTTAGTAGTTGGTTTCCTTTTTTTTTCTATGGTGGTACATCGCTAATCCATTGGACTAACCCCTGTTCAGTAGTAGCGCTATGGGGAATTTTTATGCAGATTGCGACGCCCTTCGTAATTTCAAGACTCACCGTTGTTTATTGCCGAATCCTTTTAGCCTTAGATAGGGTGTACGGCCCGTTACGAGCACGACGTAGAATCTGGGGGTTGGGGTCCAACGTGTTCCCTTTTTACCAGGAAGGAACTCGCGATGTAATATTAAAAACGCTAATTCCCACGATGAAGCTATTTCACCCTAACGACATTCGCACTTAGTTCATTTAGGAGCCGTCGCTCTTAAGTTTTAATGGAAGTCCTTTTAATCGAACTGAACCTAACCTCAACCTTCCTTAGTCACTTCTTTATGACGTACTTCAGAAATTTTTTGAGACAGAACTGCAATGACCTATAAGATATCATAGCATCTTTAATGGCGTCTGTAAATCTGTACATAGTCTTGTAAGTGTATCCAGAATGAATATAAGGAAGGACAGGATAAAATCATCTGGATGAATGAGAGGAGGGGTAGGTCCTGCTTTTTTTTTCAAGACAACCTGCTCACAGAGTAGTTCCTATACCTGCAATTTGTAATGCGGCTCAACAACGGCCTAATGGAAAAATGCGTTCCGGCCAATTTTACGCGCAGCCGTCAGGGCAGGTTGTTGGCCGGAGTACAGTTGAGAAGGATGAGAAGGAAGGAAGGAGAAGGAGGAGGAGGAGGAGGAGAAGAAGAAGAAGAAGATGAAGAAGAGAAAGAGAGACCACGTGAGAGAATGAGGTATATACGGGAAGAGAGTGAGTCAGTAAAGAAGTGTCGGTGCGCAAGCGGAGCAAAGCAAAAGACGGACAGCAAGAAAGAGAAAGAGAGAGATTTAAATATGCTACAAAAGAAGTAAATCTGTAATAGGATTATAATGCGGATCGCGTCTGAACTGAACGCGGGCGTGGCACGTGTTGTTACCTATCTAGACCACGGTACTTCCTTCTGAAGTAGATTCTAACCTTTTCTTAAACTCGTTAAACCATCTGCTACAAGTAACTTTCTTCATATACCATGGATTACAAGAATCATCGCCCCGATAGAAACAAGAATTTGGTTAAAAGAACAATGTTTAATCTTAGTATTATTGTATGCCCGATAAATATACCTGGTTTATACAATCAATTAGAGTTATACCCAGGATGACTACTCGACCTATACTACGACATCTATTGATCTTCATATCGCTCTTAAAAATCATCATATACACACTGATATATATTCAGGTACAACCATGAATATCCCAATGGTATTATTTAACATATACGCAACAGCGCGGCTCTCTTCAGCAAAGACAATTATTTAACTCGTCAATATTGAGCAGCGTTCAATTAAACCTGAATTGAAATGAACATCATGAATGGCCCCACGCCTGCCAACCAGTGAACCAGCCAGCGATCCAACCAGTCGGATATACTATATTTGCAAGGTTCTTTTTAAATTCCACTATAGCATTGCAATTCGTAAATGAAAATTTACAGGCATAGGTACCAGCACTGGCATCGTAGCAACGCATGCTATAATATGAAATTTCGAAAAATCCTTAATGCCATTTCATTTCGCTACGCCATTGCCGGCATTAATGATAATTAAATAAGAATTTTGACACGACGAGCTATCGAATATTGTATCAATGATTTGATATCAATAAGCTACGCCAATTTCTACGATACTTGGTCCTCTGTCGGTTAGATCGTTAGTGCCAACGCTTGGCATGAGCTTTTGATTAACAGCAACGTCCGCACAGAGAGCGAGAAAGAGAGTGAGTGAGAAAGATAGTGAAGATTCGAGCACTGTAGCATCGAAGTATCGTAGCCCATGCTATAACCAAGTAACAAGCCAAGCACTGAGGACGTAAAGATGTCTCGGCAGTCGGCTCGGTTATATCTTCATTATAGCTCGGCAGAGTTACGTACTGCGTGGCTCGTGGTGCTCAAAATTATGCTCTGCCTGAAGTTATCATTGCCTTCGGCTCGACTTGGCAAATAATTGGCTTCTACCTGTATAATATACACGGTACAGTTCTGGAGGTTGCATTGCCACTTAAGGCAATAGAGAAAAGGAGAGTCTCGGTTCATATCTGTACAATTGGAATTTAATGAGGTCGCAAATACCTTGCGTGATTTGTTATTTTGTAACGGCCTGTACATAGGAATAAAATGTATTGCAGTGGGCGTTTCATTTTTGCTGGACCTCGTCCCAACTACGAAATCATAGCGTTTCTTACGAAACGAACGAAATGCATAAGTATTTCCGGCAATATTCCATCGCGGAGGGAGGATTCTTAAGGCGACTTCCGGTTGCGAGGCGAGCTAGTGTCCCTAATTACCGTGTCGGTTCATGAATACGATTGCCGCTGCGCGGCACGGAAGCTAGCGTGGCGTCACTGGTTGTTACTTGCTCATGAATTTATGTATCTGCATTCTGCAACGCAGTTCGAGGTACCCTGGAGAATCTTTTGACAGTGAGACTTGGAGTTCAAAGTCATTTGCCAGATGGAATATCCGAAGCTGATGTCTCGAGGACTACAGAGAATTCGAGTAATCTCTTATCTCGATTCCCCGGATGTGATAATGATATGTGAAAATTCATGAGGTTTTTTTTCTTCTTTCGCCCTAACATTGGTAAATATTTAATTGTCGTCAATGTGTCACAGCGTGCTGGGAATACTCGATGGTTTTTAACGGTGGCATCATACGAGCACCTCAGAACGACGGACAAAGGAAACCGTCGCGATTTAACATATTAGCGTTAATTAAGGCAATTATGTCTCCGTCGTGAGCATGAGAGTGTGTCCGCTTCTCGACTCATCCATATTCAGTAGCCATTTCCGAGCGTGGTATGAGACCCTGCCTCTGTCTCACCTTATGTCTTGGCTTACCGTATCCCTGATGGCTTTGCGGTCTGCGCGTTGACAGTCATCGTGGGACTCATGACTGTCCCGTTCACCTCCGCCATCTTCCCATATACACCAGCAACATCTATACCAAGTATTCGTGGCACACCGAACCCCAGGACATTCGGTACAATGTAGCTGGTTAACTATGTTCTGCAGTACACGAAGGCTGAACATGCTATCCGCGTTTCTACATGGTGGTAACACTGCTTCCTGCCACACGTCCTTGCTTGGATTCTATCCTCTCGTCTAATCAATCGTTTTATCATTTCACTGAGATTCTCGCTAACGTACCAGGCCAACCAAGATCTCTTGCTGATGTGTACCGTAGATGTACCAGGTACCAACAAGGTGCCTACTGGCGAACCGACACTCTCCTGGTACATAATCTATCCAGGATCTTTTCTCAGGCTTGGAGTATCTTTTATCAAGGATGGAGACTACCGTGAGTCCCGCAGGGTTCCATCGATATTGCTCCAGGGTGATAAATCAAAGGGAGCAGTGCCGTCCACGCGATGCGCACATTAACGCGTGACTATGCACGCGTCACGTGTGTAGGACACGTTGCGCAGGGATCTACTGCTAGAGAGTCATATACAGACACAGATACATGTGAACTTGCAGTGTCTACGATAGAGTTAGAGTTTGCGTGAAGGTACTGTAGGTTCTTTTTGTTAGGATCTAATAGGAGATTTTCAATGTGCGGACCACATGTCTGCACCATCTGATAAGAGGGGAAGCACTGTGTGCCTGTTTGGCACGTAATCGAGGATTGAGGTATGCACTGGTTTAGCAGAGTTCTGGAGGACGTGCGAAAAGGGTTGGCATGGGTGGATGATGGTAGAAGGTGCAGTAGGTAGATGGTCCTCGAGGAGGAGGATAAGGGAGGCAGGTAGGTGGGTAGAGAGCTCGGACAGACGTGCTAGAGGAGATGTAGGAGAAGTTGAGGAGAAGTCGAGCCAGTCCAGGAGAAGAACCAGGAGGTGGAAAGGAGAAACCAGGCACGTCTAGCCTCCGCGATGACCAATGGCAGACGGGGACACAGCGCGCGCCGTTCGTATCGATCCCCAGCTACTCCGGAGTCCCGGGTCACCTCATCCGTCCTCAACTCAAATCTCCATCTCCATCTCTGCTTTTTACGTCTACACCGTTTCGCAACGAACTTTCAGATTTATCCAGCACCCTCTCAGACGTTGGAGAACCAGTCATGCACCAGTGCGAAATATGGTCAACTCTTTTGGGAATTATGGCACAATCTTGGATGATCGTACTCTATGTAACAATTTGTGGCATCTTACCATATTTTTATTTTGTAAGAAAGGTACCCAATAAAATTTGGATTCTTAAGATGTTTTTTGGAAAAATTCTATATCCAAGTTTAATGCCTGGCTTTCAGAGGTCTTGAAATATTTGGTTTTCTAGTAATATTACCAGGGGATGCTGGATTCTTGTTAGTCCTGATCTTGGTACCAGTATAGCGACATACCAGTCGATATCCTTAAGGACGACATCCTTTGGGACGCATGCGCTATTCAGATTACTCTGCGACACGGCAGGACTCCTGGGCTTGGAACCTCCCAAGAGGAGAGCATTGGGACCTCAGCTGGGTTCGGATTGCGGGAGTGCGGAAGTGTGGGAGTGTGTCACCACGGAGTGCGTGTCGCCACGGTACTGTGGTGACATCTCCTACGGTCATGCGTACTGCTCCGACCTATCATTGAGTGGGTTATTAAAATTTTCGAGCCAATGAACATTCGCCGTCTCCGTCGCATGGGCAGTACCTATTCCACCTCATGAAGTAGACGACCTCCCGCAGTGGGCGTAAGTGTCATCAGGGGTGCGCAGGACAATCAATTAATAAATATTGCACGAGTTGACAAGTTCGCAGTAATAGACTAAAAAATAAAAAAACATTCTTACAATTTTGTTTTCTTAAATTGATAGATTCAAAAGAACAAATTATTCACAGTATATCTGGGTTATCGTTAGGGTGGTTGATTGCGACGATCTTAGGGGAAGAAACAAAGATGATTTTATGGTCCTGTTGGCGAAGCGGATTCGTTGAATGACCGTTTTTGCCTGAGAGTCTTTTCCTTAGTGGACTGAACCAGAAGGATGCTGGATACTGGACCCTGGATCCTGGACGCTGCTATCCAGCATCCTTCGTGGACCGCCCACTCCATTATCTCGGTGATGATGAGTGCGCGGGCGGGTAGACCTCTCGTAACACACATCAGCCGAGGATCACCCTCTTACCTTTTGCCGAACCACCTTTACGCTCGATATCATCCTACGTGGGCTAATGGTCAGAATGATTTGCGATCCAAAACGTAAATTACTCTGTGAAATTTTCAAGTTGACGAAATATAAACTTCATCTACGAGCAGTCTATTTTTCTTTATCTTACATTATATGCTGGGCTCTGAACTTTCAGTTTATCCATATACGGGTCCTTCTTCGTATATGATTTTACCTAAAGGCTCTCACAGCAAGATTCTCATTTTAATGGTCGCCACCGTCGCCACCGAGTGAACAATCTTATCTCGCATGAGAAAAAATTGAGACGTCAGGTTGTGCCTTTGTGAGCCACCTTAGACAGATATAACTACTGCTGTATCGGGTTTTATGCCACGCGATGTCTCGAGATACCGAGCCAGGCAAGTTTCTGCGTAATCAGAGACGCGCCGGTATCACTGTGGACAATATATGAGATCGTACATGCGAGTGGTGTAGTAGTATAGATACTGGGGACAAATCGGTTAGGAGAATACTATCTGATTCGATCAAACTCATAATATTTCACGTGCTTCTGCTGAGAGAATAAAAACTTTCTTACTGATGTAAATGAATAAGTTTCCATCTGAAAAAAATCTGGTCATTTTGAGTCTTTCAGGTTTACTTTGTATAAGGATATTAATTAGCTGCAGCTGACTGTCGCGGTTTCTATTAACGCGTCCAGAGAGGCACAGAACCAGCGACGTTGCAAACGAGGGTAAAACCGAAAGGAAAAGGGAAAAATAAAGCCTCGGTATTCCGGGGCGTCGGGTCGGCTGTATTATTCTGTGAATATTACATTTGTGACTTGGTGCGGGTAGCGCGATAGGGGATGAGGTGGTGTACGGGGCTGTTTGCCAGCGTTTCCTAATTTCCTTCGGGAAACGGCGCTGGGTAACGTCGCTCTCGCAGACTGCAATGCTTGGCCGTGCATTATTTACTGAACATACAATTGTCTTTTTTCATTGTTCCTCCTTTTTTTGGGTCGAAGCTGCGGCCACGTATTTCCATGAAATACCAACAAAAAGAGTGTAGCAACCCTTAGAAGCTTCTCCCTCGTGCACATCTACATACGTGAATCTGCATAGATCTTTCTCTTCACTTTCTTAGTTCCCAAACTCTGAATAGAACCCTAAAATAAGGGTTCCTGATCCAGCAATTCAAATGTCGCGCAATGCTATTTTAAAAATTTTCTCGAGAAATGCTTGCGACAAAATAATTCGTTTGATGTAAGCAGAAACTGAGGGTCGCACGGACCGCGCTACTTGCTCAAATTTATTACTTTTTTCAACACTTCCTTAGTCGCTAGAGTTGGTACGCTTGCTGGCTCTCACTTTGTTTCACCATCTCTGACGGGGAGGAACGTTCCCTCTGACTGGTGGGGGTTTGGCAGGGTTGTCGCCGGAGGAAAACATTTTCCCTAGGAGTTATGATTATAAATAGTCTTCCTTCAGAACCAGTAAAGAACGCGGTAGAGTAGGACAGACAAGGGTGAGAGGGTGAGTGAGCGAGAGGGAGAGTAGGGAGTTTGTCAGCGAGAGGCAAATGAAATTGTATTAAAGTTTCACCTCGCTACACGGGGGTGGGTTGGGGTTACGAGCACCCTCCCGAGCGCAGGGATATTAAACTTGTCGTTTTAACGCAAAATAAAGCGAAGACAGGGCTGCGAAATGCTCTTTCGAAGCAACTCCTGGTTCTCCTCTGTCTGTGGATGAATTCTACTAGGTGGTAAGAGCGAGAGAGAGAGACAGGAGGAAGGTTAGGAAGGCCAAGTATAAAATGGAAGACGGGCAGGAAGACGAGGGTGTAAATAAATGAAAAGAATTCAAAAAGAATTGCTGCCGTTCGTGAGATCGATTAGCTGGTTATTTTTTTTGAAAAAGTTACGTAGCAATGCGCGGCCGCCTCCATAGTCGCGTTTCACGACTCGAAAGTTATGCTCGTTATTTATGCTATCACGCATCGCCAACCGCGAGGTCTTACCTTATATACTATAGGCTCTTAGGTAGTACATATATATATACTCTACTCGCGTGGCCTCCACGGCTCGATCTGTCTGACCCTCACGCGGGCGCATCCACTTTTTACGCAATTTCCCGTTATCGCATTAAAGTCGACGAGCGATCTCCTCTCTGGGAGAGAACTTCTCAAATACTTGTTAAAAGGGTGTTGCTATACCAGAGATGATGCATATGTGTCTGATACATCTGTTGCTGCTACTAGGATTGTCAGCAATGCTAGGAAATTTGGGATTACCATACTGATCAGAAAACCAGAGTTCTTAGTGTTAGAATTTTTATTAGGCAAGGAGTGTGCTAGTCAGTATTGAGAACCGAACAGGTTTGCTAACGGACGCCTCAGCTGCCAATTTACCGGTCGCACGCAACTAGCCAGTCATATTTTATTTACGATATAATTGAGATATATTGAAACGTGAGATAGAGACGTCCAGCTGTGCTCATATAGGATCTTGGATATGGGAGAGTACCTACGCTCTGCTGAGATGCTGAGCTATAATTTAACCTTATTGCAAAAAGATTCCTAATACATCTTATTAGATGGAATATCGGATCTTAAGTAAGAGCTGGACCAATGATTCGCACAGTTGGTACTACCAGCTGACTTGAATTCGATTCTTATACGATTAATTGTACTACAGAGGGTAGTACCGTGGTTAACACTATATCTTGGATATAGTACCTTCAAAAAATTTGTATCTAGTTAGCGACTAATAAATTCGGACGTGGTAAATTCTCATAGAATCTAAATGCTTATGTAATAGGTAGCTTCTGTTGTTCCAAAGAAATGAATTTCCGTCGAGATTCCAAGCAGGCCGCTCCAACTCGGTAGGAAGTTAAATTTTAAAAGCGTTTAGCGTCTACCACCCCTAGTACATCCCTTGTCTTATGAGAGCAAGAGGGTGAGGATAAGGATGGGGGTGCGAACATAACCTACTTTCAGGTCCCGTCAAATTTTAATATCGCGCGAGCATTGATTTTCCATTTTGACGCGGAGAATCCTTAAACAAAGCAGAGTTAAACTCCCTACAGTAGCATAACCAATATGATGTACCAAAGTGTTGGATTCTGCAAACTAATTCCTATTCAGAATATCCGTGCCCATGATTCCATTTACAGGGTTGCTCAAAGTGGCAGTTCATCTCCTGGTCTTTCCTACTACTAATTTAGCTCCACTTCAGTTCGTGCTTCAAAGTTTGGAGATTCAACCAGAATCTCGAAAGCTCATACGTGTGGATGAAGTGGAAACGGCTACCGCTACAAGATTTATCCGAAAATAATCACAGAGGTCGTTCATAAGCATTGTTATTTGTGCATTTTAATGTGAGAGTTGACCGGGGCTGTTATTATTCTTGCGGTTTTGTGGTTGTCCAAGAAAATTAGCGGTTACTTCAGAGAAGGCGTACAGGGTCTAGACTTTGCATTCTGGGCGGATGGCCACCACCATTGCCTGTCCCTTGCCATTCTGCCAACACCACACCGACAACCAATCTCAAGCCCACCTGTCAAAGTTGCCATTGAATGGGTAATTAAAAAAAATTATGAAAATTATCCACAGATTTTTAAACAATCAAATTTCACGTAATCCAAGCAGATTTACATATTTCAACGGAAATACAACAGACGGAATCCTTAACTGTCAACGTCCGTTACTCGAAGGTTATTTCCTGCTGACACCTGTCACCGACTTCCAGGTAGACTGTCACTAAGCTACAGACGTAAATGCAAGCTAGCTTTTTTTTAAAATCTTAATTTTTTTAATACCTCTATCCAAACGATTCTTTGTTCAAGTAAATGGATCTTTTGGAAATTACCAATAATTTATCGAAATCTCTATGATGCTCAGAAATGATCAAGTTGAGAAAGAACGACGCCGAGCGTCTGGCTGCGCTGTAGGTTATAGGTAGATACATAACATACATGGGTAATACGTCCGGCCCAGACGGAATTGAATTTCGGTTTCTCATCAAGATGGTGATTGTCTCGCTATCTACCTTAATTACAGACGAGTCGTCGATAATGCCCACCTTCAGAAATGCCATAACAACGGCGCACCGTAGCGTTCACGTCAGGTTGATTTATGTCCGGGAAATGGGTCGTGCCTTCCAGGCTAAACCGGCTGGTTTTAGAAAACGGTTAGGCCTATTAAAAACTTGGTAGCCAGGGAGCACAGGGAGACGCTGGTAGTAGTAGCCTAGACTCGGAATCATCTACTAGACATCAAAAACTGTTTACAGAACAGATCAGTCAAGTATCATGAATTCCACCGGCTACTGATGTTAGGATCACATTGAGTTAGATTCAACGTGTATCATAGGACCATCATAGTATCATCGTACATGTGAAGATTGTGAAGATTTCTTTGTTACTAAATCTTATAAGCTTATTCACGTTATATATAATCTCATCTAGAATCTCTGCTGCTACCCTATAAAATGTATCATTATCCTATCACACGATCCCCTCTCCCCTCAACGAGAAACCAGTATGTCCCTTGACTCTGTTTTTTTTTACGTTTACACTTATTGTTACTCCTCGTATTATGTATTATGCATCATCTATCCAACGCATACTTGGCTTATTTAGAACTCTTGACAATTATCTTTCCGGTGGGTAAGAAGCATGTAATATTCATGCCGTGAATGTAAGTGGACGAACGGACGGTACACAATACCAGAGATTCTGAGATTGCTCGCTAACCGTGACACTAATACCGGGAAGGAAACGAAGAAAATCAGGCTTAATTGGGACAGCACGAGCAACGTCTCGTTTAACTTCCTAGTATCGAGCGTCAACCGAATTTGCTGTTTCTTTTTTATACTTTGCTCAATAATCTCGTGAACTCATTTTTTATATATCGACAGAGGAAAACAGTAGATTCGTACTCGTCTCTTGAGATTCTCTGTAGCATCACAATGCCTGCAATTGTCAGTCCCTTCGATTACCAAGAAGTGCATTATTAAATAGTCATTCACACAGCGTAGCATTGGTCATGATCATCTAATAGCAGAGAAAAAGTCAACGGGGTGTCTCATTTAAAAATTATTTGGTGAGATATCATTTCCTTTGTAATCAAATCGATTTGCAGCATCCTCTCAAAGACCTAAATACAGTTTTTCCTGGTACCGATTAGTCATAGAATTATTGGCTCGCATTCCATTGATGTCTTTGATATCTACTGTTGTTTGGTACGGACGAGGATACTGTTTGAGATGAGAAAATAGAGAAGGTGTTTATAGCGAAGGCGTGCTGGTACGATTTGTTTTTGGCTGAGGACCTTCAACCTTCTTAACCACCTCCTCAACCTCCTGTGTTGTCTTCCCAATAAACCAATTATAATTCCGGCTGTATCGCCACCGTTATAATTGGAGCGGAGGCTCGATAATGGGGGTCCAAAGAAGATTAAGAATAGGATGCAGCGCGTATGGGGTGGGTATGAAAAAGGGCAGAAGAAGCGGAGTCAGAAAAGGGAAAGGGACCCCTAGGTAGTCTCGATGACTTATGTGGCTCTGACGCTATCAGCGAGGCGTCTCTGGAGTCCGGCTTGAGCCCAGGACGCCAGTCCTCGTAAATCATGCCGATCCACCCACTACCCGCCATTTCTACCTCCTCTTCGCTTCTTCTTCGCATCTAGGCATCCTTATCTTTTGGCTACCTCACTCATTCTATCTCGAAGTAACTCTGACTCTTTCTGCCAATGCCCTTGTATGCAGGGCAAGATTGCGTGCATTGACAAGATACCAGAACGATTGACCAGGTCAGGGGTCAAGAGTTCGACAAGATACTCTTTCTGTTGCTGTCGAGGAATTATTATAGGACTGTCAATCGGTCAGTGTCAAAGGGAGTAGAAAGGGTTAAGGGATAGACCGTTGGGCCAGGAGGTAGATAGAAGATAGCAGGATGTAGGTGGTAGGTGAAAGTTCATGAAACAAGTCCCCAGGGATAACGGGCGTCTTCCTGTTCTCGGTTTGCTTTCGGCACCGAAGGACTCGAGCCCTTAGCATTCATTGCCATTCAAGGGTGGCCCCGTCGAGATACAAATGACAGAGATACCCTTGGCTGAGCTACCGTATTCGCAGTTATCTGCAAGAACCATCGAGAGCCTTTTTTTCGGTTCACTTGAGAGACTTTTCTCTCCTCCCTTCGTCTCTCTCCCCCGACCTACTAGGAGAGCGGTGTAACATTTTTATTAGGGCAATTCCGACGACCCACAAGTGGTTGCGATCCTCGTTTTGAATAGGCTCTGTTCCGCACCGCGTTCTGAATATACAGGGCGATTCAGCTTAAACGGAACTGTCAGATTTCACATCTGCCATGGCATCGTGTTGATTAATTACGTCATATAATTAAATTTGCATAACTGTAACACGTTTTAAATATTTTGAATAATAAAAAAATCACTAACTATTGTGACTACAGGTTTCGTTTCTTAAAAGTACCAGTAACCACAAGTGATTTTGACAGCTGTCAAAAGTGACCAGAGCGTCTTGAGATGAATGATCCTGTACTGCTTCTATATACGTAACGAAACCCTCGCGGTATTCAAATACGCACTTACGCACAGTCACCCTACCTGGCGCATAGCGTAACGTTAAGGCGGATTTAAATGCAACGGCAACGCGACGTTAATACAACCAAGGGACGAGGGCGTGCGGCATGATGTGTAGCGTTGCGTAGACTTCGCTACCGCGTGCGGCCGAGATGTCCTCAGGATAAACGCAGGCTTTGTTCTTACCTTATGAATAAAACATTCGATAACGCATCTTAAACCATAGCGTACGTACACACAAACCCTGATCTTTCTCTCTTTTACTTTTACTCCTTCCTCCCTCTCTCCTCTCGCTCTTCTTCGACCCTTTCTCCGGTTTACTTGTACCCGCTTCTTTTTCCGGGGACGAGATTCTCGGGTTGCTGCTTTTTTCTTTTATTTTTTTCTACCGTGTCACCGTACATTGTCTTAACGTTTGGCCACTTTCAAGTTAACCTCTTGCACTCATACACATGGCACGTCCCATGGGACATACATGCTAGAGCCACACAATAGAGGGTGCACAATGGCATCAGGATATCCTTGTGAAATCACAAGGTGTTAAATGACTGTCATACTGCATTTTAAGTATGTCTACTGTATTGTCTGACGACTGTCTTACCGTACCTACTGAACCATCAGCAGGTGACCTGTTTTCAAGAAAGAAACGAGAGGGCCAAGATGAAAGAATTAAAGGGTCAAAGGAAACGAAGAAAATGGTAGTCCGGGTATGCTCTTTTCTCTGGAAGAGAAGGCCCAGTGGTTGTAGAGTCCTGTAGGAGGGTTGTAGGGCGATACGAGTGAGAGAGCGAGAGGAGAGGAAGTTAAGGGGGAGAAAAGTAGAAGTCTTCGTCGTGTCTCAATGTCTCCCTGAAGGCGCTCTGGCAATTTGTGCTTTCATTCGCACAAAGCAGCACCGCGGAAAATGCCGACATAAAAGAGAAGTTAAAACTATGCCGTCGTTCTTATTACTGCCTCGAGCCACCCTCTCTGCTGCTCTACCCTGAAGTAAGCAAGTAAGCAACTCTGCTCCGATGCCACCACCCATCTTCCACCCACCGGTATCTTTCACTCTCCCGTTTATAATGGGGTAAATATTTTCTTTTTGCTTACTTCGTCGGAGCTTACTTGCTGCTCTCGTGAGCTTGATTAAATAATTTATAATCCGTACTCAAACGTGGAATGTCATTGAGGTGCTGCCGGGGTCCACGAGGGTGGCTCACTCCCTCCCTGCCTGCCTGTCTGCCTCCCTGACTGGCTTATACAGGGAACGAGTGAACAAGTATGTGTTTCTGTTTGCCAGTAAAATCACGGGCTTGGTTAACCCCGCCAACGCTGAATTTGTATTCTTCAAATGCTTATACCACACCATACCCCAATTTTACCTAATTATCTTTATTCTTGGTTAATACCGTAATTCATGGGATCAGCCTTTTTTATACAAATTAATGACTCAATGTGAACTTGACGAATTACTTATACCTTTATTGCTTACGGAATGTATTTTAGGATTATAATACTCCGTGCATCGTTTCCCTGGAACCCCTAGCGAAATAGTTGAAATTGTATAGTGGAGAAATGTTACTGCAGAGAGAATACAGATATAGAAGAGAGTCAAAGAGACCACGTAAAAAAGGAAACATTCAGGGCTAACCTCTGTGCTCTCCCTACATTTTCCAAAATATGTCAAACATCCGACTGAGAGATGAAGTAAAAATTAAGAAAAAAGAAAATAATAGTACCGTTCCTTGACCAAGTACGTAAATGCTTTGCATGCCACATGAAATATGTCTCTGGTCTAAAATTTCATGGAGTCAGGTAACAAATTTTCTAGTCATCATGGCGCAATGGAATTTCATGTATGATCCTGAGAAGAAAAATAATAGAAACCAAAAACAAAGCCACGTGATAACTAATATCGCACACCAGAAGCGTAACAGATTATTTTCATTATATCCTTTTTTTGATTCTCTCGAAAGTTACATACGCATCGATCAAAACTACCGAGTGTGACTGTGTCGAGCTGCGACACGTCTTCTTGACAAAGAATGATCACGTATCAACCAGAAAGGACCATATGTTCCTTCCCTTGGCCTTTGCCTTTACGAGTGGCTCAACTGCTTCTTCCCTCTCATTGATTTCTTCTTTTTTCTCTACTCGATATGTCGCATAAGCCACGACAGTTTCCACGTTTCCGTTTATAGAGAATCTTTCCTTTTCTAGGGGGACGGAGTGACCAATAAAAATTAGCAGCTTGAGATTGGCAATGGAGAGGACGACGCGTGTGAGACAGCACAACTTGCGAATATTCGAGGGTAGATATGTATCCGAGTAGTTTATGCCCAGGACGCGGTGTGTATGAGTACGAGCCGTTGTTATATTCAAATTTAGTTACTTGGCTAGTCCATGATTGTACTCCAGGTGAATATTCTAATATCCCAAGGACCGTATTGCAATTCTATTACGAGAGAATCCCACGATCGGTATGGAGAATCGTCTGTTTGGTATTCATAAAAAAAAAGATATGGCACTTCTCAAGAAGCAATGAATTAGAATCGTTAGTTGAAGTTTCTCAGAAAACGCGCACTGAGTGATAGTGCAGTCTTAAATAATTGTCGCAAAAATATTGTAAGGCGGGATAACTGTGCTTTGTAACATTGCTGATTTTCTCACAGCTCATCCGACTTGATCTATCAGTTATTTGGAACGTTTCGCTCGAGAGTCGCCCCGGGACGCAATATGACATTTAATTAAGAAACTTGGGCGAGCGCGGAGAGTGATATTTGAGGTAATTAAAAATGTATCCGTCGCGGTTCTTTGAGACAAGCTGTTTTCATTGCTGCACAAAGGAGCCTCCCGGGGCTAATCTCCGATCCGTTATTCTCTCTTGGTTTTCTTGCGTCTTTTCGCTTCCTCTTCTCTCTGTATGTTCTTGCATTCTCTTTCTCTCTCTCTCTCTCTCTTGTACCCTCTCACGACTTACCTCTGTTTTCACTTCCCGGCTTCTCATTCTCCCTTCTGGTGGTATCTCTTCGAGACTTAGTTCTCTTGCCCTCTTTCTCTCTTTTTCTTTCTCTCTCTCACCACTCTTGACTCTGAGCCGAGTAGACGGGCGAAATTACTGGGGGCCAAGGAAATTCTTTTAATCGTTTGATAATCTTGTTTAAACCTGTCGCCCCGTTTAGCCCCCGGGCTTGTTAGCTCATTTTGTTTGTACGGATTATGAACAGTCTCGGAGCAAATCGGAAAAATCCTTCCCTCCCCACGAGCACCTAGATACTACAAAGATATTCTTATTTTCCAGGTTTTTACAATTCTTTTTTCTGTTTACGTTGGACATACTATGAACGTTCTGCGAACCTTTATGTGTTCTATGGGTAGTAATAAGTATTCGATTCTTTTGAGAACCAAGTCTTACATTTCACAGGAGTAAGTAAGTCAGGATAATAGAACATTTTTAGTTTATCCTTACTCTCATCTTGCAAGGAGTCACCAAGGACAATCCCTTCGGAACGCAGCAAGGGTCGCGCCGTGTGCGTCGCATCGCGTCGCGACGCTTCCGATCGTAGATAGTAAGATGACTGGGCTTCCGTAGAAGGAGGCCGACATATATATAGGTATATGTATACAAATACATACGCGGTATCCTAGCTCATCTGCATAACAGCGGCGTACGCAGCCTCGACATGAATATTTACCGGTCATTTATAAGGCTCTGGTTTCTTATTAAGCCAGCCTTGCCGTCGGTTATATTGAAAGCAGCGGGACGTACGCTGAACTCCTTGATTGATTTCGCGAATATTTATTAACTTGGCAAATCGCAGGGATGCTTTTCGATCATCTTTCTTAAGGTACACAAGTATTACTTGTTAGATGATGGACGCACAGGGAGGGATGCTGGAGTCTCGAAAGAGCCTCGGACCCACTGGACTTCTATATGTATTTCTAGAGAACTTTCCACTCGTTTGCTTTCGTGTATCTTCGTATACCCTCAGCTTGTATCTTCGCACTCAAGATAATTCACCCTGGTGAAAACGTACAACTTGTGCCTGTTCGGTGGTAGCTAATTTACAAATTCGTGACTTGGTTGCTGCGCTGTAGAAAAAGCGAAAAGAGTACGAGGACGAGGATGAGATTGAGCTGTGCGGGACGGGGATGATGAGAATAGAGAGAAAAGACAAAAATGTCGAGAAAGGAGAGAGCCTGACGAGGATGGAGAGACAGTGGAGAGAAAAGGAGAGAAAGAGAATTTTTCATATGCTTACCTGCACAGAAATAATGAGCTTGTCCATAAATAAAGAATAGAAGCAGCCCGAGGCGAATTGGTAATGAAGTCTCTCGTGGATAATTGTTATTATTGGAAAACGTTGCAGCCTTGCATTTTCCGCGTAAACGATGTTGATGCAGGTAAATAAAATGATATGTCGACAAGCTCAGTTAGCAGCCTCATCCATCCGTTTCGAAGAGCAGTCACAACCCTCCTACTATTTTGACTACATGCCTGCTTACATTCTCAAATTTATTCTGCTTCCCATATATTTATTCTTCATTTAGAGTTTACACAGCAATCCATACCATGAATTCAAACAACTGGTCTAAAAGGATAAAACAAAGGATGAAAAAAAAATCGTCTGAGAAAATTCCTTCCGTGCGATTGAACGCAAAGACTCGAAACAGTTAACACGCGTCGAAATGCAGAACGTGCAGGATAACATTCCAGATGGAATGGAGATCCCGAGTAGAGTTGGAAGAGAGAAACCTGCAAAGTGTGGTTGACTATCGACGTACATATCGCATACCCAGAAAGTCCAGGCTCGGAAGAGAGGGATGAAACGAAGGTGGTTCAAGGGGTGCACCACGTACGAAGCTTTTTAATTAAACGTACCAGAGGGTTCGAGGTTTAGTGGGCTCCAGTGTGCCCAGAGTTCAAAGCTGCGCCTCGAGAAGTCAATATCAAATACCTCCGAGCTAGACGGAAACCAGTGCACACAGCAGTGTAGTAGTGGAGTAGCAGAGCACCCTGATAACACCAGAGACAACCCCTGTTTGCAGCATCTGAGGACGCGAAAAATTCGTCTTCATCCCTTCTACCCATTTCAGTTCATCAACTTCCTTTTTTTTACTTCATTTCATCGTCACTTATTGCTGCACGAAAGTAATCGTGTAATCGACCGATGCCAATGGCCATCATCCAAAGATGCCGATATAAATGATAAGACTGGCAAAGGCAAAATCCACACGTTCTTTTCGTTACGTATATCCGTACCTACTGTTGTTCGATTGGCCGATTCGGTGGCGTGCGTATTCTTGTAATTGGCTCCGTGAGCGAGCGCGTTGCTCGATGATTGTCGCCAAGGCGATCGATATACATCACCCAAAGACACGGATGCTGACCAGGTTTACCTTCGTTTCTCGTACCAAGGAGAACCAAGTTGAAAACGTGTAAGCTTGGGAGTCGAAAGGGCCGAGATAGCGCTGACAAGCGGCCACCGGGAGGCTCGCGTGCAGCATCGCTTCTCTTACACTCTCCTCTCCTTCCTTCTCTCATTCCTCATTCTCTACGGCTGGTCTCCGTGCACTTCCTCCTCGCACTTCTTCACCGTCGCTATCTTCAGTGCAGTCCAAATACCGATGGTCCTGGTGCACATTTTGAACCTGCTGCTTCTAATTATTACCGACGCATTCTTTCGTAGCTGATTACAGTATTTTTTTACCAGGAGTAATGTACCTTAATAGTTGGAGTACAAGTGTAGGGTCCTCTAGTATGAGGTACAGAAAGAGCAATAGATGGGCAGCATTGGTCGCAGACTTCTTCACATGTTCTTCGCACGGCCTTCAGCCACGGAAGGCCTCGCATGGCAGGGCATAACGTTCAGCCAGGTTGTTGCCGAGTTTTTGCAAAGATATCGCATCATCAGTGGCACCGGTCACGGTTAGCGATCGCCACTGGACGCCGATGCAGTTCTGCTTCTCACTCTGTTATTCCCTTCCTCTGTTTAGCTCATTCTCACATTACTTCACAAGCTCTGTCTGCCTCTCCGTGAAGACTCTTAGTCGCGATGTCTAAGCGACACGTACCCGGCAAACTTTTCTCTCCGGTAACGCCTTGTAGGTACGACGCCGGCGACAACGACGACTACTACGACGACATACCGACGCGGCAGGCTAACGCGACGACAGTGTCGCCAAGACGCATTGCGTGCCGCGAGCTATCGGCAAAAAGCCCCCTCTCCAATTGAATTTATTCGCCTAACGAGTGGAGTCCCTTGCCGGGAATGGCCAGGACAAATGGCATTTGGTACGACTAACAGGAAGAAGAAGAAGAACAAGTGGAAGAAACTATCTTGGATTGATTCTTTCTCTCTCTCGCTCCTCTGTATCTTCTTCGTATCTAAGCTATAGAGTGTCTGGACTCAGGACTAAGCCTTTTGGAATCTCTAGTGTGAGGAATAAAACGGCAGACAAGAAAGGGACTTCCGGGTGGTCGAAAAAGTCTGACTGCCTTTGACTCCAGCCCAAGTCCAAGTTGAAAGGTCAGGTGATTCTTTGCACAGGTACAGTGGGATAACGACACGAAATCGTGTATGTTGAACTTGACTTTTATCATTCTCTGTGGAAATCGAATCTTCACCAAGTTCATCCCATGTCTGTACCTATGTTCAGGGTGTACCCTAGAAGGTAAACTCTGGAAAACAACCAGACTCTTTTGATGTGATCGTTCGAGCGTCCACTAGGAGATTCACGAATCCAGGAAGTGAGAAGAATCTTCCGTGGGCATTGTTGCGAGCGGAATGGAACGGAACGGAACGGAACAGAGCGGTACGGGTACGGAACGAAACGGAATCTAATCTGATTGCGCTCGGGTCCACCTAATGGGCAAGCCATGTCCGGGGACGCACCTTGGACTCCTACCGAAGTCCCCGTGTCCTCGGAAAGCTAAAGTCGTGTTCGTCCATGGGCTACGTGATACCATAGTGACGCAACCGCAGTTGCCAGTGTAATGCATCCAGCCAATCGTCGATCAGCCGATTCCCTGATTCACGAATTTTTCTCATTTCTCTTTTATTCCACCTCATAGACCCTTTTATATGGCATATCTTCTTGCAAGGATAAATACTCCACTAGGTATATTATTATTACTATACTCAAACAGTGTACACGCGTGGACTGCACGGTGTAAACTGCCTTGAGGAAGATTCCTGAGAATCCTCGAAGCACAGAGGGTAGAGTTACTCGCGAGTAACCACGGACAATTTATTCGGCGTCTGTACAGTCCCTTGCATTTATGTATCTCGCGTAAAATCAGTGTCCACGACGTCGTGAAAGTTGGATTACCGTTGGCTACACACACGACCGACGCGTACTCGCATTCACTCGACGCCTTCCACCATTTTTATTCGTTTTCTTTTTACTTGATTCTTCACGGCAACTTTTCTCGCTCTTATCCCTGGTTACTGTTCATTTGTTCCTTTTCTCGTGAGGCTGTCGCGACACTGAGTGTCCACTATAGTCTTGTTATATTTTTTTTGTTATCCTTAGATCTGGCAGATTTCGAGTAACCACTAGTCGATTTGGATTGGTCCCAGATCGCTCAGACATCAGGGGCTTACCTGCTAGTTGAGAGAACCTCCTGATAAATCCAATACTGATCGACTCGTATTGGTCGCGTAGGCGAGAACAGGCACACAGGTTTGTCCGTGTTCACCAGCTACGATTCAGGATCGGAATCAGGATCGTTCGGCCTATCTTTGCCTACCCACATTTATGCGACCCGCGTTCAGATAGCGACGGTCGCGTTTACATGAGCGAGAAAACGAATGATAGGATCCAATGACAGCCACCCTGACTTGCTTACTCACCTGACATGATCTCCCTGATTGTCTTGCTGATCTCTCAGGATTTAGCCTGTACGATGCAATAGTCCTGAAACAGATAACATTTCATTCCTTTTATCACTATACCAAATTTTGAAGATAAGAGTGTATGGACTAAACATAATGATATTGAGACATGAAAAATTTTGAAAAGGTGTTTTGATATTGATGCTGGTTGCAAACTGTATCTTGTCCTGATCGTAAACGATAATCCTTAACGACAAGCGCCGTGCAATTATCGGGTTGCATAATTGCCATCCGCTGTGCCTGCTAAAAAGGTAAATCGGTCGTCGCGACGCTGGCATGTAATATTACTTTATTAACAAAATGGGATAATGCCACGGTGTGTGACAAATTGGGAGCAACGCACGCTTGCGTACACGGAGGAAATCCATGAATCCATGAATATTCATGACGCAGGGCAGCGCCGGTGGTTGCTGGGAGCTGCGGCTGTTGCAACCGCTAAGCACACCTAAAACTCCGTTCACACGTCGACAATGCACAATACGCATACAGATGCTTAGACATTTCTTATCTGAATCTCAATAGATAAAATATCGTAATTATTTATTCCTTTAATATTTTAATTGGTTGTCATCGATTAGTTCGCCAAAAGACTCCATTTCGATTAATTGATACATTGAAATTCGTTCGATATTATCTAACTGCAAAGCGTGTCTCACAGGTCTATATTTTCTATTTCTATTCTTCATTTTATTCCTGGCAAAATAAGGGTGTTTAGATAGAAACGTTATTCCAAGGGGTAAGATGATTTTAAGTTATTCTTAGATTGCCAACGCTTGGTAAAAGGGGCGGCCGAGTCATTTCCGCAAAAGGCGAGTATGAACCGAGCCTTAGTCTTAGCTTACGTGCTGAGTTGAAATATAATGTCCGGGTAATGAATCGCAACATTCAATTACGCATTAATAACAAGGCGGCGGAGACGGGCCCTGATTAACTCGCACCGGACAATGTGTGAAAGGCAGCGGCTTCTTTTATAATAAACAAAACTGACGGTTATTGCTAACAGCGAGGACAGGAACCATAAATACATAGCTTGAAAAGTCGTTGGATGATCTCTCCTTCAGCAAGAAGAATTTTCATAATTGCTCACTGGGTGTTGCTCAATTAAATACTTATTAAAGATCAACTAGGAATTTGTCCTTGTCACTTAGTATCCAACTGGATGATCAGTCTATGTATACAATATTAGCAATCAATGCTAATTTCGTCATAAAACTGTGATTAAGATCATCCCTCACGACTTAAAACATAACGTAAAAGTTAAAAGTGGATCTCTCAAAGATTTCTCGTGGTACTGTTACACCTGGTGCTGCTTAGTAAAACGTAGTGGCTCCAGTCACGCACCAGGTTCGTGCTGTCAGGCTTCGGAGACTTACTCCGGTAATTAAACGGTAATGAGCGATGACCGGTGATGAGGTTACATCTAGAACCATCCCATAAGGGAATAAGAGAGTGGGTAAAGGTATATAAAGTCTTCTAGGCAGTTGCGAGTCTTGCAAGAACAAGAGAGTGCAAGAAGAAGAAGAAGAAGAAGAAGAGAATGTAATGGAATATAAATCTCAGGGGTAGAGTGCATTCGTTGAAATGGAGAATGCATGTGCACTGGAGCATATGTCACTATAGATGCACATCCTGGCCATAGTTGAATTCTTCATGAAAAGTATCATGATGATCCAGCAATGCTGGATATTTTTTTATCATCTCGTGATACTCTCCCTGTAGCAATTGCTGATGTAGATTTTCATATTAACTGCGCACATGCATTACAATTTATCAAGTTATTAACTGTATATTCCAGGCTGCACTTTATTATACTGAACGTGCTTATATCGAGTGTGTCCTTATGCAAGTCGAGGTCGTGAGAGAGTACAATGTGTCCTGCTTTATCTGTACTATATATTCTACAGGTAGAATAATTATGGTCGCGCTGCGGTACGCCAGGGCACGTAACGCGTGTGCTGGAAGGATTCGATTCCTGCTTCGGTAAAGAGGAGCCCACTAAGTATTCGAGATTTATACCGTCCAGGTATATATGCTTGTATCGTGTAGTCCTAAGGCGAGCACGATGCCAGTCATTATGTGCGATGACGGCACTCTGGGTGTTAAATGAACCGAGGATAATCCTTCGACGTTGTGTATCCTTGGACATCCTTCGGATTTGTCTCCTTTTCCATCCTTGGTAAGCGAGTTGCGTGTCCTGGGACGATGGGAACGTTCAGCCGTCACGATGAAACGCGACACCATAAAAGTCATTCCTGCTACTAGTGGAGGGAGGACAGTAGAGATTGGCAGAATCATTATTGGACCGAAAAGATTGGATTATTGTACTCCTTGAATTTGTTCGTCATTTTATCGTATGGTTTTACTATCGCGGAATGAACCGACTCTGCACTTTTTACTGGGGTTTTTGCCCGATGATTGCTCCTTTTATTTCTTACGATTCTCACTGGCCAGAACAATGTAATAAAGACGTCCGTAGTGCAAGAGTTACTACGCGGTGGTGCAACAACAATTCCCCACTTTACATGAACAAATATGACACTCGCCTCTTTCCCAGAATGAACATCTTCACAAGCGGACATTGCTTTCGCCCACATTTGTCTTGGCTACTGTATAGGGGATCTAAGGTACGATCTTCATTCTTCCTGGCTAAAGCATTTGCGTGCTATTGTCTTCGGTATTATATTCTGGTGCATCAGTTACCAGTTACAATATAGGTGGCATTACGGTATCATATCTTAAAGAGGAGTTGGATGAAGTTTTTAAAAAATGATGGACCGTTTATCTTTCAGCAATAAAGTTCTGAGCGAACGTTTACTATTTCAATTACCGGTTTGGTAACCGATCAATTAACCAATGAAAAGCTGGGGCATTTGATCGACAACCGAATACGCACGTGTATCGTATATCAGTCGAATTACGTTGAAGCCTAGAAAAAGAAGTCGATTTCACCACAGACCACTCACGTTCCTATTGGTTTTAATGCAGCTTGCGGTAATCGAGCTGGAATAGAAGAGAGACGCAGTGCATCCTTTATCATTCAAGAAAAAAATGGTCATTTAATCACAAGCTTACTCAACGTGGGGTCCATGGACCCCCTCTGGTCTTCAACCAGACCTTCTAGATATTAATGGCAAAGGTTTGACCGGCACATCTTTCCTCGATGATACCTTCCATTCTACTTCAGTATATTTTTTTACACGGGACTATAGAGAATTTTACTACAGACCACAGTGCCTCCACCTAGGATTAATGAGCGTTCTAATTATTTTTCAAATAAAGAACATTCGAATCATCAATAGACCCTCAGAGGCAACGCTCATTATACATTCCAGACGTAACAATCAATATGGTACACACAGCTTCCATAGAATCTGTCATCGTAAAGATATCCACATGTATTTGCATTATTCATTGGGCAATTTAGCCAATGAAATTCTTACGTTCTGAACCTCTGACTATTCGATACCATTTCTAGCCCCAGGGACAAAACCGCATGCGAGTTCATACAAGTGAATTAGCAGCGTTCACCACATACTCATACGTAATCCAAGATCGGAGTAAGATCATCAGGTGTGAAGTTTCTCTTGTCGTCGGCGAAGCATTATCAAACGTCTTCTCTTTTACAAGTAGATCCTGATAAGTCGTTATCACGAATTACGAAAAATCATTTCACGAGTCCTATAACTACACATAGGCAGGCGTATGAATATGGTCAACGAATGGGAAAACTAGATTTTAAAAATAGAAGAATCAGTGTGGGAGCAAAACTTAAGGAGAGTCTCGCTCACTCGCTTATTCCATCAAAGAGGACTTTCTCTCTTCTCTCGGCAATCCTGAGGACACCGGCCGACCCAGTTCACTGCACACACTTCACAATATGTGGAGTCCATGTACAAACTGTTACACAGTCATCAGTATCTTGCTTGTGTTTGTGATCAGTGGCTACATGCTTTACGCGTTGAGCTGCTCTCAATGCCGGTAATGATGCCTCTAGGCGGCTTGCCAATACCTTCTTGCGCACGTGAAATACGTATGTGGCATATATGTAGATACACGTCGAAGCATCTACGCCAACGTAAGCACCGTAAGCACTGTAGGCATCCAAGATGCGTAACGCGTGCTGATATAAAGCAACCCGCGCGAGCCACCAATTTCGACAACTCTTCAAGCAGCCCATCTTCTCTTGATCTTGATCCTCTTTATTCTCCTTCACGTGCACTTTTTGTTGTGCACTTGCAGTTTCCTCTTGGTGGAATTGTTTACAGGTGACACTGACGTACGTCCAATTACCGAAGAGTGAATTTACTTACTTCGATCATTGACTCGACGGCATCTCGATGCGATCCAGAAGAGAATGATGTCATCAAGACAATGTTAATTTTGAAAGATTATCACAGTGTTTACATATGGGATGATCTTTGTCTGTCGTTTAATTTACACACGGAGGTACAAGGTATCGACTGGTATGTCAGAGACTCTAAAAGGAAAAAGTTGAAAGTTGTGCATTGAGCTATGACAGTGATCGTAATTTCCCACACCTTTATAAAAAGTCTAAAGCCGCAGTCTTTCGATCGGTCGCTGATTAAAAACTAGCCTAAGCACATATAGGTAACGTCCGTATAGAGTTAAGCTAATTGACGCCTTAAGAACAGCCAAGGAAATTATAACTCTTCTGTATGAACTCTGTACGTAACGCTATGTAAGTGTTTGATTCGTGACCATTTACCAGTAATAATAAGTGTTCCAGTAATGATAACAATAATGATAATAAAAGTTGATATGTCATATCCAACCCCCGTAGCAATTTCTGGTTTTATTCTTTCTCCGGGTACGTCAGTCACTCTCAGTAGGGCTACTCGAGGACTTATGAAAGGTGTAGAGCCAAGAACGCCGCAGCATAGTCCCGGCACAAGATGGACGTTTCAGGATAAATGTAAACACGCCACTTGCGAGAGCATTTGATCGATGCGGCGGCCCCTTTGCCGCCTGTGCCGCCGCCTCTGCGGCCTGTGCCGCTTGCGCCGCGGAACCGCTATTAATAAGTTACTAATG
This sequence comes from Pachycephus smyrnensis, assembly GCA_030142225.1. NCBI lineage: Eukaryota > Metazoa > Arthropoda > Insecta > Hymenoptera > Cephidae > Pachycephus > Pachycephus smyrnensis. The sequence continues at coordinate 115,459 of JARQST010000176.1, forward strand.
GAATCTCGACTTACGTAGGCGGACCGATAAATTATCATGGCAGAAGCGTACCAGCAACTCGTTACGTGCACGGCTCGATGTGATTATCGAATGGTGACAGTAATTAACATTTACCGTTGCGACATCTTCACGGTAACCACTGCTAAGCTAAGGACCATGCGGAATAGGCTGGACCAAGATCTGCTCAGAGGAAGCAACCTCAGTATTGGAAGCATCGAGACTTTCTTTACGCAGTCACGTATTCTCTCTCTCTTTCTTACTAGTCTCTCCTGAGACTTCTCTCTCGTAGATGTGTGTACGCTTTGCTCTCTTGAAGAAGCAGATCGCCTACGTAAGCTGGCGTAACGCACTGACTGTATCACTATAGAGAGAAAACACATCAAAGTTGCCTTGGAAATCGTGAGATCCTATTGACAACGTAGTGACGGGTTCGGTTCAGAATGGTGGACGTTAACGTTACAGCCAATTACGGACACATTTCGAAAGGCCGCCGAGAGCTTGTAATTGTCATAATGGGGACGATATTGTTGCCGCATGTCAATTATGGTTTAAAATATGTATTAGTAGGATTGTAAACGGTGGTAGCCTTCGATCCGAATAGCCACAATGCGTAATAGCTGCCTGTCATAACATGATACTGCCCCGTAAAAACAATCACGAAACCATTTCTGTCATTGCGAAATCCTAGAATCCTCATCGATACGGCCGAGCGAAGTTCATAAAAAAAAAGTTACTCCTGTCTAGCATGTGTTACCTCGGTATCAACTATGTACTGTACAACAGTAACAGCAAAATCAACAGCACGGATCGGTATCAATCCAATCAGAGCCCTATTGTGTTCCTAGAGAATTAACCTGCTTCAGCGATCCGTAGAATTTCTCCAAGTGACTATTAGAGCCAAGTAAATTGGTCTAGCACGGTGTATTGAAAATTACCAAATATTCCATAGTCATACGTTTACACACGTACAATTTCTCCAATTGGACTGTACGTCAAGTAAATATAACATAGATCTAGCAACGATTAATCACGTGGTCTAATAACGTTCATTTGATTATGGAAAGCAACGTTCCTTGATTATCCATAATGCTGGGACGTTTTGCCAAATGCCACAAGCAGAGCTCATTGTAACGGAATTGGGCCTTAGGCATCTCTGCGCCAAGGAGTTGCATGCTGTGCTATGGTTGCACGATGTTACATGAGGTTGCATGCTGATATCGCTATGCGTGGGCGACCGAGCGAGCAGCCGAGTAAATCGGCTAAAGCGAGTAAGCGAATGGACGCTAGGCAGGTGGATGGTTGCCCCTGGCGCTACCACTGCGTAGCCCTAACCCATGCAATCCAGCACATCTTTAAATTCTTTTCCATCTTAGTTCCTCTTTATCCAACCACTCCATTCTCCTCTGCTCTATTCCGTTCTGATCTATTCAATGCTCTACCTGAGTACGCGTAGCTATCTGCATCTAAACGAATTTCACGAAGCTTCGTAACAATCTGCTTTTCGTTCCCCGACTCTCTTGCGCTTGGAAACAACTCAAGTTCACCCAGGTACAAGTGGTCTCACGATGCACTTCCGCTTCCGGAAAAGGTTGCTTCCGTAAACTATATTAAGCTCTACTGTCAGCAGATTCAATTTGGATGGAAACGTTCTCAGATATACAAAGTCTTAGAATCGCAATCAGGATGACTCGAGTTTGCGAATAGCGTTCCGCGCGACTTCTCTTGCCTCTATAATCGACGTGCTCCTTTTCCGCGTTATCCTTTCCGTGTCACTGGTCACGGGAACATGCACGAGCATCTATGCTACTATGGACTCACATGCATTTGCTTATACGTTAGGTAAAGTTTAAGAAAAATTCAACTGGATGAGTCGTGCGTGCGTTCCTATACAAAGAGGACACTTAACCATCGGATTATTGGCAATGAGAAGTTTTAACAACGCGGACGTGAACTTAAAGATTTTATATGCTGGACGTAATAATAGATAGGAGTAAGATAAGGTTTGTTTGTGTTCGGTCAGGAGCTTGGAAGCATGTGCGGTGATTGCCGTAACCATTGGGCACGCCTGCCTGCCTGCCTGTTCTGCATCCCTACCTTGCTTACCGACCTGCCTGCATTGCCACTATCTTTGGCACAGCACTGCACCGAATACACTTTACTTCGAAGAACTGTATTGCATCGTTGCACCTACGTGAGTATGACTTATCTACCTGTGCTAGAGCAGTGGTTCTCTATTCATCTAACCAGAGTATATTTCGTGTCACGGTTACAAGATCAATGACGATTCATCAGATTTATATAATAAATGACGTTTGAATGAATTGAAAATTGTGCAGTTGTAATCATCGGCTAGAGGATCAAAAATGACAGAATTCGAATAACGCTGGTTATACATGAATTTTCAAATTGTAATGCTTCGTGCTCCGCTGCTGTTGGTAAGGACTAGTACGGTTCATCAGCATGCAAATCGTTCGACGAGGCCGTGGGTTCAAACTTGAGATTCATATTATCTGTTGGAAGAGGTTACCACTCGATATGGAGGAGACCCAGGTCCTGGACACGTGGTACACGTGGTACTCGTCCGACATCACGCATGTCGATCACGTTCAGCGCAATCATTATCATTGATCATCCCACCGCCTTCCTCGACCCGTCGGCCTATCCACTAATTGCGATGGTACACTCGACTTCTAGGCTAAAATAATAATCCTTCCTGGTTGCGCAAAAGATGTCCGTACCCTGTGGATGCGCACTTTGCGCACAGTACTGATCTGGTCATTCCCTATATGAAATCAAAGAATGGAAATACCATATGCAATGATCAGTGAAGAACATAAAGAACGGAAGTCAATATCACTCCTGCCAGTGGAGATCCAATTTTACACGAGATTTGCTATACGAGATATCGGATGCTGCAGAAGCGCAGAGAAAGGATCACGATATACTTGATTACTGATTGGACGATCTACAGAGAGCGGTGTCGTTCCGTATCGGGATCGATGCTCTCTCAACTGGTTACGTAACCGCCAACGTATGTCGATACGCTCTGCGTACACGTTGCTTCCTACCATAGAAACTCTCTGATGCTTTCCCTCAGCGCCAGGTTAAACCGTTGGGTTAAATCGAGTAACCCCTCGGCTCAAGTCGGGCTCTTTCAAGGGCAGCAAACGGTTTCAGCTCACGTGTACCGCTCGCGAGAGTTTTTGCGCGGCTGTGCGCGCGCGCGCGTCCGCACTCACTGAGAGAAGATGAGCCACTTAGTATTCCAGCCGCGGATATTCTGGCTAAGAGGAGTCGCTAAGCATACCGCTGACGATAATCTCAGACGCGGAACTCGGATTAAAAGGAGTACCTTCGCGGAAGGAAACATGGCGGTTCCACATATTGTATTGTTATCAGGTAAAAAAATGGTTTGGTTGCTATTGATAAGTATGGCTGTCTTAAAGATGGTACAATTTCTTGAGACTCCTTTAGGTACCTGACTTGTGTCCTGGTTGTCCTGAGACATACATCTCTTCGTGTTTATACAAGTGTACCCATCTTGATTTCTGATAGAGTAGGTAATGCGTAGCGGTTAATTCGTGACCCGGGGCGTCTTTGATCGTCATATTGGAGCGTGCAAAGTTAAAGGTAAGATGGTCTGCGCGAGATCAGAGAAGCGCGTGAGTGCCCTAATAGATTATTAATTTACACGTCGGTGCTCGAATGCAGCCGGGCCATTCTGACGGGGTGGAGGTATACCGCCACACCTGTCCCAAACCCGTCCCAGTTGATTATCTTGCATTATGCAAAATGCGTTTTTATCGGGAACCGCGTAATAAACGGTTGTCCGTAACGGTTGACATAATGCGTAGGCTATTACGCGGAATTGAGCCTTTTTACTTGACAAGGTACCCAAATTCAGGCACAAAGTCATGGCCCTCGATTCTACTCTGTAACATCACTTTACTTAATTTCTGCATCAGACGTACCCATTCGGGCTTACAGAACTTTTCTACATGCGTTCTCACACATTCCGTAACGCGTATCCAAACGTATGGTTACTCCATGTATAGATATATGTATACACGAGGATACATCAGGTCTCATGGTGTAACTCAGGATGCATACGGACATATCCTTACCTGAAATTTACAACGTGTGTTATTTACGAGGCTTCCAAGTTCAGCACACCACATGTGTATCATATATGAACTTCATAGAGTATCTCTAAGATAGGAACTATCACGGTACGTTACAGGGTTCGGATAGAGTCCCGAGAGAAGAAGTCGTGCGTTTTCCGGGATTAGCATTAATATCGCACACTGAACTCACCAGTGGGTATAAGAAACGCACGAGCGCAATGTGGATGCGATTAATGGCCGATGTCGCCACGAGGTACGACATGCTAAACGTAAAAATAGAAAAGTTTACCGGTCGCACGTTCAGTTCCTTGCCGGTTGGGGGGTTGCTGACTAGGGACTGTATATACCCCGTTAGAAATAACTCGCTCTCAAGGAGGAATGAGTAGCGATCGTTTGCAATGACCAGCATCGCCTCTGCATCTCCATCTTTTTCCTTCTCTCTTGGCGGCTGGATAGTCAAGTCAAGTCAACTCGGCCACTTGGAGCGTTGCTGGTAAATGCAGGTAAATGCACGTGCACAAGGTGCAGACGCAGATCTATATATACATAGATATTCTCAACTATATAGGAATACACTCTGCAGAGTCCTGCTGGCGAGCGGATACGTAAGATAGGCTAAAGGCTCGTTTCTAAAGCGATTAAAGAAAGCGACACACTGCATATGTCACAGCGTTCACACGCCCCAACTGGCACCCACCGCGCCTATACCCACTGCCGCGGCTGATAGCGAATCGCATTGCTGGTTGCCTCCTGATACTCTACTACTCTCCTTGTAGCTGAATAGTTGCTCCTCTATTGCTACTATACATCCTTGCTCACTCATGCTCCTGGTACAGCAACCATTGCTGGTTGTAAGTGCCGCGTGACTCGTGACTCGCGGCCGAGAGATGCAGGTAGCTCGAAAGTGACCTCACACCGTGGCAAGTGTATATCCGCCTTCTTCCACTGCATTTCCAACGGTGCGATGCACTCTTCCTATGCACCGGTCGGATCAGCAATATGCTCCCTCCATGATAAGACCCGTGTAAAAAGAGTTACTACACTCACGCCATGCACTTTGGTCGCTGGTTTTGCTACTTCCAAATATCCTATATTATATAGTGAAAAATCATGATATCGGATCTCCCTGAAGATTTCTGATCTTAAAGTGGATATGGCGGAGGTTATTGGAGCCACGAAGTGGGATTTAACCGTAAAATAAACAACCTGGTAATAAACCGGCAGCGGATGCGATGTCCAGCGTTGTAAATTACCCTGACGGGCTCTGACGCTGTGTACGGACCACGTTTTATGGAGCGACCTGCACAATTCCCGGATCTCTAGACTGATAGCTCAATACTAACAATAACGATGCACGTTGCTCCACGTTCTCTTGTTCTACGTAGCAGCTATGTGACGTCACGTCAGGATCGAGTATCGTGCCGATATCCGTTTGATTGACGCCCAAAAGTATTTGGAGCGGCGCCATCTTTCTCTTGGCTTCGTATTCTCTTGATCTTGCTGAGCAAAAAAGTGACCAGCTATTAATGTGCCAAGAATCACTTTGCTTCGTTATGCCATTGCTGAGTATTAAATGTTTTCTATAGCGTTACCAATTGATTTCTTTATTTCTCATTCTTCCTTTTCTCCTTCTTCTTCCTTCGACGTACTCTTGACTATACTCTCTCTTGGACTCTCTTGGCCTTACCAAATGCGAAGGACGACCAATGAATGGCTATACTGACGCAATCGATGATCAATTCAATCGAACGATCGAGTTTCAATAAAGAAGTGCTTACTGATTTCTTTCTTCAGCCGATTATCAATTACGCAATAACGTATCCACTAATAACAATACAGATTATCTATCCCGTGTAAATTTTACACTGTCATTATATTGTAACAAAAAAAAGACGGAACTCTATAAATTTTCAGATGTCACGATATTCGGCATCTATTTGAGTTTCACTGGGCAGAATATAAAGCGGTGTCCATGAATCGGCCTTTAACATTATCTCTCTATCATTTCTCATGTACTACCAGTGGCAAGGCACTGCTCGATACCATCTGTGAATATCTCCTTAGATAGGGAGTAAAATGTAGAATGGTAAAATGTTTACCCATAGGGAGACTCGATCGGGCACTAACTTCCATTTAATCTGTCGAACGGACGTGGGGGGATGTCACGGTATATTCCGACTCGACGACGGCTTACCGGCCCGTTACCAATGTTAAATGAGTCCCACGGTATCCCAAGACACGAACTAATGCCCGCGTCTTAATGCCTATCGGCTACTGCGCCCGATGTAAATACGAGGATTTCTAAGACCTTAATGAATCCACTTTGCGCCGCGTCACTTTTATGCCCTCGCCGAGCGTCCTTCCTAATGAAATGTCACAGGTGTCCTACCGATTGCCGACTTTAAATGCCGCGCGCTTCCCATACCGCGAGCATGTAACAGCGCGTATTGCGCTACCACTCTTTTCCTTTTTCTTCTTTTTGTTACTCTTTCCTTTCTCTCTCTCTCCAATTCCACCTTACGTAGGTGTATCATGTAAGCCTTACGTGAGTAACAGTTTGCCCGATAGGAGAAATGGACTGTATTCACGCAACTGGACGCACTCGATTCCTCATCCTTTTTTTTATAATAATCGTATCTAATCCAAGCAGATGGCACTTTCCAATGAGCTCATCGAGGTCAAGCATAAATTATTATTTTTTAGTTTTGTCAGCTCACATTCTTCTAATGTTCCACTATCCCACTGCAGTGGTCAGTATGAGCTGTTGGACTTGGCTCTTTCACATACGTATGATATACACATGTAGGATGGGTTGGTGAGTAGGAGCTTGTGTATCGCAGCGGAGGAAACGCAAGATTGTTCCGCTGGTTCGTCCCCTCAAGGCTCGAATGATCCACCCACGAGGAAGCAGTTTCTACAGGCAGGCAGGCAGGTGAGGTGTCACGAGGCGTGCGAGTAATATATCGTTGGCTGAGTTCGTAGGTGGGTGTGCTCGTACGTACTCTCGGCCTCTTGGCAGATAGCCATGTTGGTATCTTGAGCCCCTGGCGCTAAGAGAAACCAGAGAAAGACGGGTAATGCCGGTAATGTTTTCAGATTGCCATTAGCAAATGCCAACGTGAAACATACGCCCGCGCTCACCTGCCTCTTCTTTCCTCCAATAGTCTCCACCTTCATCCTCCACCACCTCTTCACTCTTCCCCTGGTCTATACTATCATTTTATACTTGCTTCACATAAAGCCCATTCAGTCCTTACCATCATCGAGTGCAGATGAACACGAACGAATGTACCATTCGTGCGAGTCAATCGAATCGACTTATTTCCATTTACTGTAGTGTATGTGTACATAGGTGTAAATACGTATATGGGATGCCACTGCGGAAAGCTCTGCTTTCTAATTTAAAGCCGAGTAATTGCCGTGCTAGGACTAATTGGAAGTATTACGATTTATACTTTGACACGGGATGTAACATCTGCCCCTCCTGAAACGTCCTGTATTACTAGCATGGAGTTCAGTATCCATGCGATTGTAGGCAATCATACATATTAATAGCATATATAAGATACGGGCCTCAGGTTCCTAACGGGACGTCTGAATGCTTACACGTTGCTACTCCTTAAGCGTATCCTTCGTGCAGGACTCTTCGTCCGTAAAAGGATAGCACGTTCTCGCTAATTTCACGTGCATACACTAGGCAAGCGATCTGCGGGATATGTAGATGGGTAAAGAAATATTCTTGTGTGGTCGGAAAGAGAGAAAGACAGCTGACCAAGAAAATAAATATGGAAAAAAAAAATTGGGTGCCGAAGCTAATCATAGGCCGGATTCACAGAAGAAAAATTAGTAATCTTACTCGCTGGACGTCGAGTCAGAGAAAGTTGGACGCGTAACCTTAACGACCTCGAGTAGGAATGGCCGACGAAAGGAATAAAGTGAAATGTAAATCCTAGACGAGAGACGGTGCCGAAAGTGATCTTATAGGAAGGTTGAGGCGTGCTGATTGTGCCGAAGTGCTTAGGGAATTGTAAGTGCTGGAATTATAAACTCATCTCGAGTACCTCGGGTTAGCTTGACGAACGTTTGTCGGGATGATTAATCGGTCGGGTGGGGAACGGCGAACGGCTTTGGTAGGAGAGAGAAAGAGAGGAGATCAAGAGGAAAAGAGAAAAAGAATGTAGAAAAAAGAATCACGCACGCAGCCAGAGGGAGCGCGCGATTAAATTATCTACACGCATCTTAAGTTCCGGCCGCATTACCGTTTTATGAAAACGCTCCAGGACCCCGCGAGATCCGCGTCAGCGCGTGGATATTTAAACGTTACGTCGAGAGTCGCAGCTATGAGAATAAAGCGAAGTACCGGTATCGTGTACTCTTGCGTTTTCTGATGAAGTGCGTCACGCTTCTGCTGGACTTAAAAAGCCATTTATTTTATCAAGTATCATCTTGGAATGACTACATTCACCCCTTGGTTCTAGATCAACCATTTTCATCAACTTCAACCTTAATTTTTTCACATGGGTCCACACGTCCAAGATTGATTATTAGGTGCGACAATTTTTTTAAAGGTTGATACCTGCTGGGGAACGAAAAGGAAGAAGTTTGAAATAATTTGATAATCGGAAACGAAGTATTTGGCTGATAATTGAAAATTCTGTTGCCGTTGACGGAAATGGCTACCCTGCGAAAGCCAGACACCCCCTTGTAATGTATTAACGTGCGAGGAGGGTCGGCTTGACGTATGGGATGTATCGGTGAGTGCGTGACCGTGCGTGACCGTGCGTGACCGAGACTCGCGTGCACCAAGCATCTTCGTTGAAGTAAGTTGTTCCTCGTCTCTCCGCGACAAGAAAAATATGTTAACAAGATCCCTCATCGAGGTGCGCACTCGGTCTTCCAATTCTTGGCGCTAGTGCGAACGCGAGAGAGATGGAGAAAGAGAGTCAGAAAATGTGATTGGCACGAAGCACGTAAGAGTTCTCGCCATTGACTTTTTTTCATTTTTATTTCTTATACTTTGAACGTAGTGACGCATTTAAAGGAATCCTAGACAAATGATCGAGATGTACGATATTCATTTCATAAGCCTCAGAACGCGTCTTCGTACGAACTGCAAACGCCATTCTAGCCTTACGTAATAGGAATGTAAGATCACCGTGGACTCATGGAATTCTCTTAGTAGAGAAAGATCATTTCACGTAACTCCGGTTTGCTCCAATTTCCAAATTATTCCTGTTAAAGTGGTCCAAAAGTCATCTCTCGGTCTCTTTCTCAATAAAGAAGGAGAACGAGAAATAGTAGATGCTATTATAGATGCCAATTGCCATAATGTCACTGTAAACAGTGAGTAATGGCGTATAATTGACAGACGAATGGAATTGGCAGCTGCGATGAATTTAAGATGCTTTGTAAAAGTGAAAGGATTTATTTAAAGTGAAGATCGGGACCAGTGGGTCTTGATGGGTTCGGTTTGTCTCGAATTTATCATTGGCATGAAATAATAGTTAGGTTCTTCTCCATGTAACCTCGGGCAATTGCATGGCTAGTCCAGGTACAGAGATTGCGGTCGTTACGGATCGTCGCAGGGATCGCGATCTGGGTGCGGAGACAAGTTGTCGAGGTCCAGGATAGCGGGATAGTAAGTGTAAAGAGAAGGTGGCAAAGATAGAGAGAAGGTAGAATATAGCGAGTGGCGAACGTAACAAGGAAAGAAAAGAGACAAAATAAAGGAGATGCTAGGCGAGAGGTAGTTGCCATACCGAATAGGACAGTAGAATACGTCGCCCCATATAGCAGACATCCTGGGTCCCATTGCCATAGATGGGATAACGATCGAAATCTGCGTATAGGGAAGTGGTAGGAATGGCAGAAATGGCAGACTATCAGAATGGCCGGAGATAGGTACCTGTTAACCATTGGATAATTCTCAAGAGGGTCCTGCTCCTTTTTGCGGATACGCAAGGTGTGCGCGGCCGCTACCATTTGTGGGCGAGGCGATCGGATCTCAGTTTGTCTGTAACAGTTACGTTACAAAGTACTGCTTGGAGGATTCTCAGTGATGGTGATGATGGTGGTGGTGGTGGTGGTGGTGGTGTGCAGTTGCACTGGCATTGCCGCCACCACAACGTTACCTACCCCACTGTTCTGTCAGCCGACTGCTCCTCACCCGGCCGCTGCTTATAGCTAGTGGCCGCGCGGGCCGCGCAGACCGGCCGGATTTCGAAGGAGAAGACTCGCCTACCAACATAAATTTGCCTGCCGTTTGAAATGCCGCCGCGTAACTCAATATTGGAGTGCCTTAACTATCCGCCGTGCGGGATTTAAGGATGGCCAGGTTCCACGTCGGGGCCCTCTAATGAGGCCGGGTGCCGCTTGGGTGCCGCGCGCTTCTCTTGGCGTGGGTGAATGTCTAGTGCGCGCACGATTAATAGTACCGCAAGGACGGTATAAGAGGAGATAGAAGATTCGAACGCTTTAGAAGAGGCCACGTACGATACGATAGCATCGTTCCGCCATCGTCCATGTCCTTCTCTTCCTTCGGTACCTTACAGCGCATCCTAGCTGATTCAGAAAATCCCTTATGCTCGATACTATACTGCTATTATCAGACGACATTCACTATTGGCATCTAGGAAGCAAAAGGACTTTATGCTGCTATTGAGGGTTTTTAGTGTCAGGGACACGATTCTTGGCTTTTGTCACCGAGGACGAAGACTCCGTTCGAAATAGTAGTCGGCATATCTTGAGAGTTCAATGTCTATCTATTGCTGCAGAGTTCAGTCACGGAAGAAGACTGCTGGGTCATCTTTTATCTAAAACCGATTAAAGGTTCTCGGCATTCTGAACAATCTTAATAAATGTAATCAATTCTGCAATTATTATGAAACTGATATTTCTACAGCAGCTGTCAAAGTTGATTGGTGTGTTTGAGGTGGAGAGTCCTATAGAGTCTCCTACGTCACTAGCACGACCGATCTTTATCTCCACGCTTAGTTTGAACCACAAAGCGCAACAGTCCCACGCACGCCTTGTCAAGTTATTAATCGCCACATAATTCTACAATTACAAAGGTTAATCCGGCGTTTTCACGCTGCGGGTTATGCCATGTCGTTGCTCTCCTGTTGCTGTTATGCTTGGTGGCGACACCTTCGCATCCTATCGAATATCTACTCGCAAACGCCAACTCAACGACTATTTGTATTTCTCACATTCGTTAGTCACCTTTCCTCCAACACATTTTAACGTATACAATCACACGTATACAGTTACAGTTGACAAATTCCTATCATGAATAATCATTAATATTAAATTATCGGTTCGAGTGTTATTTCCACGAAAATATGATGTCAGTCCATCTCGAGTTACCCTGATTATTCGGACGGATAATTTTTTTTCTATTGCCATGTAAATCGACCAATGGGAATGGCGCACGATTCCAAAACGATTACCATTCACTTCCCGGGATGAACGTAGCCTGGAGCTACGTCTATTCAGGACTGGTGACACCGTAACTCGGTATTTCCCGACGCGTAATATACCGCGACCAATGCATAATGCGCAGTTGAAAGCCAGACTCATTTGTTATGTTGGCCGACGAGAAGGAAGGATACGACAGGAGTTGGTATACATGTAACCATAAGTAAGGAAGAAAAAAGTGGAGAAAAAAGGAAAGAAACTAGTAGCCTCGTTGTACCGTGACGAAATTACTGTCGAGAGATTTGTCATCGAAAATGGAAGAATCCATGGGAATCGAAAAGAGGCTGCTATTGTTGTTGTTGTTGTTGTTAGTATTATTATTATGAATCATGAGTGTAGCTTGAAAGTCTAAGCAGGATTATGTGTGTCTAGTGGAAGTAGTGTGATGCCTCTTAGAAAATTATTATCTGGACGCAATTTCCAAGTGTAAGGAGTGCCGCCCAGGGAGGAATGAAAATTTATCGCGCATTACACATGAGAAATCGTGCCTTTCGAACGCGTTGCGCAAAGCCTTTCTACGATTCAGGATAGGAGCAGCAAGGAGTAGGGAAATATTAAAAAGATAGTGGAATTAAAATTTGTCACCTCGAGTCATGGACAGATTTATCATTTCATAATGTACGTGAAGGACCTCACATGAAGTCTAGAAGACTTGACAGACTATAATTATACCCATGAGATCATTATCTCCCTTGATAATTACTCTTAATCCTCTTAGGCTACAGCTACGTATGACTCGAACATCCTATGGATGTAAGGACGTCGTAAGGACATGCTGGGGACATTGTACACTGTGTGGGATGTGACTTCTTGATATTTTCTTTCCCATTAAGGTACTAGGAGACACTACTCAACGATAATCGGTGTTCTAAGAGATCTGGCATTGTCGTTTCGACACGGACCAGCGAATATCTTCCTTGCGCAGGTCGTCTACAGTCTAGAGAGAGAGGGAGAGAACAGAGGAGAGAGTAAAGAATAGAATGCTATCCCTTTACGGAACCTCCTTTCATAGTTACGTTTTATCTTCGTGAGCTACGTGAATGTCCTAGCGTGGGTGTGGCAAAAGGAGCACCTTAGATCAAAGATGGCCAGGACACATTAACGTCCTCCTGATACGTATGCATTTACGTTAGGCACGTGACACAAGAGACTTGGAGAGTCCAGAACAGGATACGGTTATGTTTCCGTGTGTCATCATCTTCTAGTACCCCAGAAGAGTACTCAAGAAAAGAAAGCCGAGAGGTTCGTGATCCTGATATCCAGAAGGCAGTGGATACCAGAAGAAATGTTGGTGAGGCAGGTCGGTTGCTCAGCGGCTCGTGTCGGGAAACGTGATATAATTAGCGGAGATGCTCCGATTGGCACTAGAAGCGCATTCCAGGTTGCACAAGCCCGTTAAGTGACATCGACTGAGACATAACGTCGTAATCTTTCGCATCGATGTCCGAGAATCTAACCAATTACCCAGAAGGCAATTAAAAGCTGGCATCGATGGCTCCAACTAGTAAGTGGGAGTACGTCAGATATTAAGGACAAACCTGAAATCTGACAGGATGGGATGGTTGGATGTTGTGTAATGGAGATTGAAAGAAATAAAGATTTGATCTTGGATGTACTTCCGGCGCCTCGTTACATCCCTCCAGGAATCTCCGCACCCCTCAGCCAGCACTCCGCAATGATCAGCCTCTGGAATTCGCTTGAGAGTCGCCAGAGACCAAAGGAAAAGGAACAGTGTACCGGAGTATAGTGCCTGTGGTGGAGAGCAGCAAAGAGGAGCCGCTCCCCGAGTTATATGGCGCTATCAAATGCGCATCTTCCGCTATCTTAGCCATGGTCAACAACCTCTTTACCTTGGTTCGCCTTATTCCACTTTATAATAATATCTCTGGACCCGTGCCCTGGCGATACTCCCCTCTGATCTCCTCGAGCACGTTGGGATCAGGGTAAATCTGGTACCCACCTTAGAACCTTCCAACCTAGCGGAACGTCATCACCTTCCTTGATGATGGTTGCCCTCCTGAATTACCATACCTACCGGATTATCTTTCCGGCGAAAACATCTCCATCGTCTCGGGCACCGCGAGTAACCCGATAAGCGAATTAAGATTAGCAGCTTCTGATGAGCCGCTGAGAGAGTGAAGAATGGAATTTGCATAACGCGCCCAAAAACCGGGTGACATGCGACAAGCTACTTCTCTTCTATTTTGGTTAAAGATCCACGATCCAAGATCGATCTATCTTGAAGAAGCTGTTTGCTACTCTCTTAGTCAGACGATCAATTATGATCACAATTATGATGTGCCTGATGATCATCTAATCCGGGACCGAAATTCGATATTGATTTCTCTTACTTACTTATTCTCTGGACCATCATCCTCTTGGTTGGTTTATTAATTTCTGTCTTCATCATCTTTTTTCTTTCTATTGGTTTTGGTGACCTTCTATTACGCGTTAGCTTATACCAGGACTTTCGTAAGAGAACACGTCGCTCGACCTGGCGACCATTCCGATACCGCTAAGTGGAGAGCAATCGTTTAATTCAAGAGACTTTATAGGCCTGGATATGACGTCATCGATACAAATGGAACGTTCTGAGCGACTGAACGGCAAAGGCGGCATTCAGTGTGACTAATGTCGCGCTATGAGCTTTCTGATAAAATAAAGAAATACGTGAAAGTGTCGTGTTCCCACGATACGAGACCGTTCTCGTGTCACCGCTTCTTGGAGGAAGGCGTTATCTCGATTACCTTTCCCTAGATCCTCGTTGTCCACGTTCACTTAGATCACCACGGAAAACATAACTATTCAGCAATGAAAAAATATCCCTGCGGTTTTCCGTGATTACTTCTTCGTTTTATAGCCGAGATCAATGAGGCGAAAAACTGCACGAGTCCATGAACCATACGGACTTTCTCCATTGATACTTCTAAAGTCATACAACAAAGACTGTCTATCAATGATCGTGACGAACTGTCATTAAGATCTATATCGATTCAATAAAGAATTTGACACTTTATCACCCAGGGCACTGGTTCCTCTTATCTGAGCCTTATCTGTCTCATGGAGAATGATCTTTGATGAAGGAAAAAACATTTTCACAAGACAATGAAGCGAATGATAATGTCACGGTTATAAATCAGTGGCCACTCTCATTTCCGAGTGCAGTGTTACCATCGAAACGAGAAATGACAGTGAGAGTTCAAGCATGGCTGGTATACAACCGAAGGATTTTTTCAGAAAAACACAAGGCAGGTTACTTCATGACAGAGTGACACTTTCTACGGATGGAAGTTCAGGTTTGGGGTCAACCAAGAGGGTAGACGGCAATCATTAATAGTCATCGCACGAGCAAGCGAGCCAGCGAGCTATGCAAGCGAGTTGGCAAGCACTCCATTGTCCCAAAGGGAAGAGAAGTGGATGACTAGAGGAAGCAAAGCCATCGCGGCGTTACGGTTCTGTCATTATTGTGAATTGCGGCAATGAAACGAAGGCGCGCGGGACGTCCATCTTGGCCGATTCAAATGTCAAGATAGCCGCTGCCATCCACTCTTCGGGAATAGATTGAACGGTGAATTATTCGCCGTGAGTTTATCTCAGCGAGAAATCAACGCCGGACTCGACACTAAATTACAGGGTGGCACCGGTGCATATACAAAGGTGAAACAAACGTACCATGTGATAGACACGCTAACACCTTTTTCAGATCACTGCGAAATTTTCCCATAGAGTACCAACATTTGCAGAATAATATCCTTAGCAGGTTGCCACCATAACAGTAAGTGCAGTGAACTGCACCCAGTTCAACGATAAGACAAAGCCAATTCCATTTCTACACTAACCCACAGCATCCAAGGATTGTCATTGATCAGGAAAGGAGCACTCGTACCACCATCCACTATCTAGTAGCTAGTGTTCCAGGACTCGGTTATTATTACAGGCAATCGCATGGTCACCTAGTACCTTAATTCCAAGGTATATACCGTTCGAAGGAACAAGATCCCCCAAGGCACCTCGCACGCCCTCCGGGTCAAGGCAATCCACAGTGCGTAGGTACTCACACTGCTGACTCCTTCGCTATCGGTTCTCAATGTACAAGTCTCTTTCTCTCTTTCACTCTCTTTCTCTCTCTCTCTCTCTCACTCTCAAAGTGAGAGCCTCGAAGAGGACAAGAACTATAGTGTATAGCGTGTAGTATGTAGTAGATGGAACCTTCTCAAGATCTCATAGTTTGAGCATTTGAGGACCTGAACACATGAAGAAGGTATGCTCCTCCCACAGCTCGTAGCTCACATCTTAACGCACTGACAGTTGACAGCTGTCACCTTAGGCTCAGGCGACAAGACACGGGGACGCGGTGATTCATTCTCTATGGGGGGCACATGGATCCAGCGACCTCCTGTCAAGGTTCCCTCGGCACATACCGTGAGGTGACATCGCTCTCCAGGTAGATCTAATCGTTAAATAAACACTCTGCCATCTAGAATGCCATTCTGAGAGACTATGAAATCGTATCGATTATACGGCCATCCTTGCCTCCAGGACTGAGAATCGAAGGATTCGCATTCAGAGACAGTATGGAGATGATTGGCTCGAATCACCGTGAAAGATGAGCTGCTTCGAATGGCTGCACTACATTACCTAATGGATGGACCATACTGCAGTGACAAGATGATTGTGTAATTGCGAGTCTTTCAGCGGATATGCTATCAGCGTATCTATACTCATCTATAGAGCAGGATTTTTCTAATTTTGTGTTATGCTGGTTTCTTGTGTCATTGACTAACGGAGTAACGGACCCCCATTACTTCTTCTCCAGGAGATACCAACGTTCCCTTCCTCCCTTGTCACAGTCACACGAGAAGCAGGAGAATTCTCATCGATTATCTTAAGAGACAAATGACGGGAGACTCGTGAGATTAATGAGCTCTCGCGAAATTGGCTTCCTTGGAGAGACTGAGACAGTCTCCCGCATTGTTTTGGCGAGGAGAGGACCTAGACTCCTCGATGGTTTGGATTATTTTGAGAGAATAATAAAAATATTGGTCAACCATAAAATGTAGGTTCTCGTGACTGACAATTCATGCCAATTTACTATAGGGATTTTTACATTGGGTATTTCAAAGGTTGCAGGTGGCGGTAAAGGTTTGCGATTTCTATCTGGAGTACCTATCTACCGTAGCGTTATACACCCAGTTTCGCAATTTTGGCGCTTTAGATCTCTGACGGCTCGTAAATTAACGAGCCTTGGTAACTGGACTCGAGGCTGTGGCAATACTCGTGGCGACGTGCGCCACGTTCGCGATGGTCACCTGTAAGTCTACGTGGAGGACTGCCACTCCGGTACCGTCTCCAACGACGTAATAAGGTCGAGTGAATGCCGCGAAAGAGGTCACATAGAGAGTCGATCTCGATGAGACCAGAAGGTAAGAGGAGGGAGACTTGTCCCCAGCTCACTTGAGGATACGTAAGATTCAGAATACAGAAACCATCTCACGAGATATTGTTTTGCTTTTACGCGTCCATACTTTGTGAGTGCATAATAAAAAAATGTAATGAATTCAAAGCACTTTGAAAGCAAAACCAGCAACCCTTTGTGAGAGTGACGAATGAGAAAAGAAAGAGAGCCGGATGACTATGAGGAAACTCTTCAGTCCATTTACTTTCTTTTTTTTTTCTCCCAAGGGTACAACAGATATCAGACTTTATGTATGCATTTCCATCATAGGGCGCACCGATTAAGATGCGAACGGCCTTTAAAAATGCATGCAATTAACTCTACCGGCAACCCTCTCGTAGCCTTTCTTAGCGCGGTAGTTTTGAGCGATGCTACCCTCGAAACCCCTTCTACCCTGTGACAAACTTACGACCCCCTCGCCGTCGTTAATATCAACGGCACAGGCGAAGGGTGAGTATGATCTGCGAGCCACGAATGCCATAACATGATTTCGCCAGAGTTACGAGTCGGGGTGGAGACTCTACAACATAGACTCCTCGAAATCGATATTCGCCCGGGATGAAGTACACGGCCTCGGGGTTAGTCGACAGGATCGCCCTTGTTAAAGTCCTCGACCATCCCCAGGGACAAGCCGCTAGACCGGCAGGAATCGTTTCTCAGTACACGATACCGATCTATCCGGTCAAGAGAATCCTGGACAAGATATTCTTGACACTTGGCCACTCTCTTGTAATAATATAGAATCTTACACGTTACACGTTGCCTAGCAACCCGGGAATCTAGTACTGTGGATACTGTTACTCATTTACTCACTTAATCCTTTTACTTTTCATCCTGCTGAACTATCCAGTTTATGCGTTTGACTTTTGACCGGTATGGTTATTAAGAAGGTTCGTGCCGTTTAATGATCTCGATGACGTTGTACCAGGACTCGCGTGTGTGTTATGCCGATTCCCATAACGATAACTATCTGACCTGAGACGCAGAGTATCGGAACTCGCTGCGACATAACCGAAGCTGAATGTCGATCTCGTCTCTTGAAGTTTACGACGGCATAAATTACATGGGGAATAAGTTTCACTTGTCGTTCGAAGAAACCACGTGAGACTTCAATGCGACACGCTCTTACTGCGGTTACGAAATTTTCATGGGATTAATGAGACCCGTGGAAAATCTTATAGAGAAGGTCACGTATCGTCTATGTCAACTTTTATCTCCTTCGTGGGAAGAGAGTCCTGGGCAATACTTTGCCAGGCTAGGAAACGAATAAGGCTTCTGGAAACTCTTCTGGAAGATGATAGTAATCGCCTCTGATTATATTGAAACCGTCAGCATCCTCTTCGGATGGAATGAAGACCTCACGGTAGCAACTTTTTCTACTCTGATGAGCTTCCAAAGACTGTACAAAATTGCTGTGCTGGGATTAATTAAGAAATATATCTTCCGCGTATAACCTAACGTGAAAATATTGAAATTCATAGAAATTCCATGGGTCTTTCTCATAATTGAGATGTGTTTATTCTTCCGTCCCGTTGCTCTTAATATTTTTGGGCATCTCCTTGCCGATCCACATACTATACTTTGGACACTCCTAATGCATGCATGGAAGCCGATACAAGAGCATTGACAGTTTTTTGTCTCGTGTCATTATGACAGGCGACGGGACAAAAGAGTGCCGTCGACGACGCAGTCATCTGGAACAACGGCATCGAAAGACTCGACATCCGCAAAACAAGAAGAAGAAGAGGAAGATAAAAGAGTAAGTATAATAAAGTAGAATATGAGAACCAAAACGAAAGTATAAATAGCACGGCCAAGAGTTCCTATACTGACATACTTTTTGTACCTTTCCTCGATTCCCTCCAGCACCAAATAAATCAGCATCCACAAAAAGGAAGTCCAGAACCTGAAATGTGGAATACAAGTGCAAAAGGTGATCCGCTCGATGAGCCGGAACTGTCCTCCTGCCGGTAGAGGCAATCCGTGCAATCAATTTGCACGAGCGTGTATCGTGCGATCGCAGGACCGAGCGCTGGATCAGGCAAGTGGCGGATTGCGGCGTGGTCGACGGTGCGTGACGCTATGGCGAAGCCACAACAGAGAAGGCCGCTCCGATGTGGACGTTCCACTTGCTGGGCGAAAAGTCTGCATGCCATCGCGCACTATTTCGCAGCCGCGCGTAATCGTGACGTCGTTATTCTCAGACGCGGATGCCTTCGCCACAAAGATACTTGCCGACACGGACGATATAAATTCCATAAGATTTTGGTAATTTACCAAAAAATATTGAAGAATAAAATTCCCAGATTTTCCATGAAGTACAATACCAGTGAAAATCTTAGTAATTTCTGTCTTACCTTGCGTTCTATGTAAGATGGCGAACAAGGCAGTGTCGTGAGAAAGCAATGTAGCAACCGGTCGTTACGTTAGGCACCAGCCAGAAGTCTGTTAAGGCATAATCGCTTATCGGAGTCATGCGACTATCGAACTAGCGGTTTCAAAGTTTTGCCCAACTAGTGTCGGTTGCAGCTAGCACAATGGTGGCCGAATGGGCCAAAGGGTGAGATGGCGGTACGATCTAAGAACTAGTATAGGCAGTAGCTCACTAGCTATATGAAGGGAGCGATAGTGGGTGAGCGAGAGAGAGGGGTGAGATCGCACATTCTCACAACGAGGTAACACCTTATGCGTCGCGTGATACCAGTAATTACTCAAAAATACCTCGCTAGGAGGCCCTGTTCTCGCTTTAGCTTAGCCAACAAAACGCCTGGCAATTGGTCGTTAGGGTATCGTGCGAGTAAACGCTTCGCGTTTCACCCACTTACTCGTTAAACACCCTGAATATCGCTGAATATCGCGTTTTCACTCCAGTACGCGACTCTCCTACGGAAATATGCGGAAAATCTCATGAGCGTCGTGCATTAGGTACGTGCCTTATTAGGTAGCTGGGAGACCATCCGATTCTCAGCTCGGTCAGCCTTAAGTAATTCTTCTGTGTATTCGAATAGCCCTGAGCGCTTAAAAGAAACAGAACGGTTATAACTTAAGGCCAATTCATACTCCAATTCTCTTGGGTATCCGATGTCTACTGTCTCTTGCGATATCCTTTATATGAAGTCGTTACCGTAAGGAGTGCCATTGTCGATTGGGACACCGATACATTTAAGTATCGACCATAGATATCGATCTTACAGGCCCACAGTATTATCGATCGATCGATCGATTATGTATTTATCTTGAAAATACCTAATACCGATTTCCGTGCTAATAATAAACATAGCGAATTAATCGTGCAGTAATACCCGTATCAAACTGGAAATTGTATTGCTTCGTAGAATTTCAATGTTCCTTGATAAGTTCTATCCTTCCTCTCATTCCCAAGAAGGAAGGTAGAGAAGGTAGAGAGAAGGCCAGGGTCATGGTGTTCGCTTCTGGCATGTACTTATGTACATACGTAACACCATGCACATATATAGGCAGGAGCCTGTATTAAACGGACGGGAGTCTAGTCCCAAGACTAGTAAAACGGACAGGTACAAGAGGCCTTCCGCCATTCCAAGTGATACCGAGAGCTTTCTTTTTATCCGGGTCTTAGCGATTAAGCGACTCGCAGCAGTGGCTGATTGGCAGCCACGAAACGTTTAATCGCGCAAGCAGATGTAACTTTATTAACCCCAGAAGACCTCACCTTTCTCGTGCACTTATCTCCCGTTTCGTACGGGATTGATATGCCAATTAGCGATGGCTCGGGGGCCTCGATTCTACGTATAGCCACGCGTCCTGCAACGCTTGTTTTTTTGGATTTTTTATTCGTCAGTTTAGAAATGCCAAATATCTGAGCTTTCGAGTCTTACGGAAGAGACGGGCGCAAAATATTCGACTCTCCTTCTGTAACGAGTTCTTTCACGAATCAGACGAAGTTAAAAAAAATCTTGCTACTACTTTCTCCCGCAAATTCACATTCACTTTTACATGTGAATTTTGCCACGTCTTTCCGACTTCTGTCAATTATCTTAACTCGTGAAATAACATGATGTCTTAAGGGATCCGACTGAACGAGGAAGTCTCGTTCTGTGAGGTCATTGTCTATGTGGGCAAGCATGTCCCGACAAAGACAGGAGGCAGAGAAAAATAGCCAAGATGAAATCGGCGAGGCTGAAAATGTATGACAAATAACACGGGTGTCCACTCCGGAATGAAACAAAACCCAGCAGCGAGGATGCCACACGCTTTGTTCCCATTGTACTCGGTGTCGCTTCAAGGTAGCGTTGCATTCAGTCGAGTGCGGTGTCGGGTCGCCATCAGATGACGCTTGATAAAGGGACAACAAATTGGTACCACCCGAATGACTCTTACTCTTCACGGTAGGGTACGCGTCGATAAACAGGATATGCTTTTGGTTTGCGTGTGGCGCTGCAGGAACAACTTCAGTGTATGATCCTTAAACTCATATGTAAAATTGGAAACACAGTCTCTCCTTGCGATCCTTCCAGAATCTTTGCTCACAATCAGTGATTTCGAAGATGCCAATATAATCTCGTAGAAATGTCTCGCAGCTGTTCTTCGGCTATGGACGTTAAAATAAGGAGTCTACCGTCGCAATTGGAAATTGTGGCTTGTTCGAGGAGATGATGTTCCTTGTAGTCTGACAGCTCGCCGAGAACTGGGCGGAACCAGTGATTGACTGGGATGACATTAACAGTTATTAAATCAAGATAGCCAACGGAGCGGCAGTACAGCAGTGATGCCCCCGACCATGGATGCTCTACGGATGAAATAATAATGCCTGGGTTTGTACAAATACGTCGTGACAAAGAGAAGACGGTTGGCTGGTTGGCTGGCTGACTGACTGACTATATGGTTGGTAGGACTGGCTGTTCGAGAAGCTACGAGGCAGTTCAATCACGAGGTACACGCCATTCTGAATGAGGAACTCGTGCCATCGAAGACAGTGGCGTAATCCTACCGTTGGAGATCATCAAAAACTTGTTTGGAGGATCAACAAAGATCTTGAGAAAAATTGTTTAACGATTTTATGGTAAATGGCAGGATTCATTGATATTAAGTAGAAAGTTCATAATGCTTAAAAATGGAAGAGAAACGAAGGAGTAACCGAGGTGGTAGCTGAGACTCTCTCGAAAGGAGTCCGTTGACTAATGAACCGTGTTCTCGGGTGCTTTATGCGGTCAGCCAGTCCCGTTTCGGTAAATTACAACCATTAGGGGTACTTATTCGCAAGGGCCGATTATCAAAATGTCCATCCGCGAGCAATTTTCGTTAAATTAAACGGGCCGAATCAATTACCCTTCTGCAAGATAACGACTATATGAAATACCTACACTATACAGAAGTGCTTGTATATATAATACATATATTACGTACATATTGCGGCTTTAATGTACCATCAAGAGAATTAAATTTTTCGATAAGTATCATAAAACTTCTCAAAATATAATTTTTTAAAGAGATAATCTACGATGGGAGATTAGTTGAATCGCTATATTGTCAATGCTTCATTCTTTTTGCAAAGACCTCTTTCCACATGGTCATCGGCTATTCGAATCCTCAGTCAGAGAGGATTGCATTGGCAGGTACATAAACATGCCTTGACTCTGAAACATGAGAGTTTATTGTATGTCGATATAAGGGGACATGGGAAGCGAACCGAAGGTTGACAAGCGTGACGGATGAGCGCCAACGCGGGTCAAGGAGCGATACGCCTTTTAAGGTCAGCGACGTGTGTCCCAAGACCAATTTCCTGAGACAGGCCTTAAATACCTACGAAATCAGAGTTACAGCAGCTCCACCTTATAACTGAACTTCCATCATCGATTTTCTTTGTCTTTGTGGGTCGAGAAATCGTCGTGAGATAAACATTCGCGACATATCGGAATATGGGATAAGGCGGCAAAAAGATGGTTCGGATTAATAATGGTCAACTTCAGATACTTTTTGTTGGAATGGGGACATCTTCCGCCAATGGTCAATGGTAATGGTAGTAGTTATTGTTACTGCTGTAGTCGCTCAGGCAGCAGTTATGAACTCTTGGCTGATGGAGAACGACGAGCACGATGTGACGTGGCATTTAATAAAACCTTACAAGAGACAAGATAGATCAGAGAAGTGGTCAGGATGACCAGATGACCTCAAGCTCGAATCATCTGATTCGAGTGGAGCTACAGATAATGGATTCACAAAATTTCTATCGATGCGTTAGGGATGTAGAAGTAAATAAAACAAATTTTATCTTTCAGTACCAAGATAAGAACAGATGAGATTCTGATTAAGTTCTTGCCTGCGTATATCTCAGATGTATCCGTTAGAGAAACAGAGAGTCGAGTATGAATAATATTGATTCTTCAAGATCATTTGACTCTTCAGCAATGACAGGAACCTAGTCTCTCTGTTTAATCAAAATATAGTAAAAAGCAATAAATAGATCTCTAGCATCATTTCAATGATTAATACCTAGAAGGATTCTCTTGAACTCCATTCAGTAAGAACCCGACGAAAGCTTCCATATGTTCAGGTTACTGATTATGGTAAATAATAAACAATTCACTTAGTGACACTCTGATCAGACACATGGCTTTCACAGACGTCTTACATCCTACTTGGTACTTGAAAAAAGAGAAGTGTCATTAGGCTGCGGATCTTAAATAAAATTCCGGAAGCTCATCAGGGACGAGAAGGTCGCGCTATATCTGTGGCGATGCGGAAACGAACCGTGAAGAAGTATGATTTATCGACGCAACCTCGTTATCGTGAAAGCTAAAGAACCAAAGAGCGTTATGCGAGAGGAGTTGTTCCATTGAGTCGAGCAGGCAAGAGGGAGAGAGAAAGAGAGAGAGAAATTTAAGATGAGCCAAGGTGTTGGAGATGCTGCAAGAGCCAAAGGAATCCTATGGGAGCAAGGAGAGTAACAGGAGAGGAAGGAGAGAGAAGCGAAGAGAAAGAGAGAGAGAGAGAGAGAAAGGACTAGGGTCAATTTGTTAGCGTACACACCTGCTGCCGTTCCAGGACAATACTCACTCACTATCTAGATCTCTGGGAAAGGTCCTCTTACAGTAGTAGCAATGGGGCTGTTGTGATATCACCTTAAATAATCGTGTATAGCGTTTCACTCGGAGTCTGGTATAGCCATTGTCCTTGCTCTTAAGTAGGAAGATACCAAAAGCCATCTTGGCTTGTTCTATCGGAGCAACTATTCTAGCTGTTAACTTATATTGGATTAGACCCCGTGCAATGAAGAGGCGGAGTCATTAATCTAACGTGATGAACAAACAATGTCATTCATTATGATCACTTATTTATCTATACCGGATACGAAGTGAATCGGTGCCGGTAGTATCTTTTGAGAATGTTATCCAGGATACTCGTGACCCGCAGGTTCATGCGAGTTGTGCCTTTTATATTTTATTTGACGCGAGTCGCGTTCCTGAGGAGCGTCGAGACGCGAGACGTAAGGAGGAGCGTCGGTCTCGCACATCGATTCACTTCTCCTGTCGAGAATGGCGCCGCTCGACGTCCCGATAATCCGCGACGACGTTCGATGCGATTGGAAATTAAAGATCGATCGGTAACCCGGTGACTCGAGTGAATCACAATCCAGCCGGTACACTCGTGTGCCACATGCACTTTATATGCACTGCCAGACGCCTGCAGTGCTGTTACGTTTAACACGGGCTCAAAGCGTTATGCACGTTCACAGATACTTGGATGAGTATTCGCGGAGAGCGAGTATGCAAATCGCCAAACTGCAGGAGAGTGTCGACGGATGCAGATAAAAGTACATTCGAGATACCGAGTGCAACGAGATGGGGAAGACAATTGACGGCAAGAGTCTCTTGAGAAACCGCCTGAGAAGTTTCCTAATCTATAAAAGTTCGATAATGTCAATTTGATATCGGCTACCTTAGTGGCTACCAGTTATTTCGAGTATCCGAAAGATAGAGACGGGAGCTGGTGGAATCTTTTTGGTCCTTCTTCTGTCTCTTGAGCTCCCAGGAGATGCAATGATCGCAATCGTTCGTGAAAAGAAGCTTCGATCAGTGACCGATAGTCAAACTTCTTTTTTCTACCTTCCTTTTCTCCTCTCTCCTTCTCCTGGGATGAGTTTATTTTCGTATCGGTAAGGACAAGAGAGATTTCTTTACTGGTGCATCTTAATTGGTCGCTCGGTATGCAGTCCGATCGGTGCATTAAGTTCCTCAGAGGAGTTGGCCGCTCTTGCACAAGATGCCGGACATGCCTTACCTCGAGTCCCCGTTAGGTTTGTCATTCTGTCCGAGTCTATCGTCTTTTCCCTCTTTAAATGCCTCTCATGGTGTCACGAACCTTCGGCTAATTGGACGCGATAAATTCGCTACGCCATCGTGGCGAACGCTACCACGAACCGCAGCAGCCAACAGTCCTTTATTTGGATCCTTTTAAAATGCAGCCAGAACCGATCGGATTCTCCAATGCCACTGAATAAGGAAATCCTTGCACATACGCATATATATAGTCCAAATACAAATTCAGAATTCGCGTTGAGAATTCATCATTCATCCATGTCCCTATATATGCACAGAAATATGTCTTTCTGGCATGTAACATGAAACAGGATCGAGTATTCGTATGGAGACAGCTGCCCATACGTATCCACATATGTAATACAGATGTATAATATATGTGCACACAGAGCGTCTGGAAACGAGTTGCCGTAGTGTGGATACATTTTCAATAATAAATCGCGCGGTCCGTGTAATCCGTGCACTATGACGCGTACAAAAGGCAAGTCAATAAATCTGTCAATATTAATCCACGCCTAATTGATTCCATTAGCGGCAATTCTCTAGGCCGCATACGCGACGCAACGTGAACGTGAATGTGGACACGGATGTAACGTAAAGTGAGTATATTATACACATATGAAGGCTGCCAGCAGCAGAGTGTCTGATCTGCATTAGCTATATAGCGTTGCGTACCTAAGAATGGGTTCTTAGGTCAGAACTTCGACGAGAACAAGGGGTCATAGGTCAGCTCCCTGTTGGATCCTACCGTTGTTTCGGTTTGAGATATTATCGCCCTTTCGATCCGCGCTACGATCGCCACCACTGTCTGCCTCTTGCTTTTTCAAAAGCCCTCAAGTATTTGATCCCTAGGGACTTTTTTCTATCTGGATGCTCGGCTACTGAAAACACTTTGGATACATTTGAATCACCTTCTCCCCGTCCTACTGGATTCCGCATATGTGGGATATGCATGTGCCGTATGCATCACCGGATTAATCTTACCGCTGGCAATGTGTTCTCAGTTGCCAATGCAATTTCGACATCGTCCCTGTGAATTTCGCAAACGCACGTGTCTCAGCGGGGGCCACTATAGTCTGAGATACGTCGATCCTCGATCCTCGTATTGCAAAATCAACCCGGACGAGATCTATTAAGCAGGATCATTTGTTTCGTACAATTGTATAACAGCGGACTGTCAGGATTAGAGTTAAGGTGAACTGGACGAAAGTGACTATGAAGGAACGAGAGAAAGTCAAATGATCTTTTTAGAGGGCATGTTTAAAGTTAGATAGAGACTACGGACCGAGAGGGATGCTGGGGACTGCCTGACGATCAGGACTCCACTAACCCTCGTTACGGACATACCAAGCTATAATCAATTTCACACATTGATTAATACGAAGTAAATGAATACCTGGGAATCGTTGTAGAGCTCATGGCTCATGGCTCATATAGCTCGGATGCAGAGGATAAAGAGAACAGAGAGGATGCGTGGATACAGAGTACCGAATGAGTGCTAGAGAGATGGGCTGCAATGTACAATATAGGCAAGAGGACGGGAGTGAATGTGAGAATGGGAGAATGCGAGAGAGAAAGAGGAGCAGAGAGATGATTTATCCAGCGTGGGTCGCGGGGTGCTTGCCACGCGTAATTATCATACGACAGCCGATTAAAATTGCACCGTGTTCGCGCTCAACATCAATTTCAGCTAATTACATGCATTTTCATGTCCATGGCCGTTTCCAATGTGCCGTTTGCCATTTCCAACTTGTGGCTTGCACTGTTGCACTGTTGCAGCTTGCAACTTGCCGTCAAGGTATATCTCGTGCGAACCCTCGTCCTAGGAAAAATCGGCCATACGTGCTGCCAGCTCCGAGACCGCTTCGTCTAGCTAGTAGGTAATCATTTTCAACCGTTCCAGGGAGAGGATCGACTTCGCGAAAGTGCTCGTAACTTTGGACGATTACAACGTCGACCCTCCCCGACATTTTTTTCAGAATTAACAGCCTGCCTGGTTATTTCGGAAATTACCGTAGAATAACACTGGGAATTTATTGCTTTTCAGTTTTGTCGAATGGCGCGTGAACGTTCAGCTATGTTGATTTCGATCATTATAATTGGCCCCGGTGCGTATGAGTTATAGAAAAGAAAATTTGACTCACCCTGACATGATGCCACTGATATTTCTTGGGTGATACTGCGATACGCCATCTTCTCTTCTTATTTCCAACTCGAATCCTCGACATCCTCGACTCTTCCTACGGAAGCTTCGTTTTCTTCTCATCCAGGGTACGCTGGAGGATATCCTCGCGGGATATCTCGACCTTGGTTTAGCTTGCAAGCTCACGTAGGAACTATTCGTGAGCTTCATATTCTGCGCAAAGCCGAGGCCGTCGCCCCGGTCAATCGGTACGTTACTCCTTTCCAGACTCTTCATTTCGCAGCAGGGATCGCCGAGAAATCTTGGTCGATCGGTCACCGTTGAGAACAGGTCCTTATCCGAGACTGATGCCCTTGAACTTGGTAACTTTAATTTCGGGACGCTGGACTTTATGGATGTACCTTCCACCAGATGATTTCTATCGTCTGATTTTTCTATTAGATTCTCTTTGGAACTTTGTGAAAGTTCAAATTTTGATTTGGATGTACCTTCTTCACAATTACAGGGATTCTTGATGAACTGTACTGACCCCGGAATTGATAGATAGGACGTATCGTTTCCAAGAGTTTCATTACTGGATGTTACGGAAGATTCACGAATACTGATGGCGTGTAAATTCGCAGCTGTATCTTCCAACTCGGCCACGCGCTTTTGTAAGTGTGCAATTTGTTGATCGCGCGCGTGCAAGAGAATCAGGACTTTTTGAGCACGTATTTCTTCGCTCCAAGCATTTCTGAAAATCAAAAATAATCGCAGCGTTGAACAAACAAACAAATAACATTGGAATCCATCACAGTTTCGTCATCGTCCAAATATTCATTGAATGTGCCCGATTAATATCCAGCGCTCTCATTAATGGCCGGAAAGTACAGCGCAAAAGACGTTGCTCGTCTAGCGAGTTGGCCAGGACTTACAGTGCTTAAGGAAACCGAAATAAATTACGGCGCGGAGAGAGGTGCATATTTAATTCGAGCAATTAATGCCGTCTTGTAAAACACGCCGCTGGGGTGGCTGTTGCTGTAGCCACCCTCTATTTCAGCCAGTAATGAGCCCGATAAATCAACTGCCTCTGCACTCGAAACTTCGAATAACATTGAGCGTCTCTGCAGCACGCGCTACGGCGAGGGTTGGAAGCTTCAAGCTTTCCCAAATGCCTATAGTAAACTAAGAGAAAGCTCAATGCATCGTCTAAGAGAAATCTGCTTGACTGAGAGAAAAGAGAAGCGAACAGTGCTGCTTGACAGTTTACTGAAACAAATGGCATCTGGTGTTACGGGCACTACTTGATAATATCTTGTCGTAGTTAGGCATTTTTTTTAAATGGGTCTTATCAAGACCGGGTCTCACACAAATCCCACTTAATCCCCTCCTGGAGGGGCAGCCTCTTTTCTCGCAGATTTATGACGATTAATTAGGCATAAAATGCTCGTCGCCGGTTGTGAGAAAAAAATGCCACAGATTGCTCGAGCTAATCCTCCCTCGACTCGAGCTGGCGCCACAAGGCTGCAAGGGATGATGACGCCTCGTGACGTTAGTCTTAAGAATTCATTAAATTTCCGCTACATTTATTAGCGACGTTCCCTACTTTCTAATTAAATAACGTAACAAATGTGTAGTCTGGCGATTAAATCGGATCGCCTATCTGCAAACGAGTCTTGGATTAGCCTATTGGATTAGTACTGGTCTCCCTAGTAGGATGCTGCAGACAGAAGGGACAATTCCTGCTGTCATCATTATTCTCTGTACGTTATACTAGATTGACGATAACTTCACTCCGTTATTATATGTTTGATTTTACTGAGGATATCCAGAATGTTTCACGGCTCTATCTACAGTCACGGGCAGTGCCACTAATACGGCTTATTAAAATTACAAATGGTCTGTGTCGAGGGTCTTGGACTGCTAACCACAACTCGTCTAGGGACAAGCCTGGCTGGTAGGAAGATGCCGAGGAGGACAAGGGTGAGTACTAAGTCAGTCCGTATGCGTACTTTATACTGCGAACCAGGACGTTGACCACCAAGGATTACTCTGGCTGACTCTACATGGACGTTGGCTGACCGCGAGAGGAGCACTCCTGCCGCAGCATTGTCCTGGATTAATGTTATTGCCTTACCGATTCTCTTGACCTCATGGACAAAGTCGAATTAGCTATATCCAGGGGACGTGAATTGCCATGGGTTCCCTAGAAACCCTAAATTCTACCTAGACCTGCCCCGGATATTTGCTTTGTTGAGTGTATTGAGTGTGTTGAATATGTTGAGTTCAGCGAGTTTGACGTGTTTACTGAATCTCTGTAGCTCGTTGAGATACTACCTGAAGATGGTCCACGATAGAGAATAAGGGCATTGGAAACTGGCCTTCCCGACACCCTAGCCGGCGATTGCTTCGCCACCGATATTAATAACGATAATTGCTTGCCGGATGATAAATGATCGGCCGTGTCATCCTGCCGAAGATGGCTGCCCTATTCTATTCTATTCTATTCTATTCGCGACAACGATCTTCATCTCTTCATAATTAAAGTCGGCTAATGAAGCTTCCATAATGACAGCTGACGTGTACCTACTCCCTAGCACCGTATTATATCTACAATCAAGATCGTCCGCTTCGGTTTTATTAATAATATTTGATTGGCTGGATCGATTTGCGCTACGTTCACACAGCATGGAAACGTCTTAAGGTATCTCAGTACCATTTCATGAGCTACTTCAGATTAATCCAGCCGATGAACGTCATCCCGTATAGCGCATCATACTGAGGTTTAACTATTAGTATCTTTAAGAACTTCCTCTATCCTTAGGCGTCGGGACGACCAATCGGCATCACGATGTCAAAAGCCACGGTGGAATGTCGAAGAGTCATCCATCGTGTATCCATCAGACAGAGTTCTCAGTCCGGTTCCCACTAGACGTCAAAAAATAAACAGCCCAATTACGTTTGTCGGGGACGCTCGTGACAAGGGCCATAATTACGCTAAACGATTTCTAAGCGCGTTCAAGTAGCTAACGATTGTAAATGTGGCGGCGAGATACAAGAAAGCAGCTGCTCGTCCTGCTTCCCCTCATCCCGTCGGCTGCCATTCGAAACTTCAATCCAACGTCACTCCTATGGATTACACGTCGAGGAATAATCAGATTGCATAAAAATACATTTCATCGATAATCAAAATTTTGTTGAATTTTTTTCGCCGAATAGATTTCCGAGTTTACTCTGGTGTGAACGATACTCATTCTTAGGACATTAATGCGGTATGGTTTAGCTAGGTCGTTAACGATCTCGCCCCTTTCTGCCAGAGGGTTCTATGTATCTGACAACTAGTATACGTAATACATAAGGCAGTGGCAGGGCACTCGAAGAAAAGGCTTGAGAAGGTATCTGTCTGTCCAGTGTAGGAGCAATCGAGGTGCAAGTCACGCCGTTGGGCCGATCGGGGCTTCTGAGGTTAGAGAGACGAGTTCTGGGCGTCCACACCTCACTCTAGTGTGGCGCGGATGGCGTGGTGGTTCGCTCTTCTATATAGGCGGCTCTTCTTTTAAACCCCCTTTACTTTTCACTACCGAAGCGGCTTGGAATCCGCCTTATTGACAGGTTCACAGCTTCCGAAGATCCCCTTCAGATCCTACTCGACGTACCTACCTACCTACCTACCTACCTACCTACCGACGTATCTACCTACCTACAGGCCTATCGATCTTCTTATTTACTAGTTTCCTGGATGAATCGAATAAGTGTGTTCTGTCTCGAGGACGAAAAATGGATTTTGAACACTTCAGGTTACCATGCCTTGTAAATGACATAGACCAGAGTTCTCTTTGAATTGGTATATAGCAGTGAGAAGGATTTGTCGAAGACGGAAAAGGGAAGGATGGCGAAAATGACGTAGAGGCCGTAGTAGCCATTAACACCTCCTGGACAAATCACTCGATTTTCTCGGACGATTTTCCCGCAGCACGTCCAGCAAATAAGGAAACACGATGTATCACCCGAGGGAGACGACAGGACGGGAGAAACAGGATAGCAGGGAGGTGGTTTACTGCCTCCCGGTAATGACGAAACAGATGGCCTCCTGCGGGATGCGAGACAGAGAGTTCAAGGATGTGAGGCAGGATTCCACGTACGTGTGTCCCACAGGAAGAAGGGAAGAAGGATCTCCCTGATGAAGTGCTCCCATTATCGGTACAGGACAAAACCTACTTCCACGGCTCCAGGAGACTTTATTACCCGCGAACCCGCTTCCTTAAATCCTCTTGCGACGATGCATCCTTCTTCCGTCTATTCTGTAATTAACAGCAGAGCAACAACCAACTGCTAGCCACGTTATACTGTACAGCCATGTTTTTCTTTTAGTCCGTCCTTTGTCGTGTCTCTTCCACATCCCTTTGTTCTTCACTCTCATGGTCCAACATCCCAAAATACAAAACTACGCCAGAGTACATGCACTGTCCCATTGCATTCGGTAAATTCAAAATGGAGTTTCGATTTCTTGATGTCAGCAAAATACCATGATCCAGAATACAACATCAACATTTTCATGGTCACTGCAAAACTGTAATAGGGATCGGACGATGACGTATAACATTACTCGCTGATGTAAATACAACTGTATCGCTTGGGATAGCAAAAAATTTTTAACTATCATATATATCATAGTCCACTATCCATCCGCGCCCGAAGTCATTTCAATTAGAATTGGATGTGAATCGCAGAGGATCAGAGAACGAATCGTGAGAGAGCCATATTGAAGTTACGTTGAGGCGGGACGCAAGCGGAAATCTGATTCCAGTGAGCGATACTCGCTCGGCACAATACTCCAATTAATAAGTCAGCCCCGAGGCCCTCGAACTAGTCCTAGTATCAGAGTTAGTGCCGCATTCAGGTTAGCCACGCACAGAATCTAACGTGATGAGACATTGTACAGAGGATCTCTAAGGTTGTGCAGCATCCAACTTGCTAGTTCTACTACCTGGCTAAGTACTTTTCCTTCTCACTGAATTCGACCCTTTTATCCTTTTTGTCTCGTCTTCTTAGCTTTTTCAGAAAAGCCATTTATCTGTCGGGATACCGTTCCAATGTTCGGCTTGTTCAGGCTCGACTCGTATCTCCGCGGTAGTCGGTTAGCTGCACGGGTGGTTAACCCACGAAATACAATATCTCAGGTGAAACGAACGATGCCGATAAGTCCTAACCTGGTAAACTGTTTTTACATTTTGTGGTTCGATATAGACGATACCGTTTTCTGCGCATTAAAAAGTAGAAAGAAGCTAGGAAGCAGCTTTTCAACTAGATATAATACCGGCTACATGATCAGTGAATGGACGTCCCATGAATGTCCTAAGAGTGTCCAGAAGTTCTTAAGGTACTCGCGACACTCAGAGTGCATGGAAACTGCAGAGGTGTCAAGAGAGTCATGGATGCATCATTAGCTTGATGCATGCAACCATAATACATATGTGCGTGACTATTCACATGGAGAAACATCACTGGTAACGAACTATTCATAGCAATCACTAGATCCATACTGCCCTATGGATACTCTTTAATATTAGATGACGTAACGGTTGCCTAGTCTCTTTACCTTATGAGATGAGAAAACATATATATATATATATCCTGTAGGACTGATACTCTCCAAGAAGATTGAGTAATACTTAGCCTGTCAATAGTGTGAAATTGATACACCCATGTGATCACATGCTCCAACTTTTTATGATCAGATGAAAGAGAGAGAATTCAAAATTGAATTTCATAAAAAAGGATACAGCCAAACGTTTTTAACGGGCTAGAAGGATGATAAGGGCGATAAGGACGACGACGATGATGATGAAGCGTTACTAGAGATACCTGCGATGATGATCTTGGTAGTAGTGCCAATAGTGTTGGTATCGATCTCGTCGAGCGCCAGCAAATTAGATTAGCGCTGTGTGGTGTGTGTGCTCGTTCGTGCATAACGAGGCCGCAAAAAGTCATCATCGAGGCATCCTGAAGACGCACTCGCAATGCCACTCAATCATTGAGTTCAAACGGGCATTCGGTACGAAAACACTCGACAAACTCAGGGTAAACGTGCGAGAGATGAATCGTAAAGGCAAGAAGGAGTGTTATTACAATGCGGAATACGTAGCAAGAAAAATAAGTATAGAAGAGAGGAAGAGGACGTAATAAAGGAGATAAACGATACATGGGCAAGAGAATTAAGAGGCAAGGAAGAAACGACGAATGGTCCCTATCTTTTTTCTTCCTCCTTCATTTTGTTCTTTTTCTTCCTTAGGAAAAAGGCAGAAGAAGTGTCTTTGATGATCGAAGGTCAAAGGCAGTCGACGCGATTCCCGAATGAATCGATCGGCGTGCGGCTGTTGCGGTGGCCGCGCGAGGTGGTCGCGCTTTTTCTTTTCTTCGCGTCTCAAAAGAAATTCCTTCGTTCGCCGCGTGACACAAAGGATTAGTTAGCTCGGAGTATCACTCGGCCGGGGACAATGTAAAAGTAATTTGATGTTAAATGTGTGTGCGAGAACCTCTTAGATCCCATACCACGATCTCCCACAGCATCCTTCTGGTCCATCTCGTCATCCGCCACAACCGCATCTTCTTTCTGTCTCTCAATTGGTGTTTCCATGTGTTTACGTGTATTGTCCATTCACGAGGGTATGAGTCACGTATAGAGGGACACGTGAGCTGCCGTTCCTCCTCAGGATGAGCAACGTCATCGTCCGAAGAAAAGGATCTTGCTTTCCGAGGACACAGCATCGCCCTCCTGGAATGGATCTTCACTCGGATCTTCTTTTCTCTGGGTTTCTCTCCTCTTGTCAGACCGCCACCATTACCGCCGCCATCATCAGGACCATCACGAACATTGCCAGTCGCCACCGTCAGCATAAGCAGAGTCACCATACGGATTGCTCCTTTAATGATCTTTTGTTTTACGGGCATAGATAGGAGGCTGGAGTGATCTTCCATTTTCTTTTTTCATTCCACGGTAGATACTTGTGAATGTGTACTTAGGTATATGCGAGTATCTATGCTATCAGGTACAGGCGAGGTAGTCTATCCGCGTTATCAGGAAGGATATGTACCGGACGGAACTGATGTCTCTTGCAAACACGGATGAACTCCTGGGCAAGCCATTGGCTCTAGGGATCCAAAAAAACTTTATGAGCGGTTTATGAGCGCAATAATCTCCTCGTGAGTAACACAATACAGGCTAATTATAGAGGATGGGCCCCAGGATGCTCGACACGCATTAACGTACACGTAAAACTCGCGAGACGGCCTGGGTGGCGTTTCCTATTTTTGTCATTTTTTTTCCTTCCCTCTCTTTTATCTTTCCTTTCCTTGTCTCTCTGTCTCTTCTTTTTTCTTTTCTTTTTTTCTTTCCCTCAATGTCTCTCCCAGTCCCTCACTTTGATCCTCGCGCCTCGACGCTAATGCGTCTCTGTTATTTCAGTCCTTGTAACCTGGTAGTCAGTCAGTCCCACTGACTCCATACTAGACCCACTGCCAGATTCTGGATTCTGGTAAAGCGATCAGGCTGCTATGCCACTGTCACTGACAGGTCACTAGTAAGACTTGAAAAGAGACGAAGGTTTG
The DNA here is from genome assembly GCA_030142225.1 of Pachycephus smyrnensis. Classification (NCBI taxonomy): domain Eukaryota; kingdom Metazoa; phylum Arthropoda; class Insecta; order Hymenoptera; family Cephidae; genus Pachycephus; species Pachycephus smyrnensis. The sequence goes on from JARQST010000176.1 coordinate 150,538, forward strand.
ACGGTACCAGGGAGCAAATCTCAGGGACAAGTGTGCTGAAACTACAATAATGAAATATCTGAATTTTTCAGGGATGGTCCAGGTTGGCCAATCAAAGGACAACCGATTTGTTACTGGAAAGAAGATAGGAGGGATTGATCTGGTATGGAGGGACGGCTGTTTAAGGAACAAAAAGCAGCCCTCTTGTCGTGGGTGACGGGGCGATTTCAGCGACCCTCGTTTTGTAAACCAGGCGCGAGGGAATTTCGAGCTAAAAAGCAAGTGATTAATGATTTTCAGGGTTGAAAAAGGTCTCGCTACACTTAGCCTGCCCTTCCCGAGTTCTTTAGCGCTACGATGTGTCCATAATTGATTCTGGATTACTTGTCGTCGTCGGCGAAAAACACGACGTAACTATTATACGATGACTATCAAGACTTCTCGACCTTAGCTACTACCTATATTCCATCCATCCATCCATCCATCCATACATTCAACCAACCAATCCGTGAAGACGGGAGATGTTTAAATTCATTCCCTTCTCCTCTCTTGATTCCAACTCTTAATTTCTTTAAATATTCACTCAATCTGTGACTAAGTTTATCTTCTGTCACCGAATGCTAACAGACAAAAAAAAATAGCTGCTACCGCATTCTGGCAATGATCACTGCCGAAGTCTATCAGTTTGCCAACAGTGGAACTACGAAATGCTTGAGGCTGTCGCTGGGAGTAATATTTCAAAGGTAGAAAACAGAAAGTAAGGAGAAGACAGGGACGAGGACAGAGTGAGCAACTAGGAGTGTGAGCGAGTGCGAGAGAGGAAGAAAGAGAGATAAGGAGACAAGAAGTATGTGTAAAGCACGCGTAATGCCAGGAGTAATTTGAACAAACGCACGACAACGTCTCATTTGTCATGTAGGTGACGCGCGCAATGAGTGACAGAGCGGTAGCCGTGAAGAGACCAGAAATAAAGCGATACATAGACGGGGAGTTTTTCTCGGTTGCGGAATCCATACGTAACGAGGGTTCCGTGTCAAAGGGTTTATTTTTATATGGCCAGGGGATACGAGAACGATGCGAACAGTTCAGAAATAGTTCAGCGCCCTACGAATTCCATCTGGTACCTATGCACAGTACCTATCTGCTGATATGAAGTATTATATCTAGAGTCATGACATCAAAACTATAATATACATCGTATTAATTAAGTTATTCTTAGATTCATCAAGTTTATCGCAACTTATGCATGAGGGCTATTAAGGCCATTGGTAGCCAGAATCCTCTGCACAGAGAGATCAAAATCCTACTCTGTGTACAAAGAGTAAACCTCGGTAATTAAAATCCTGCAGCCCACAGCGGACGCCAATCAGCAAATGCCTCTAGGCATGGAGGATGGACAAGGTATCCTTTACTCTTTCATCCCTTTTCTCGCGAATCATTCGACTCTTCACTCAGTCGTCCTCCCTTTGAATGATACATATAATCGTACATTAGTTACAGTAACGCATACTCACTCAGTGACAAAGTTTTCTATTCTGCTGGCCAAGGTTCTGGGCGACTCCACAAATCCGATACTGGAGTCAGTCTGGGTTACATGAAACAAAAAGAAAAGTGATTAATATACAAAATAGATAACTCTCCATCATTCTCAGTGTCCCAATCGCCAAGATACGCCAAAGTCAATAGATAGTCTGAAAGAGAATTCGTCTTTCCTACTAGACTATTAATAATCGGAGTAGCGGCGCGTGCGGCGATGATACTCGGATGTCACTAGCGCGAGTAAACGCAAAGTAAGGGGAGTAAAGAGGCGCAAGGGGAGTTGCTCGAAATGTTTGTTTGGCCCGGGGCGCTAGCGCGAGTGACAAACAGGAGCAAACATAACGTTGGCCCGCACTCGGCGATCCCTCAATGTTTTCACAAGCCGGTGCCACGGTGGGGCTGTCATCGGCCGAAAATAGTCCTCCTCGACGGCGACCCACGTCGGGACGCACAGAAAGAGATTTATCAGCTTTTAATGGTTTCGAAATCGTAAAAAAGTGCAAACTGCATTCACGCGGTCCACGCGCCGCAGGAACACACAAGGCGCACTGCCAACGAACCGTCGAGATTTTTGTCAACGCCTTTGTCAAAGTTATGTCAACAACGGATTGGTGCCAACAGCTGCTCCAAGCTGCTGGTTATTTTGAATTTAACGATGCCTTGTTTACGAGGGGACACACAGCATCTTTATACCATTCTCTCACAGTGTCCAAGACAATTCCTCTCCCCCCTTTCTCATCTCATCTCATCTCAAGCTTTTATCTCGCTTGCCAAGAAATGTTTCGCGCTGGAACGTAGAGGAAAAGTTCAGATGAGCTTGAAAATTTAAACGATCATCGAGAGGAAAGTCGGTTCGATGCTTCTTAATAATTAAATGTAGATAATTCAATTTGGCTCCTTGGACAGACAGTAAATACCACCACCCTGAGGAACGTCTGAGACACGATCAGCTTATTCCACTCTGGTGGAGCACCAAGTAACAATAATGCGATTAGGTCCCTTGGCAAATTATGCCATTACACGTTAAGTAGATGCCTGTCTTTGGCTTTGGTTTACTCGACCATTGCTCGAATACTTAAAAGATGCTGTGTAGATCTTGAAAAATTGAGAAACTCATGGAAACGTATCCACGATGTACCAAGAGGTAAATATGCGTCATCATCTCCTGAAGCTGACTAGTCGCACCAGGCCTTTTCAACATGGCAGCGATTTGCGCTGATGTGCCTGGTGTGCGATCTGTCAACGTGGAGGGCCTAGTCCTGGTATTAACTTGGATAAAAGTAAACAGAGATACCGGGACGCTGACGACAAGCAGGGCATCGCTCAGCAGCCGTGACATTATTAAAATCCATCGAAGCGCTCATCAGTCGCTTTATCATTTCCTGCTATCTTTGTTGACACTTTGATTTTTTCACCTAGGATTTAATAACTGCTCGGTAAACGTATAGCGGCGCCCCGATGCATATACCGGCTATCATAATTCTACTGTGATTATGACTCCAATACAGAAGCGGCACCATTGATTCTCCTGATGGAATCACGTCACTGTCATTAGCAGTGCTCACGAGTTCCACCGTTGGACTAGAACCTTAGGGTATAGCCTGCCGCCCCGACGCTCGATCATCGCCACGCCGATTCCTTCTCGGCCGATCAAACGTTCGTCACGATGCGATTAATAACCGCGAGACGAGTTATTGTGTTTCGTCGAGGCTAACGCGAGAACGATTAGGACCGTCAGCGACGCCGATGCTATTGCAAAGGGGAAAAGAATGGCGAATAGCGTAAGTGAGATAATGAAAGAGAGAAAATGAGAGAAATCAAGTAAAAAGGAAGCAGAGCCCTAACGCGACGTGTTTCGATTAACGCTTTTCCATTTGCCCAAAGCGTCTTCTAGCAACGAAATGGAAAGAGTCTAGTGCACAGACTCTGGATCCTGGTAGACCTGAAGTCTAAGGTCCAGGGTCCGTAGAGTCTATAGGTCCTAAACTGGGAACGACGTCGCTCCCTAAATACCTGTCGCTCCGACCAGGCGACGTCCCTCATTCTCTTCTCGAGTGGGAAACTTTTCATCCCGTCATTTCCGGCCACGAGAACTCGGGCTATCGTACTTAGGAGCGTACATTCCTGCCTCCCTATATAGGAAAAGAGCCGAGGACCCTAAAGGGTCCTATCGGCCACGATGGATTTCATGGGGAAACGGTGAGAAGCCTCGAGAGTACTTGAGCAGTGTGTACGCTACACAAAATTGCCAACTTTTCTACCCGTCACTGACTATTCGTATTACTACAAAGTTGCTCATATGGTCTCCATTGGGATCAGAATAACGTATTTTAGAATTACTCCATGTTATTCTGGTAAATACTCATCCGTGAAAATGCGTCGTATGCGTGGTACAAAACGGACAGTATAATCGGTCCGTCTAAGTGTGTAACTCACATCAAGCATCGACTGACGCGTGTTAATGCTCCCACGCGGTAATTACTCGCTCGAGCGACCCTATTGGTCGATGAACTTGCTCGACCATTATCTCATACTAGAACCAGAACCTAAGAGGACTCCTACGAAACTGGTAGGGACAGAAGAATGATTCCTTTTCAGTTTTTCTTTTGCCAAATGTTGCAATTTCTAATAGTACTTGGCCCTTCTTGATCCTCGTTTACTTTTTTACTCTTTTTTTTTTTGCTTTTCCGTTTCCAACTGCTCTTTTTGTTCTGATAAAAGGTGGTAGCGAGCAAGTGTAATCATACCGTGTATCAATAGATTTAGCAATTTGTAGCGGAGGTCGCGCTGAGGTCGCCCGCGAGGTCTGCGGTTGACGTCAATTAATCACAGGTCGTGTTCTGCAGCGAACGACGTAGTGGTGACTTGCAACAATACCACCGCCTATCATATTAACGGGTAATTGAAAGATATCCGGCTAGAAAGCACACTGAGATTTTTGTAATATCACTGCTGTAAGTGCGTCTGTGATCAGAATGAACCATTGGTGACTTGCAAAGGGTCGTTTTGCGTTTCACTTGATTTGCGACACGGATCGATTCTCTTGTGTTTTCCAAATAGATTCCTCGGCGTATCAAGATGCTGATCTCCTTTTAGTTGATCTCATCGTGATATTAATACATACCATCCCATTTTCGGCTTCTTCGACTTTCATAAGCGTTTGACTTGGCTACGACCCGTGACAGCCGGGCGTCATACGAAAACATTCCCTCGTCGATTTACTTTCAGGAATTTTCGCATAAACGTTGACGTATTTAAGGGAATCTGTAAACCATCCATCTATTTTTAGATTCTCCGAACACACCTACAAGCTAAGGTCCCCGCTCGAACTAACATTTTTCCTGACACTGAGAAAGCATTGACTACCAACTTGCTAAGGTAACTAAGTTTCACATCTTTTTGTCTTGACATGATAGGCTGGAGAGAGAAAGTAAAAACGGATGGGAGTAGATAAGTCTGTAAGAGAGTGAAGAGAAGAAGAACAGAAGGAAGAGAGGGTAAAGAGTACGAGAGAAAAAGGGAGAGAGTAAGAATAACATTTCTTCTCGTAGCACTAGCTCTCGTCTTCTTAGCGTCGGCGATGCTTATATCGGAATGAGTATCGCTACCGTGAAGAGAGGAGAGGAGAGACGAGTCTCTCGCTTCGAGATTTGCTGGTTGAACGGCGCTGGGACAAGGAGTTATGATATCGGCATCGATCGCTGTGCCAAGTGAAAACACGCCGGCGTGAGTAATATACAGGCATAGGGTGATCTTTTATAGTGCAGCAAGCGCGAAGGGAATGATCCACGCTAACGTCGAGATGATATCGTTCTAACCCCAAGAAAGGGAGAGGGTCAAGGAGAACTGAACCCGGAGCACTCGCCGCCTCTAGTCGTAAATAAAGTCAAGCGCTACCAATGCCAATCCTGCCTGTCTTCTTCTGTCCCCTGGAAATACTAGAACATGTGGTTCAGAAGATAAAACTAGCCTAACTTACACTATTAGGATGTCCAATGAATTATTGGCAATACTCGCGCACGACGAATGAATATCTCGAGCGGTTGGTGAAATTGCCTTTAGATTCCACTAAAAAGAATCTAAAAGAGAATGAGGATCTGGAGGACCTAGAGATCTAGAGTGGTTTAAGGCGACACGCAACGCATCACTGATCATCATGAGATTCCATAATTTAAAGGCTGAGATCGTCAAGGATCCAAGACTTTGATTTATGGAACGATCGATGGAGGATCCAGGATTGGATGCTGCACGCGAGCGGATGAAAATCGCCAAGTGATCCAGGCGACGCGTCAGCCAATCAATAATGATCTAAAAACAGGAACAGCTGCTGTACCTACTTTAGGAGAATCATCCATGTCTAATCGTCTAGTCTCTGGCTACGTGATCGTAGTCTAATCGGAAACCAGGGCCAGGCATTATTACCGTCAAATTACTGGCAAACTCCGTGGGCCCGTTTCAGTCCCCTATCCTTACTTCAAGGGAGACTAAGAGCCACTGTCCGTGTAACCGCGTGATCGTGGACCTTCTCTCTAAGCAGCGGTAACCATTTGAATGATTAGATAGCCGATCATTCAGAAATCGTGGCGATCGGCCGGCTGCTCGTCAAATAATAGCCTCGAGGGGCCCCCTTCGTGACCGGCAGACACGCATCAATGATTTCGCGGCCGAAAAGAACAGCAAAGTCTCCGATAAATTCATCTTTCGGGCCTGAGCACACATTAATGCGGGACTTGCAAGTTAAAAGGCACGCACCTGTGATGGGCCAGTACTTTTTACACAAGTGGAAAACGTATACCTTCTCTTCATCGAGTTTGGTTATCTTTTTGCTTTTTATCATCAGCCACTTACCGCGCTACACGAGCAAACCTGAAGATCGACCGATCGACTTCCCCGATGGTTCCTGCACACGTGAATTTTTGTATTCGATGGATTCTCGCAGGGTTCCATTTTCCCTGTGAATTGGGTCGATGTCACACCGAAATATTCGAGGCTATGTTGATCTGATATTAGCAACACTATAGTTTAAGATATTGAGAAAAAAATGACATTCTACTTGGCAAACAGTAGAGCCGCGTCCAGCGATCCATAGATCATGATCTTTTAGATGGTAAAGAATTTATTCAGTGATTCTTTTTGGATGATTTTATTCTAAGGTGACATATTTTGATCCTTTAGTTTTTGAGGCGTTATGATATGAGTCCTTGTATGTTTGATCCTATCAGGACGTAGGTGAATGTAATTCTTTAACTCGTACATACTTCCATCTTCAAGTCCGTTAGCCACTGAAATTCATCAGGGCCATCAAAAACCACTCTTAGAATGTATCAATGAAAATCTTACATTTCTCACGACGTTTGTTGATGAATTCACTGTGCTCATTAATCCAGGAAGAGTCCTTATTAATATTTTTTCCTTTAAGAATCAACGGCTTTTCTACAAGATCACTAATCTCTATAACGGGAAATCCAGTCATTAACTCAAGACAGGGAGATAAAAAGTCTAGATTCAAAATATGCAGCTAAAAGACACTAACCACTTTCCAAAAGGTTTTGAACATTTTCATTTTCAACAAGGGGACTTATATCAGGGTGTATGGTTTGCGCTCTAAAAACATTCCATTCGTTCCTAACAATCTTGACCGATTGATCTGTCACCTCAGTCTTATTGTCCCACTCTTGCTCAGACCAAGGATGATCATCAGGACTCATCTTAGGTTTCATCGGCTCCTCAAATTCCTCAGATCCATCAGTTCGATCTTTGATCTCAGTAGCTCGCTCCTGTGATTCTACGATAAGTAAAAGCTCTCAATTGGCAAAGAATGATTGGCTCTCGCTCTCTCATGATCCCGTATAACGTAAGTGCCGGTGCGCTGCTCTGCCACGAAGAAGAAGGTAGGAGCGGACTAGTGGAATTAGCTGGGGCAACGTGGCTATTTACTCCGGGTACACTTACGTTATACTATCATGCCTTGACGAGATGAGCACCTAGAGGAATAGGCGAGAATGAGTGCAGCGACCCGGGGTAAATACTCACGCTTCCCGGACAGCTTCAACTTCAGACATATTATGAAAATTTCTTAAGCTTCATCCTGTCTGTCCTTTTGAGATTCATTCATCTCAGTTTTATCATCCCGGACGTTTCTCCTGTTGATATTAAAGAGATAACTCTCTGCGTAGATAGCACGGGGTGACAGAATAGGATTTCCTCTAAAGGATAAATTCTGTTGGTTGGTACTAAAATTCTGTTTGCTATTATTTCGTAGACAGTGTGGAACCAGGTGGTTTTCTAAAGTTGTTTTGTAGTAACGCAACGGAGAACGTTCTCTAGCTTCAGAGAGTTCACTAGGGTTTGAGATGGATGACGTTTTTTGTTCATTTTGGGTAGTTCGAGACATTTTCCGGATGGGTGCCTGATGGTGAATAGAATCAGTTTCCATACCGTGACGGGAATGAGAAAAAGGTGTCGTGGCTCGTTCAGAATTAGGGGAATTTGTATGTTCAGATACTTTATAATTATCGTAAGTCTGGACCGCTTCGTTGACCGTAGTACTTAATGGTGGTTGAGATAAATCTTCTTTGCCGAGTCCTTTTCCACTTGGTACTTGCCATCTTTTTACATTCTCTCTACTGTAAGGGTAAGGGTCACCTGGCATCCTTACGAAATCTCCGTCGATGATAAATTCATCATCCTCTTCATAACCATCTTCTTCCTGGGAATTGGAGAGTTCATACTTTTCCTTTAGATCATTCCTCTCACGCCAACTGGAAGTTGTAGAGTTTTCCTCATTGATAAGAAGTCCTGGAGATTCTGTGGATTCCGAGGGCTCTCTCAATGATATGGATTTCTTAGGGGAGTCAAAGTTTAGGAAAGACTTTTCTTCTGGGTCCGACGAAATTTCCTTGGATAGAAAAGCTTCCACAAGATCATCGGATTCTATACGTTCGTCATGTTCCAAATCTTCATTCGAATCGATGTGATCATCAGATGCATCTTCGTTGGATGATATTGCAAGAACAGTTTCAGCTTCCTGTTCCTGAGATAATTGATTCGAATCCTCAAGGAGAAGAGCCTCATTATCCTCAATTTTACCCACAGTCATACCTGAATCCTTCACAGTCAATTGAGTTGCTGTTTCTTCCTGACCAGATTGCAACATTCCAGTAACAAGCGTAGACAGTTTCGGTTGAGTCGTTAAACTTTCAAGATCAATTGGACTTTGAATCTCTAGTTGCTCAATAGGATTCTCATTTTTTTCCATTTTTGTCAATTTTCCCAATTCCATGTTGAATTCCTTTCCGGAATTACTACCACCAGAAGAGATTGGATCTATTTTCATTCTCGTTCTTATTATCTTGTTAACAGACAGATTATTATCAAAGTACAGTGCATAAGGTGAGCACGTACTGTAGGTGTGTAATTTTTTTTGAGTAGTGTAATCAATTTTCCGGGAAGCAATTAGAGGATCCATTCGATTGAGGGCACGTTTGATCTCCATTGACCTCAGTGTTTTGTATTCAGATCCATTGACCTCATCCTCGATAATATCATTCCACTCGTTATTAGTGGCCCTGACGGTTTCTACGTCCAATTTCGGTTCAGGAGGTTCAGGTCGAATGAAAATTCTGCTGGAAGATTCCATCGGTTTTACAGACGCCATACTTGCTGCAAGATTATCCTCGCGAATTTTCGACTTTACCGCAACGTCTTCCCAAGCTGAGATTTCTCCACCTAAAGGTATATTTTCAGGAATATTATAATCGCAATCTAAGCAACGTTCAGACTGTTTGCTGTCCCTAATTTCCTTTTCAACACTTTCGGATCTTTCCGAGGGGTTCTCAGTCCTCTCAGCAATACTGCTATCGTCTACACCATTTTCCATACTTTTGGATGAATCAATTCCAGTAGAATCTGCAGCACGACGATCTGAACTTTCAAAGGAATCGCCAGCTTGATGAACCTGAACATTTTTTAGTTGTACTGGATTCTTCAGGGCGTCACCTACGGTGACGTCAGTGTACGTCCCAGCGTTCGTTGCACGCCCAAGATTTACATAATTCGCATTAACTTCCTGAGTGTCCTTAGCTGTCTTTTTGGATTTAGTTACTGATGTCGCAATCGCTGCTGCTTCTGCTTTAGTCAAGTATTCCTTGACGTTCACGCCCCATCTTTGCTTAATAATGTACTCCGGCATATCCCGTAATACAGGATCATCAGAATTTGCGGTACTTTCAGCTAACTTAACTCCCCATTGGTAATGATAATTTGTATCATCTGAATTACTCATTTCCTTCGTCCCTGATTCCAAAATATTCGTTACTTCCTCAGCACCGTCTACTCGAATAACTGGTTTCTTCTGTTTCTTCTCTTTTTTCTCTTCCTTTTTAGGCTTTTCCGGCATATTCGGTTCTTTGATTGGCGGTTTTGTATTTCTAGATGAAAATCCCAATGGTTCACCCACCCAACTCGTTGCTATCATACTTCGTTCGTATCCAATGCTGTGAGGATTTATTCTACAGCGAATAAGTCGCAGCGAATGTCGATCTAATCCCGTGAGACCCTGTATAGCTTGATCACAATGCAGAACAGTACCGTACTGGTCCATTTCATCAGATGATGTATGATTCTTGTAAGACTCTATGACTATCGACGAAATTGTGAAACGACGGAATTTTGAAATAAAAAAATGTCATTTAATCATACCTGCCGATCGATTGAAAATATCCTTTAATTTTGAAAAGAAGCCATCGCCGTGCTTCTCACTTTTTTGCGATAAGCATACGTTTGCTAAAATATGAAATTCATGTGAGGGCTTTAGCAATTTGGGGTACAGTAATATTTGCATCGCTTAACCAACCAGCCGACACGTTCCTCTGGGACAGAGGACCGAGGAGTCCTCTTCGAAGTAAATTTCCATTAGAGGATGCTGTAAATGCACTCATCCTTGTGGAATACTAGTCAAATTTGGAAAATCCGTCAGGAATGTCCCGAATTTCTTATATCTCCTGCACAATGATCTATTTCATACTGAAATTTACACTAGATTGTTTTTTTTAAGACTCCGAGAAAACGTTTGTCATTTTGACTCTCGCATGTTGCGCAATTCGTATTGCATGTATCTTCACTTATAACTTTATTAGTGTCTTTTGTTTTCCATTCGCTCGCGATAACCAGGTTTCCAAACTTCATCCAAAGAATTTTCTTTTGAAATCTCTGGTAGTTCGCCATATTGCACATCTTCATTATCATTACTATCTCTATAAACAATTTCTGTAACACGAGTAAGAAAAACCGATAGCTATTTATAAGGCAAGAAATGTCAACCGTGTCACAGGTTAACTTGAATCAACTCTTACTGGCTCTTCGGTCAAATCCTAATTTCTCTTTAATGTAATCCCTCAGTGCTCCATAAATCTGTGACCTAATTAATAATATTCTGTAAACCACAGTAATAAAAATGTTTATCTCAAAAAACATGACTGTCAATCTTGGTTAATGTGTCGTTGCCTATAGTCAGTGTCAATGCTGCAGACCATCTTCTAGTAATGTTACTCTGAATACTGTTACCAATGATTACAGTATAATTTTGTATGTTAATTTTTATTTCCACTCTATTCCTATGAAACATTACACTAAATTTTAATATGAAAATCGAAAAGTAGCTTGTTGTTTGCCAAGTGCGAATGAATCACGTAAAAAAGTTGAAGTATGTTGAAAGAGCCAATAGTGTACTTATGTACAGAATAGTAGATGCGTAGCGAAGGCACGAAGTTAACTTCGGTTAATCATTGGCAAAACTTTTTCCCCATGAGATCTGGAACCCCTGTCCAGGCATAATGCGATAATGGAGACTATCCCAATAAGGGATGTTACTCTCCCCGTAGATCCGCAAGACCTAACTCTAAATGTTAGGTTCAAGAATTCGATTTTGCGTGACACACAATAAGAAATAATAGTAACGTTCAAGTGACAGAGAAAAAAGATAGTATTCACAGCAGCAGCAATAGAAATGCCACCCACGTACATTGATAATCGTTAATAAAAGTTTAAAGGACATTATCGTAAGAATTGGTTGGGACATTAAAAAGCGCACGTGTCCTTAACGGTATAGATCCGATGCAATTTTAAAGAGCTATTCCAGCCCTTCCTCCCAATCGTTCTGGGTGACACATGTCCTCAATGCTGCCAGACATGCAGAGAATCTCCGTACGGAATACCAATGGTCCCAGACAGAAAATCAGAAGAAAGGAAGGTTGCAGGAAGATGGAGGAATCTCCGACTGGTGGATGGACGTGCCATTATTCAGGAACACAAGAACATAACACGTAGGATATATCCCAGTGTGGGACAGTCGAATTTTTCATGATGGTCAAGGTCCATGGGTCAATCGCTCTAGTACAAGAAGAAGGGCAGGACATCTCGAAGGTCCTTTACGAAATTACAGATATTTCCTGGCACAGCAACAAGACGGGACATTAACCATAAATTCGTGAGTCCCTTGTGCCAAATAGCGGCGCGCCATGCCAATTGTATAAATTGCCTATGACAAACTTATCGTCCCGGGAAGCATCCCTATTTTCTCCAGGATATGTTTCGTCCTAAGACGTGATATCAGACACGTTATCCAGGATTGTTGAGGCCAATATTTATCCCAGGCAAAAGCCGCGGTGCAGGTGCGTGTCAGGGTCCCTCGTGGTCGTTTGAGACATCGTTCCCAAGAGGTCTGAAAACGTGACGCTCTACCTTTCCTGATCACGTACTCGTTGTAGGTGCGCCTTTTGGCTTTGTTCTTAGGATTTGTCGCGTGAACGAACTTTCCGTTCCTTCGGAATAAAAGACCTTGAAGTAGTTCAACCTTCACTGATAACGTCACCAGAACACTTTGCTTTGGACACTACGGATATTCGAAATCGGAGAGGCGGAAAAATGGACGCCAGGTTACTCTACCACGAACGATCAATTTAAAAGCTGTCGGCGACAATCGTTTAAGTCGAAGAACGATTTACACCGCGGACACGAAGTTGCCCTGTTGCCTCGTGGCTTAAAGCGTATCGCTTTGGAGAGGGTGAGTTTACATTCAGGGGTACCGTATAGAGGGTGAGTGAAAACCGCTCGTTTATCAGTGAGCGACTGTAGTGAAAGCGACACCGAGTCCCTACGCACTGGGAATAACAATTCTCCTGCTTTCTCTTGACGCTAACTGAAAAGTATTGACGCCACAATATCCCCACTGTATTTCGAATGCCACCAGCATTCTTTATGCAGTTCACTATTTTCTTTTTTATATTCAAAGCTCAAATCGCTACTATCGTACGTTAGAATGTGGCATATGGACTCAGAGAAGTTAACCTGAAGAGATTAACCCCTATAGTAGGGCTCATAGACGGGTTATGCTATTGCTAAGTTATAACTGAGCAAGATCGCAATTTGCAGAAGGATCGGTGGCCGCTCCTTGCTAGATAAGAGGTTCTACTTGCCAGTGAGGAATGATAGGGGCACAGCTGACCAAGAGTGGGAGACAAATCGCTTGTTGTACGTCACTAGGAAAATTGAGTTGGAGGACTCGTTTTATTGGCTCGTATCCTCGCAGGAAGGTTAGCCTATCAAATTCAAACCAAAACGGTCTGCTTGTCACCCCATTTTGCAAGTGTCGTCGTAGCGCCGGGCTAATTTGTCAGTTGTCGAGTTAGCGTCCTCCTGGGGATTTACAGGCAGCCCTTACAGAGCCAGGACGGTAATCAACCGGTGAATATCTGAACTGGTTCCGAAGGGGGTGCAACACCCCGCACCCCCTTCGTTCTCATTTATAAAGAAGAGGCCAGCGGCACGAGGCGCGATTGATCGAGCCCCAATTCAAATCCATAGGGGGAGGCCCTTTCCGTACCTAATTCCCACTGCTCTTTCTTTCTTTTCCTTTCATTCCTTTCTTTTATTTTTTCCCCTTATAGCTCGACTTTTCTCCCTTCTTGCGTGGACCTACTCAAAAATGAAGTAATACATACACCTGCAATGTATGCAGCTGTACGCTGACATTTTGACATTGAAACATTTTGGGAACGTGTAAATAAAACGATGATGTGAAAAAAAAAGAAAAAAGGAAATGGCCAGAAGCGAACGGAGTATAGAGAAAGTAGAAAATACCGATGGTCTACGTAGGAACGGGAAACTTCGAAAAGTGGCAGCTAATGCGACTGGCTTGGCAGGTGGGTTTCCTCTGATGTCACACGAGCCCGTAAGCTTCCCAGGGTGGCTCAGCGGATTTTGAGGCTTTGTAGTCATCCATTTCCAGGGTAACCCCGGCGTGCCCCAACACGTACATTATTTAAATAAACAAGAAGAGGGGAAGATTGGCTGCTGCTCAGACGCCTCGTCTCCTCCTGCCATCTCCGTACTAACACCCATCCCCTATTCTCATTCCCGTTTTCCTCCCGTTTTCAGTGACGAACAATTATCCCCTCCAAAGGCTCCAAAGTGACAGACAGGGGGTTGCTTCAAAACGGTACCAAGCGAAGGCCTCCACGTTCCAGGCTTCAGCTTCTAATGAATTTTAAATTGGCTCGCATTTATAATACAGCCTCGTTGACAGTCGAGATGAACCGGAGATGACAAAGTAAAACGTTACCTAAATAACACTGGATTCCTTCAACGCCAACTCCCCCTCTCTTCTTTCCACCCCTTGTGTGCGTACCCACCCCTGACGAATTCGAGAGTGTCAAACCTTTTGCCTACCGCGTCATTCCACTCTTATTCACAAGGACGAGTAATACCCCTCAGTTCTTACCCTGTCGTACAGCGAAAAAGATGCAGCTACTTAAAACCCGAAGCTCCTTTGTCTAAACATAAAATTCTAAGCAGGTACTTCAAATACAGGGATCACCATCTCGGGCACCACGTGCCACATTGTTGAACTTTGAACTACACGAGATTAGTATAAGAGTTCAAGTCAGTGCAGTACGATACTGACTGCAAGTACCAACGTCAGGTGTTTCTTCATGTTGTACCGTACAAACTATTGCACCGATGGGTGCATCTAGAGTCCCTAGTAGCTAACTACCAGTTGTCCGAGTTCAAGCAGTTCCGAATATAAGAGGAGCGATGTAAGAGACAGGTAGTTCGAGTGTGTACACCGAAAATAGCCAAGCCGCCATCTGGGCAACGTCGTAGACATACCGATAAACAGCACTCAAACGTTGGGTCAAAAAACTCAACTATCGTCCATACCACGAGCTCGCGTCTTTCTTTGATCTCATAAGCCATCCAAAGTCTTTTGGCCAGCTCGCTAAAAGATCTCGTGGGTCAAGTCAAGGTGGTTGAGAGATGACCTCCCCTCTGGGATTTACGCTGACCCATCGAATAACAAATCCAGAATCCTAGTGAACAGATCATACTGTACCTATAAATTGAAGAGTGTCTAGACTGGTGCCTCTTGAAAGTTAATTGATTATCAGATATCTACTGTGGCTGACAATGGAGAAGAATTCCTGAATTCTTTGGACCAACACTCAGCTAATGCATGGATAGTAACAGGATAAGTTTTCCTAGCGAGTTTCCTCACTACGACATGCCCGTATGTGTGGGTGGTGGTGGATGTTGAGTCAGTAATACACTAGAAGGTACTTCAAGTCCCCGGGCTATTCCGAGTCTGTAACTTAGCCACGTACAATTACCATACATCTCGATGCCGCTAAACTCGGAACACAGTTACACAGTTACACGTTTGAATGGGCACTGTGGATGGATATGCCAAGTCTATCTCTCTCTATTTATCTCAACCTCTCTCACGGTGCATCTTTCCACCGCTGTCTACCTATCCATCCATTTGGCTGACTGTATCTAATGGTGCTGCACTTGGAATGGATGCTGCAGTACGAGACACTCTGGACCATCCAGCATCCTTCTTAGTAAGTAGACAGCTTTGCCAATGCATCATTGGTGAAAGGGATGATGTAATTTGCCTGTGATAAAGAAAGCCTGTACGAAGAATTTATTTTTGAGAAAAGTCTAGCGAGAAGAATGACTCCCGTACATCCGTAATATCGTCGTTAAGATAAGAAATCTGTGAGCCATTCGGTATAAACCCTCCTGGGGGTGGTTAAGGGTGAAAACCTTTTATACGATCTTATAAATGTCAGCCAAGCTGTTGAATCTGTCACAAGGATGGGTCTGTGGTTTTTTTTGGCGTTCGTACTGCTATGAGGGTGAGTTTCCCGCGTCTGTTAGTGGGGGAGGGGCGAGATTTAAAACAATTACAAGGAGTCGAGGCCGAGGAGGGGAGCTAATCTTGAGGGTGGTTTAATTAAAAGTGGTGCCAACTGACGGGTGGCCATCGATCAACACTCCCACCTAGCAGCTTGACGTCTACGCCGCTCTTCTAAATGATGCTACCACGGATTATACTTGTGGGAAACAAATCGCGGTTATTCTTTGTCTTTTTTTCTACCCTGAACTGAACTCACCCCTGTCATTACCCGACGTGTGCTATTACACAGTTCAAGAATTTCTTTCGCTGTAGAAGAAGGGAAGCAGTAGTCCACTTCTCGGAATGACTGTAAAAAAGGGTGAGAAAAAAATCACTAGATCGGCAGAGAGTGACAGTGAAATGGACAGATGGACCGAGAGGGATGCTGGGCTTCTTGGCATCCGAAATATGTCCGACGTGGAACACGCGTCGGATCACAGCTGCTTGGTATTCGAGCAACGCTCGGCATGTGTTAGGAATGTCCACCAGGTGACGTTTTAACGGGCTGTCGTTCCTCGCGTGCCAAAGTATCCCTTTGGACGTCTTTCAACCCTTAGAATTACTTGGGCAATGAGTATACTTGGTTCTCAAGACGAATCGATGCCCCAGCCGCATGTCACCCCCTGCGACAAGGAATTAGCCGAACTGGACGAGACGGATGCTGGGTTAGAAACTAGTGAAGATTCCAGAATCAGTGGGACATACAGAGGCTGAATAGGAGGGTTTCTAGGATATAATAAAACAGAAGGGATGGTGGCGTTTAAAAATTTTTTCGTGCAGAAAGATCGTTAAGTCCACAGGTGCGGGTGTGCTCCGAGGATAATAAGTAAGATCGCAAGAAAAGAGCGAGCTAAGGACGAGGAGATGAGGTGAAAGGTGAGAGGTAGGCTAGGTAAAGGTAGTACGGCAGAGGATAGTGAAGTAGGGTGGAGAAGGTGATGGCCGAGTAAGGGGATGAAAAGGATCGTGGGACTTCGCGTGCAGCACGGTCATCCCTCGTCTTGTCTGAGAATTTATGCTCGGTGTCCCTACACCATCCTAACTAGTACACCCACTTACTTACTCACAACCCTAAGGACTGTCCGTGGTAGAGGAGGGGTAGCAGAGGGCGGGCACCCTTAAAATATCACCTCGCCAGCTTTATCGGAGCCACTGCCCGACGACCCGACGAGTGTCCGAAGTCGGTTCTTTCGTTAAAAGCAAGCCATCCTCTCTGAACTGCTACCCTCGCCGTAGACTGCACTCGCCCCGGCGCCACCCCCTGGTCTCCAATCGGAAATCTAGCGGATATGTAAAACCTGAATTTACATACTGGCCAACAGTTTTATCGCCCTGACTTCGCCGAGCTATCCACTAGGATCTGGGTTGCAGAGTTGCGAGCTCACTGCGATATATGGACACTGGGTCAGGAAGTAACACACCCGATGGATTTATGTTCATCCAGACTGTAGCAGGGAGAGATGCAAATCGTCTTTGGTACGAAGTCAAGAGTTAAAGTCTCTCCGATTAGCCATTATCGGTACACCACATCGATTCTCTTTTAAATTTCTTTCACCTTCTTCAACCCACTTCACACAGCTTGAACTCTAGAACGTGATCCTGGGACATGTACTCCTCTGGAGGAGGATGTCTTGGTTCAGACATTCAGGACGGAATAGCCTGCACTTGGGATACCTTAACGGGTCGTCGTTACGCACCCTAAGTCCGTAACGAACCGCAAATGCCCTGTTTTAACGACGTCGTTAATATTTAACCAAATATCTACCCGGGCGCCGTTTGCGACCTTCGTTTAGCGGTTACTAGAGGAACTAAGTCTTCTGAATCTTCCGAATTGCTTAGTCGCAGTACAGTACTATGACGCTCAGTCATAGGCCAATAATAATGAACTAGAAAGCCTCGAGTCAAAGTCTATATAAATTTCTGTTCTAGTCCCAGCGCGTACCTTTCAGGAAGTACGTAGCCAGCATCAACTCTTACATTTGGGCCCCCTTAATTGCGTCCATTTATGCCCCTTTGGTACCGTTCGCTCCTTGAAAAGAACTACGTGACATGTTTATGAAGAGAGTCGAGCCACTAATGCCCGATGCCCTCAATCAAGCTATCGTACTCTCCCACACTCCTCCCCCAGACACCCTCTACGACTCGAGTCTCAGGAACGTATTGATCTTTGGGGGCGCTTTGATCTACCAAAGGGTCTCCCTCGTCCTCGTCCTCCCCGACCCTCAGCAGCTTATACACCCACATACGAGAAAACTCACCCGACGTTTCCTGGCTGGCTGGCTGGGTGGCTGGCTAGTTGGCTGACTAGCTCACTGGCTCACTTCCACTGTTCTGACTGTACACGTACGTGGGCCAGCCTCTAAGTTCATCAAAGAGTTTCAGTCTTTTTTTGCTCTCCTTGACCGCGACAGAAGTGCTGGCTTAATTAGAAAAACGAGTTAGCACTTCGAAGAGCGTTAGTTAGCAAGAATTTTGTCATTTCCAAGAGTTGCACAAAGTTTCTCTTCCTGTTAGAAAGACTATTGGACTCTTGGACTGTGTGTGTGCAGGTGCAGTTTTAGATTCCATAATCTTTCAAGTAGTCTAAAATTTTTCTAAAATAACTAAACCGACACTGCACAGCATAGATGCCTATGTCAATTCGATATAGAATCTATGCATGATTAAAAAATGTATGTAGCAATGATTATAGTCCTCATTCTAAAAGGCGAAGGTAATCGCCCGGCTGAAAAACAGCGATTCGAAGTAATTTAGCTCGACTCGGGCGGCACTATAGATCACAGCGCTTCGGTGTGAGAATATTTAGGGCGGTAATTGCCGATATATTTTATTAGAATTGCACGAGCCACTCGGCTGTCTCATAAATTCCTTCCTGGATGTCCCTGCATTGTAACTTTTATCATGCGAACCAACCCCTGGGCTCTCCTAATTAAATCCGTTGGTATTCCTGACTGTAGGTGTGCAGGTAATAACGTCCAATGTAAAAAGATAGTAGAAGAAAAAAAACTATAAAAAATCGATGAATCCCTTGGATATAAAACGGATAATGCTCCCTTTATCTTATTGCCAGCTTTGGTTAAGCAAGAAAGTTATCGAGCTATACCTTTGTCTCCTCATTATCACGGTAATTAAACTCGACAAGACTCAACGACATAGCCCGAAGGTATCTACTGAAGTTCTCGTTTGTAGTAGCTAAATGCGTTTGACAACGGAAGCTTGTGTCTCCCCTTTTGGGCTGGCTTTAGCCGCAAGCAAAACTGCGGCACGAGAAACAATTACAAGACACTGCCAATGCTCCTGGTGAGATCAGGATTCTTGGTACTACGTGACTGTCAGGTTAGCAGGATACCAAGGAGGAGAAAGTAAAGGAGCATCCAAGAGACAGCAGGAAGATGAAAGTCATATAAAGAGAAGTGGACATGTGAAGAGGCTGGGCAAAAAGGGTTTTCAGGGAAGAATGCGAATCCTCATGGGAAATTCTTAGCAAATAGAGGAAAACTGGACATCGACTGACCCCTTCTGTTGGAACGGCTTAAGTTTGCCCCCTAATATTAATTTAATAACGTCGAACGTGAACAATTGACAGGCAATAACAGCCGGGCAATCAAGAAGCGTCCGCCCCAGTAGTTAGGAACCCTTCCTTTCCTTGGGAGAACTGTGAGAGAAGCATGAAGAGCTTGAACGGGAGCGAGCGAGAGAGAGAGAGAGAGGGAGAAAGAAGAGAGATTGGGAGAGTTTCAGGGGTGAACCAGAGGGTGGCTAAACAAGAGACGGGTTAAACGGCTCAACCCTTCTGCCAGTGTCACTCGTACTGGAAGTATTTCAGAATACAATGCTAGTTATTCTTGTTGATTTCATCGCACGTCTTTCAGGCTCCTTCTCATCCCTTGGGAATGAAGAAAGGGTCAAACAACATAAGTATTTCTAGGGGGTTGACTGAATTATTCTGCCGTTGTGACCAAACTGGGAATGAACATAGAGTCAACATCCGGAAGCGTATCGTCCGGAATGAACCAAATGATACCTAATAATTCAGTATCGATTCTCAGTGAACTTGAAGTGAATCGACTATGTATTCTGGTCCACGGTAATATCGGTTGGCAGATTGGGTTGGGCTGAAATTAATTTGAATATTTTTGAGTTCACGAGCATAAATCAGTCCCGGCTGCGTTGGTTGCCACGAAAAAAATAGCTTCATTGCTCAAGAGTGAGGATGGCGCGCGAGCGTGTCGTGAGGTCACCCCAGCGGTATAAATATTTAAAGTCCCGAATTAAGTTGAGATGATAAAGTGTTTCCAAGTAAGCATCCCGGGGGCTCTGGCTCCTATCAGTGTGCGGCTCGTGCCTTTCGCTTGGAATACTTTCGGAGTGTCTTCTCGAGGGCTGTCAATCTCGAGCGACGGTACGGAGACGCCTTGAGCGTCGGTAGCGTCTCGATGCGCGCGCGCGCAGGCACGCACATGCGATCCTATATCGAGAAGCCACTCTAGCAACTGAGAGATCAGAAAGACCTCCGTCGGTTGCCGGGATCACAGCGTCCCCTGACGTCACGAGGCGACGCCCGACAAGACCAAAGTGCCCGCAACAGACACGCGCCTGTACGCCACTGATAACGGCGTCGATTTTCTAGAGCGGCCAAATCTCTCTTGGCCACAAATATCCTTGTACTTCTACTTGCGTGTCCTTGACGATTAAAAGTTTAACAATAAATATCCCAGTACCGCTCTTCGCTATTCCAATGTCTCCTTTACTTTGGCTCCTTCGCGATGCTGCAAGAATCGAGGAGCCAAGCAGAGAAGAGTAACATCATTTTTTATCTTAGATACACTTTCGTCTGGATTCATTCCTATTTCTGGAAAGGAGACCTTCGCTCCAAAATATCCACAAGAACAAACGTATCTTAACGTCTTACCGATTCGTTAACGTCATCGGGAATCTCTGTGCTCTCAGACAGAACTCTCTCATCTGTCTAACAACTTCTGAATATCGAGGATACTTATGAACCATCCTGTATATGGTACTCTTGCGAATGGCTATACGTAGCTGGTAGCACGGGTAGATCGTTCGAGCCGCAATCCAGTAGGACGTGCCTTGATGCGGCGTGGTGGCTCGAGATACGTGCGCGAAGATGCTACTTCTTCTGTACAACTATGGGTAATACCTCGACGGCCACCGCGGCAAGTGCATCGAGAGCACTGCAACCAAGATAATTTGCCCTCTAGAAAATAACAGGGTGTGTAGCGCTGGTGGAACGACGTATCCCACCGACTTGGCTGGCCACTTGCTTGCTTGTCTGCCTGGCTGGCAACGTAAAAGATGATAGAGGTAAACCACGTACGTAGAATCGAGGTATACACAGAAAGAAGAAGATATCCGAGCACTGTATATACACACACATATACATCAGTAGTCTACCAAAGAAGAAGCAAGGAATAATCTGACAATCGTAATAACAGAAGAGAATATTAATTGAACAAATGCCTAAGCATATTTCGAGGACTCTACTATTAGATATGGGAAAAAAACGTAGGTGGCCAGAGTAAACTAACCTCCTGAAGCAGCAGCAGCAACGAGTTTCGAGAGTGGATGGCCAGTTCGCTCACACGGCTGGAAGTCATTCGTTACGAGACTGCGAACAAGAGCAATAAACGTGGCAGTACGGTAACGGGTGATCCGTATGGCTAGCCGGCTCCCTCGACCTTTGCTTTATAGGTCTACTTTGGCACGACCCCCACGAGACCCGATTTGTCAACTCGTTAGTGGAACTCGTTTGCGCCACGTTCAGAAGAGGCGAGGACTTGCTGCTTCTGTTGCTGCTGCTTCGCCTCCTCCTCCTCCTCCTCCTCCTTCCTCTCCTTCTATTCGCCAGCTATTCTCTTCCGACATGCTAGGTTGTTCATCTATGGGAGAGCAATGCACATTGACCGATAGCATCGATACAATACCACCTACCACTACTACTACCCTTCACTAACCGAGAGCTGCCACCCCCTGGCTTCTCTTCTCCTCTAACCCCGATCTGTCGCTTGAGAATTTCCAGAGGGTGCTCCAGTTATAACGGTCCGTGTAGAATGGGACTCGTGACGGATGTCGGCCCGTAGCCCATTACACCGGATAGAGAGCCATTGGTCACTCCGACTGAACGTACCTCAAATTGACGAATGGTAATGAGTTCGCGTTGTTAAACGACCACCGACTAGAACTACCTTTCCGGTTGGAATTAAATTTCCAATTCGCCAAACCAATGGTTCTATGTCTCGTTCCTCAAGTATTTGGACATTGCACTGGGTAGCTCTTCCAGTATCTGATTATACATTGTCGATAATCGATGGATTAGGTCGGATTTTGTCTTTGGCAAAGAAGTAATAATTATCCTAGATAATGATAAGACCACGTATTTTGTATCATGGGGAGAAAATAAAATGAGGGTCTACCCTATAGGAATTCTGGTAACAGCTTGTATTATTAACGGGTTGGAAAGGATAGACGAAGATTTGGCAAGGATCGATACCTGTAAAAGGTTCCTTGGATCCCTCGCGAGCCGACACGGCCGCAATACCTAGCGGAGTTTATTCGACATTGTTGAATGGCGGCAGTTGTAAAAATGATAACGGATGACCCGTGAGGCCGGGGGCTCCTGGGTAATGAAGTACGGTCGGTATGGGCTGCCCTTTGCAGAATGCCGGCTTCCTAGAGTAACCATTACCCACTGGAGTCCACTGGATGTCCAGTTGAATTTACCCCCAACAGTCTGTCCAATAGCAAGGCACCTAACCAGAGGCTAACTTCAGACTCGACTTGAAAATCTCTCTGCATCCCTTATTTCACTGATCTAACGTTAAGGAGCGTAAGATACATTTTTGACCCACCCTAAATCTAATTTCTAATAAACTTCTAGCTTATAGTATCCTCAGATATCTTCACCTCTGACTAATGCAATTGGAAACTCCAAAGGTTTAAGCACTGCCTCGGCCATAGTAAAAAGAGTGGTCCTACTATACAAGGAAAGGAAACACGTTACGCATTGTGGCCTCCATAAAATTCCAGGCTATTACAGGGAGGCAGAACGCACTTCGTAATTAGCACTTCACGATGCATTAGTACTCCGAGGTCTCCCTCATCTCGCGAGAAACGCCCTTGCAATAAACTTCGAATGACCATCGACTGCACATTGTGCTTAGAAGGGCTGGGGTAGTTACCCCCTGGAAATAATGGCTTCTAGAGATACAGAATGTCTCAGTCCGATTCTTCTAAGGAGTTTGCGAAATTCGGTCAATTCTCATTACTAACCTCGAACTGAATAAGCTTGAATAAGATTTAATTATTGGGATAAATAAAGAACATACACTGCGACCAAGATGGGTCGTTTGGAATTCTGACATTAAATGTCTTTTTGCAGAAAAAAATAGAGAAACCTTCCAAGAAGTATATGTAATTTTGATTTTACGTCTCGTCGTTAATGTCCCAATAGTTATGGGACCGAGCATTCGTAGAACTGGTGACCACGCATCGTCGCGAGGGTGTGAACTAAGGTATCGCGTTGTGTACGCGGCCTAAGGATATGGTAGACTGCAGAGAGCTCGAAGGAGATCTGGGAGGCGTGGAAGCAAGGTCAGAGTCGTATATGTCATGGACAGGTTGTTACGGGAGTTCTTGCGCATCCTCGAATTGCTGGTATTTTGTTGCATATTCACGCCATATTTTACCTATCGTTATTGACTACGCGGACCGTCCGTAACTCTCTTGGAAGGCTTATCATCCCAGTGAATTTAATAAAGGCAGCTCACCATAGATATCTCCCATAGCCATGGAATTTCCATAGGTCAAGTCTCAGCTAGGTACCAACAATAATAACGCACACTAGCAATTTTGGAAATGACCACTCGAGTCGGTTGACAGACTGAACAAGCAGCCTAGAATTATCTCTTAGATTTATCTTCCTACCAACCTACCGACCTGTCTACCCATAGGGATGTTCCATGGTGTCCGTGCCAGTGGCTGATGCACGCTCCGCTCTGTCTGCCGTATTTCTTTTATGGTGGGCGCGGCTCGCAACGGCCAAGAGGTCGTACAGGTTGCTGGGAACCGATTGTCGCTGATCGACTCCTTCGAGACTTTCAGAGCGAGTTGCACGCACTTTCATTCTCGGTCATGACGCAACTGCGTGTACCTATGGGTAAGTATTGCAGACAATCATTTATGGGGATTTCACAGAGGGATCATTTGCGAGAACGCATCATCGAGAGTTTCAGGAGGTGGATTCAACACAATGTGAGTGCATGGAGTAATGTGCACTATGTACGAGTCTGGAATGTAGCAAAGAATGCAAAAGCTTGCTGAAGAACCTTCAGGGCCGAGGATGAAGTATTTCAGTTAGGTAGGTGGCTCGAAGTAAACAGCGCTGTATCAATCAGGTCCTGAGGTTGCGTGCTGAGGTCGCGGTACTACTCACTCTCTGGGAATATGGCGGATCGCTGATCGGCCTTGGAAAAAGCGAGCAAAATCGAACCAGGTGCAATTGCTGCTCGCGAGGTAGAATCATCGAAACAATTACAGAGCTGGGCGGGACGGGGTGTGCAGTCTGCTGCAACCGTATTGCACGGTATGCAATTCTGTCCGGGGCTACCGTACTTATAATTGCATCGGAAGCAATAACGCTCCTGGAAAAATTGCCTTAAACACCTGGAAAAATTGTTGCTGGGGATGAACCAAGATGCGAATTACATTCTTAGGCGCCTCTCCATATATAGCTATGTATACATATATATGTATAGCTATATATGCACCTATAGTGCAGTGTACACTCTGTACACTACCGTACCGAAGACCGTAGAACGAGTTCCTAATCAAACTATTTACCCTCGGATTAATAAAGAGAAAAACGAACCTCGAGCGGAATATAAATTTGACCCAGCAGATCAGCATTTATTTATGTTTATACCTGATAAAGTTAAATAACAAGCTATTTCAAATTTCCCAGCATCTCCAGCCTGTGCTCAGTCGTGTGTAAAACAATGAATATAAAGAGAGAATTCATAATGGTAGCTTACGCATCCATGTAGTATAGTAGCGCAAAATCGTGCGCTTCACGTCGCACTCTACGATTTATGAGATTGAACCATGAGGCCACAGAAAATTTCCAGCTGCTATGCAGCATCCCGAGTATATGCATCTCCACATGCTCAGTTTGTCCGACTCTCCTAGAATATACTCCCTAAACGAGACTATATCTACTCGACGGATACGTAAAGTGGGTAGGAAGAGTCCCGATTGCAGGATGGGTAGACGATCCGAATATCCCCCCTGCAGGCAATGGGGATGAAAGAGACACGCACGTATAAATCTCACCCCGTATTATCTCTGCCACCCCGCAAATAGTAAATGCTTGTTCGTAACGCCCTTGCATCAAACGCTACGAGGGCAAACATGCCCAGAAGTAACTGTACTGCTACAGCACGTCTAGAATATTGAGGTCCTTGCGTATGCCGAAGGGTCACAAAGAAAATATTTGGCAAGCGACTTCCGATCCGTCCCAAAAGTTCCAATCTGAACCTGCAAATGATTAAACGGTATCAGACCTAATCGTGAAAAGTCCCTCAAATAATTAACCCAACTCAGAAGTGATACCAGAGTATGCTATTAAAATCGCTTGAGTTCACATGGACCAATCTCTGTTAAAATAACTTGGAAACACCTATACCAACCTAGAATTGATCTATCACCGGCGTTGTGTACAAAAGCAAATTAAGTTGTTAGGCATTCACGCCATGTACTACTATATTCAATCTCACGTGTGTTATCCATAGAAAAAGTGTATTGAGCAGCTGAACACACGGACGGGAACAATCTTGTAAACGTAAACTCGGTCAATTTCATCGAACGAGCATAGTGAACAGTATCTATCCAGTCTACTGTCTTCGGCTGTGTATAGCTGCATAAGAGAAAGGTATGCCGTAGTAGTCGAGAGTTTCGTAATTAATGCGCACGCTTTATTGAGCGGACAAACCGGCGGCACCATGCGAAATGATTTACACCCGCTGCCGACAGCACGCGGAAGTATCCGGAACGACTTCTGTTTCACCACATCAGCCGTGTTTTGTGATGCTAATGCCCCCACGGGCTATTAACGTCTAACATCGTTAATACACTGTTACGGGGCCGAGACACGGGGCTCATGTGGAAAAGGCTTTAAGGTATGTCCCGTTCACACAGAGTCGCGGGGACCGCTAAGGAGCGCGCCTCCTGCAATTAAAAATTAGCTGCGCCACAGCGAAATAATAAGAATGATTTGTTGGCGCGGGTATGAGAGTGAGTCGGTACGCGCGTGCAGGAGTGAATGTAGGTGTACACGTATTCAGTGTAGTACATTGTGGTAGTATTGTATAGTAGAGTGTATGAGTGTCGGTAATTATTTCGACGGAATCGGCTCTGACGGGTTTAATGGCTGTGAGTCGGTCTCAGTCCTCTGGCAATTAATCACTATTCATTAGAACGAAACCGGAAGTTCGCACAGACCGAGAAACGAAATTAAGTTTGCGTGGATACGCTGTTGAAATAATGCGACAGACTGTACCGTGATGATTCACTTGGAAATTAGAGTTTCGAGAGATTCGTCGATTTGACTGTAAGGGTGAAGAGAGCTTTAGGGGCGAACTTTTTAATTCGAAATGTCCTTGAAATTTTGGAATTTTAACTGATGGCGAAGCTGCTTCTATAGCAAAGCTGTATGGTATTCATATGATCCGTATCGAGGAACTACCGAAAGGCGAAAGAGATCACGCAGCCGGGACAAAACAATCGATTCCAGGAACCCACGGAGCATTTGATTACAATGTCAAGCCTCAATTAAGCCGGTAAAAAAATCCCCGTAGGCTGTCATCCCGAGACGCGATGTTGTGCTCTGAGAGGATCGAAAAAATTGGGCTGGGTTATACGTGACGCTGAATAAGTAAATAGCCTGGACCGGTAAAAACGATGACACGAAGTGAGCGGGCCCCTTTAGTGGGGCCCAGTGGGGATCAGTGAGGAAGACGGGGGCCTCCTGGTTTCGCGGAACCAGCCCAGCAGGCGAACCGCCGACGTGACGGACTCATCTTGTCTTCATTATCTGTCCTCGATGTCCATCGAGAAGAGTGAGGCTCTAGGGCTTTTTCAAACTTCTTGGAACAAACTAAGAAATGTGCGGCGACGAGATCCTTACTCGTCACTTTCACCTCCCCTGCACCGCCGCCGACACTCATTCTTAGTTACGATTAATAGCGTCGCTTCGGTGACGCTCTGCGACGACTTCGTTATGGCTGTCGAGCAGAAAACTCTTCTGTAGTCACGGATCTCTTCCAGTTCTCAGTTTCTGACTGAAGTCCCATTCCTCGAATGCGCCGATGCTCTTCTTGCGATGAGTGCTGGATCGAGCAGTGAAAAATAGATAATCGCACTTTATCGGTTTTGCGAACCGAGCATTGACTACTGCATCAAGGGAACTTGCTTCTCGTACAAGATATTGATCGTGACATTTCCTAGAAGCTCGGCCTAACCCTAGACGGTTTCTAGACAGTAGCACCATAAGAAGGCAAGCGAAGGGACGAGAGACGCTTCCCACTAAGGGTTGCTCACTCTGTATCGACGAGCATTACTTTTATTCCGTGTCATTTGATCCCACACTCGGCACAGACTCACCCTCCAGGAATGAGCCAGCCACGTCCCACGGATGTAATAGATTTTCTCAGAAAGTGGTTTTGTGGGCTGCGCGTTAGCAGTTTGCCTCAGCACGTTCCAACGTCCAGCGACTGCCTTAGTTTCCACAGGCACTTTATTTATTAGATCCGATTGCTGATTCCGCCTTGAAACTCACGTGAAAAGGTTAGCCCTTGTCGCGATTACTGTATACTACCACCCTGCTAAAGCACAAGAAAAAAAAAAGACAGAAACGGGGTTTCCTGTCGAGTGGAATTTTATGGAGGGTAGAAGAAGGATTCCGAAACGGTTCGTCCGAAAGAGCAAGTGGGCTCTACAGTAGTACTTGGCAACATGAGCGTGGAATTATATAAAGATGAAAAGTTAATGCCCACGGACTTGAAGGGAGCATCGGGGGTGCTCTAACCCTCAATCACTGAGGGTTCTTATGACCCAGCACGATCCACCAGGGAAAATTCTGGCGATCATGGAGCATGCGATATCAAATATGCAGCGCGGTCGAATCTACGGTTATGTCGTATAAGCGAAAAACACCAGTGAGACCAGAGGAACGCGTCCCATACTCGTATCGTCCTCTTTATGGAAGTCCGTTTGTCAAGGGGGTGACAAGGGGTGACGGCAGTGCCAGTTGGGCCAGGGGGAAACTCTGATGTGATTCCGGGAAAGCCTACGGTCCCTTTACTCATATTGGTTTACATAAAGGGTGGATAATTATTTCCAGGAAATTCGCTCAGCCTCGAAACCCTAACGCAGCGAGGCAAGAGTCGCGTCCAGTTCTTTAGTCTTTGGTTGATGAGCGTGAAGGAAGCGACTCTTCTTCGTCGGCAAGGCGTTACACAAGCAGCAAGACCAGTCTTTACCTGACGTCCCACCATTTTATCATTGCTCCGTTAAATTTTTCTTTCACACAGGTTGGTACCATCGATACTAAAAAACCTATAGGGTTTAAAATCATCTCTCAGAATCAAAGTCAGCATTCAGGATTTCGAAGAGTAGGCTTCCTCCTGGTGAGCGTCGAGACGCCGTGACGTCTATTCGCGCGAACGTTTAATGTGACGCATGACAGCCGCCGCTTGAACACGACTCCCAAGTTCCAAGTACGACGTAACCTATCGGATGGCTGAATAATGAATGTACAGGACAGGGGCGGTCACGCTAGCTAGGAACACTTGCTTGTCACTCGAAATGTCAGACGAGGACGGCCATGGCTGACTCTATGGGCTATTAATTAATGAACCACCGGCCATTTTGCACTCCTACTCTAAGGATAGGTCGAGACAGCCAAGAACACATTTCCTAATCATCCACACTGAAACAGAATCTCTAGAACACTGATAATCCTCTGAATACAAATGAGAATGTCTCATTCCTAAAACAGCCTATCACGTTACCTCTGTCTACAGCTAATTTAAAGACACCTTACTATCTTAGATGCTTGGTAAGCGATATTCTTAGGGACCTTGAGAGAACGTCATGCGTCCCGGCTTCCGTGAGAAACTCGTAGGACAAAGTGTTTGTGCGAGAGTGAAGCCATGGACTCATGGAAATGCTCCTAGAGTAATGTATGCAGATTGCCAGAGTGCCATTATGTCTCTTTCGCGGCAGCGCGTACCACTCAGCAGAGTTACGGCGTGCAATGCCTCCTCTTCCTATGGAAAACGTACAGCGATGCCACGATAATTAGCCTTGATTACGCAATAAGCGCGGACGCTAGGGATCTCCGTGACTGTAGACTCGCACGTTACGAGATCCCCGCCACTTCGGAAGCATCAGACTGTCCAAGAATCTACCAGCCAGCAGCACAAAGACTGAACTTTCCCATAATATTCTCACGCATTCCGGACATCACTTATAATCGCATGATCCTATAATTCTAACACACAATCTTAGAATTGCAAAAAAGTAAAAGATCAGGGGATTACATGACGACTAGCATGTGTCCCTTTGATGATGCACTGGGTACAACAGAGCTAGGTGGTTTAGGGAAGATCTAGGCAGTCGTGTGTCGTATGTCAGTTACGTTAGTTAGTGGGTACAAGGGTCTCACGTTAGCCTGAGGCTAGTTAAACTTGGAAAGGGAGCAACGAGACGTAATGGCGAGAAGCTGCTGGAAGACGTAAGGACAGTTTAGAGACGTAGTCTGGCCGCCGCAGATTACTTAGGTAATTGGTAAATACGAGGGGTTATCTTGGAGTCGCGTAGTTGTGAGGATGGGGTTTTAGGTTTTGGGGTCGCTACGAGACTGAAGGACAAGCACCCTAAAGGCAGGAGTATTTCACCCTCGCGCAGGATATTCGCTTTAAGGGGGGAAATGAGCCTTAAAATTGTTTAAAGCGGTCGGAAGGAGGGTCGCTGAATCCCCTTAGCCTTACGCAGGATGTCCTGAAGATACTTGGAGAAAACCAGACACTTTTCACGAATCCCTACAATTCCTATAGATGTACAAATCATCTAGAAATAATTCTGTTTATTATTATGACTTCTGAACCCGGTATACGTTCGCTAATAATATTGAGAGAGCAGCTTGCAGCTGTAGCCTGAACGCGGAGTGACTTATACAAGAAAAATGATAGTAAGACTCACCAAGGGAAAGCAGAGGACCGAGAGAGGAGGCTGCATCGAATCGAACCACCTTTTGGCATCGTAGATTCATGAGAGATCGATGAGGCGATATTGCATACACAACATACACTGGATAACCTGAAAAAATAGAAAATATTTCTAAAACTTAAACTGAAATTGCTACTGACGTCATTCTCAATAATACTGTAGAACATCCACATACCCATAATATTCATGGAGGAATCAGGATACGCAGGCTGGATGAAACTTACAGTTCCGTAACATCCCATGATGATCAAATCGTTGATTATTACAATACAAAGACAATCCAGCAACAAAATAAATTCTACTACAAAATACTATGAAGTTACATTACATTGCTGTTAATATCACAAACCATCTTCATTCAGACTAGATAGTAACTTTGCTGACGGATTACTTTGATGAAATATAACGAGAAATTTTATCTGAAAGAAGTTGCTATACCTGAAACATTACAGCAGAACATGTGAGTAGACTGACATATGTAACACATGCGAATCACGGATGAGATTCAAGAGTCGTCATCAATGATTCTTGGATATACAGGTAAGCAGTGGAACAAATTACAAAATGACCAATCAAAATGATTTAAAAAATATTTAACGATAGATCCATCAAGTCCATCATGATTCAGAACACTGCTGCAAAAGTGAGTGAAAATGAATGGAGCCATCGCTACAAACAATACAAACGTGTTAAATAAAAAAGTGGCATAGTGACTACGTGACAAAAAAAAACACCTTTAATGATTTTCGAATCTCCAAAGAAACCGGCATCTCTAAGAGAATCGAATACCATTTGCCCTTTTCAGTAGCCCAAGGGCCACGATCAAAGTTTCTCAAAATTCTCTCATCAAGAGTGGATACCGCAACGAACTGAAGTATCCATCTGTCATCAGAGAATTTAATGATGAAACAATGATCTCAGCCAATGAGATGAAATGGGCCTCTTCGGCTCAGAGCCTCTTCCA
Source organism: Pachycephus smyrnensis (assembly GCA_030142225.1). Lineage (NCBI taxonomy): Eukaryota > Metazoa > Arthropoda > Insecta > Hymenoptera > Cephidae > Pachycephus > Pachycephus smyrnensis. The sequence goes on from JARQST010000176.1 coordinate 181,560, forward strand.
CGGCGCTCCCGCGACGATCCCACGGCGACCTGTAAAACGCTTGGGGATTTCAACGCGAGAAACCGAGACAGAAGGAACACGGAAGAAAAAACAGAGATACTGCGAATAGAGAAAGAGGGAGGAGCAGGTCGCCGATTCAAGAGAATCGGGACTTCTGTTTCTCTCTCCCTCTTTCTCCCGACTGCATCCCCCGCGAGAGAACACGACCGATCAATTCCCAAGCGATCTGCTCC